>JAOYRR010000525.1:0-160106 GCA_038994665.1 Podotricha telesiphe | reverse complement strand
GCGGATGTCTGGTAAAACATTACGGTCGCACGATATCGATTTCTGTGTGGAGCGATCAGTGAAATTTTCAATATACTAAGTTCTTTGATTTTCGCGATTATTACACATTTTGAAATGAAACTATTTTAATCGGATTAATCGCGTATAATTTTGGTATTCGAAAATACATTTTTAGACCCCGACATTTCGAACACTTTACAGTAGTCCGTGGTAGACTCACCTGTCAAAATTATACCACTGCATTGCCACTTGGGGAGTGACTGTATTTAAATTGTTTTCAGCTCTAGTACCCCTAACAGAAGGGGTGCGGGTTGACCCTAGGTTCTCTCTGATTCCGCCAGGGTTCACGGAAGATTGTAGTCCCTGTAGTCCTGGCCTGTGGCGGTGGAGGAGGAGCATCGTGAGGTTTTAGTGGGTAAATGGACGGCCCATATCTGCCGGTCCGGAGTCTCACATAACCGCGTCCGAGTCCCCAATCGGGCGGGTATCCGTAACGGATTTCCTCACGTAAAAAAAAGGTCTCTCTGATTAGCCTGCTATGAGGCAAAAAAAGAGACCATAAGAAGATATCAATTTATGAAGTTAGACTATTTTTAACAGTTTTTGACATGCCATATGTGCAAGAATAAGTAAAAATTGTTCCACCACTTGACCCTTAGCGAATTAGGCGAAAAACTATAGGAATAGTGAATTCACTTTTTTTTACGATTATATTCCAGTTATTTTTTTATTTAAACGATATTTTTTATATCATCTCTTGGGTGAAAATTATATAACTGTCATCCAGTACCTGATAATAAAAAAAAAATATATGTAATAATACATGAACCCGTATTTCTGTAAATCGTCTTACAGAATAAAAGGATAGCATCTAATATAAATTCTTATAACTAACAATTTACTCATTTTCTCGTATATCTAGCACAATATTATGAACTAAAAGCTATCTTAAAACAAAGTTATACAGAAACTTTATTAACGGTAACAGTTAAAAGAAAAACCGTAAGTTCTTTAACCGTAAGTTCAGCCTCTGTAACTTAAGGTTTTTTTTGTACTAAAAAAAAATGTGAAATGTAAAAAAAAATGTTTTAAAAAGTTTCACGCGGAACAAAATCGAGGACGATATGCAGATGAGTTTTCTAAATTATTTTTATTGGAAAATTATTTTCTTGGTTCACAATGTTTCACTTTTTACTTAAGAGTGAAATTATTTCATCCTCTACACAAAAAAATCTACACAGGTAAATATTAATTGCTTCATGCTTTTTCCGGCATAGCAGCGTAGGCAGAGAGAGCCTAGTGTCTAGACTCTCCGCTTCCCCCTTCCGTGTTGGCGGAAGAGTGTATATCTATAGATATAATAAAAATGTAACTGATCGCGTACAGACGTACATGTAAGATTTATGAATAAAAGTAATATTAGGGGCATTTATCAATGTTATAGAACTCAAAACCAATTTTTTTTTTTCTTTTCTGTTTGTGTGTGCAGGATAATCTCAGAAACGGCACAAACGATATAAATTCAGTTTTAGCCTTAATTATATATATTGTGGTAAGCTTCCCTTAACATTTAGTGTTCATTTCATTTCAATCGGTTTATGAACAAAAATGTTTAAACAATAGTTAACAAAGAATGAAGGCGCATTCCGCTGACTCCGCACATGAATATCGAGGGAAGGAACAATAGAATAGAAATATTTGCTGTTTAATAATTGTCATTGTTATAAATTAATATTCAAAATATGATTGTCTTCAACTTGCTTTCAAACTAAAAGGTTTATTTAATTATAAATAAATATATTTTTAAAAGCCTTTTCCTCGCCTGCGTAATGGTTTTAGCAAAGTTTGTGATTTAAGTGAGAAAACGATATAGTTTATTATAGTCATGTTGATTACGCAGACGAAGCCTCGAGCGGGTCGCTAGTAAAATATTTAAAATATTTTTGAATTTACCGTCTATTTTGATTTTGCTACAAGCACGCAATATTTATAATTTGAAAATGGAAAATAGAGAGTTTTCACTACGTCCTCTGCCTTCTATTTTATTAACAAGCATTAGTGAAAAAATAAAAAAAATGCATTGGGTTGGATTGTACATTACATTAGTAGCGATAACTTCCGATATTTTGGATATAATAGATTTTTCAGGAATATCAGAAGTTTTCTGCGACTTTTTTATCACTTGTTTTTGTTTCAAATTTGCCTTTACTTTTTATAAAGGTAATTGCCATATATTAAAGTATCTGTTATGCACCCCCATATCCAAAATTATTTGATTTTTTTATATTGGTTTCGGTTACGGTTTCAGATAATTGTTAATTTCGGATAGTTTTAGTTACGCAGCTCCATAATGTCTCTATTTGGTTTCTCCACATTTCTTATACTGTAAAGACCCAGCGCCACTTTTTACTTATCGAAAATATAGACTTTGTTTTTTGTTTAAATATATATGTTCGAAACCCACTCGAGGATTATTATAAGAATCCTCGAGTGGGTTTCGAACCCACAACCATGCTATAGCATATATACAGTAAGTACTATTCCGAATGCGTCACTTCTACCATGTTTGAATACATGAAGATTATTTGATTTTAATTAAATGAAACTATATTACGAGTATTTAAATCCGATATCACTTATACACTGAACGTTGTTCAACTTTGAAAATACTCATATATCTTTATTGTTCATATTCTACAGTTATTGTCCAAACGTTATCATTGATTTCATAAGAAAGCTTGCGTATTCATCTGAATTAAAGTTTTAAAATGTATAATACAAAATTCTGAATCTCCTTGAACAACTGTTGTAGTGTACGAATTTTTGAAGCTTTCAGTTGACTTTTATTATTTTGTAAGCACCGTATGGAAAGTTGTGACAAGGAAATTAATGGGGAAAGTTTTTGAGCTTTGTATAGCGTGGACCTTCAACTAAAGAGCAGTAGTGGTTTAAAATAAAGTTGTAACATACGTTTGTACGTATATATATATATATATATATATATATTTATTGCACAGTCAGTCTTTATACAAAGAATTTATTTTTTATACTATTTACTGATTTAGAGATACAGTTACAATTTTAATATAACTAAAAATCACTGACATGACTCTTAAAATTTGCAAGTGGCAATTTGCTGGTCACATTGCACGTAGAACCGATAATCAATGGTGAGCAAAGGTTCTCGGCTGGCGACCACGAACCTGAAGGCGTAGCTTGGGACAGCCTCCCACTAGGTCGACGAACTCGTCAGAATTGTGGGGTAAAACCGCTGTACGCGCGTTATGCTGCAAACGTTCGAAATGGCGTCTTCATCGGTGGAGACCTATGTCCACTGCAGATGCCTCTGTCTGATGATGAATTAAACCCAACTGTCACCTTTATCCATTTAATTGGGAAAGTATAAGTTTAAATTACAAGCATGCACTAGTAGGAGTACATATGTATTTCCCTTATACAAATTTAAATACACAATGAAAGGCAAAAAAATTACACACAAACAAAAATGTTTAATTATTCACAAATTTTGCCTTCATATTGACTACTGGTACATACAATGCCTGCTAGAAGATTCAAAGTACTGAAACAAACAAATTGAGCGTAAATTAACTTCTGCCTTATAAGTCAAGGTTTTGCGTTCATTCACATCTAAATTTAACCGCACACTGTGTTATTTACGATTGAATCGGCTTTAATAACATTTCCTTTATACTAGGAATATTATATATTATACTTTCTACTTTAGGAATCACGGGTTATATTCTTTATGACTTCATTAATTAATGACGTTACTTTCTGAACAACTTTTCTTGGATAACAAGGTATTCAGAATTAAACCTTAGTGTCAAAACACTACACTTTTCGCCCTATATCGAGACACTGCATGTTCAGCGGTGTTAAACGCCTAGCTTTATTACTAGAGCGTGGAAATCAAAATTCCTTTGAGTGAGAATCGAACCCGCAATCAATCGGGTTTACAGTCGGACGCTGTGCCACTGCACAACAAACGGCTTTTTCATACACATCGTTCAATTTGCGATATAATATTTCATACTTATCTTTGTAATATTTAATATATATCATAATAAAATTTATTAAATACCAGTTAAGTGATTTATACAAGTTTAATTATACGATAGTAACGTTAATATCGTATTTTAGACATAAATTTCCACTGTTCTCATGTTAATTGTGTAATTAGTTTAGCTTCTATTAATAATACTGTATACAACAGGATTTATATATTAATACACGAAGAAACCTCTGTACGTAGGTTATGCGGCCGGAAAATTAGGAAATTTGACAAATCAAAGTTGTTAATATAAAAAAAAATCTGCAGAAAGCAAATATTTTTTAGATTCATTTCTACTTGACCCAATGTTTGCCTGTTATAAAAACTTGCAAATTAAATTTGACCCACATTCCGATGAAATATTGAGTTGAAATTTTGGATACGTATGTACGCAAAATTATTATGACAAGGAGCTGATCTGTTAATGGAATTCCAGTTCCACCTTCCTAGGTGGCCATAGGAACTCGGTAGCTGAACGACACAACCTTATTGAGTTTGGACTCGTTTGATACGTCTTGACGAGTACTTTATAGTATTAATCTTTATAGATATTGTTATCTGTACTCTTTGTTCCGCATACCAGGGCGGGCAGTGAGAGCTTAGTGCCATAACACTTCTATCTCCGCTTTTGCCTATAATTTGTAGCATTACGTATTAAGTAGCGAAACTCGTCGCCGCGCTTTATCTTGTCCATAGAACAAGGGCATGTATATAAGATGGGGAATGATTTTCCCCAGTGCGGCTTAAACCCTCAAACTATCGCGTTTACGCGTTCAAACGCATTTCCACTGTTTAATGATGGCCTCAAATAGACATTTAAAATACATACACTTTGACATTATATAAAGATATCGAACTCAAATATTGGCGGTCTGTCGGTGTTGGTGCAAATTAAATATTGTATTCCTAAGCAAATAGAAAAATATAATGATACAACACTCAGATGAAATAATCGCATTTTCTTTATTCAGACTAAATAAATACTTGTATTAAGTTCTAATATTTCCCTAAATTAAGGCATTTCAACCAGGACTCATCGGTAAAATCCCATTTAGCTACTGACTGAGCCACTATGCCGTTTAACTTTTATTAGACACTTGCAAAACTGTAAGAATGCAACGTGCTTCAAAAAATGGATCATTATAAATTGCTATACCCGGTATGATGCTGAAGTTTATGATCTCTTATCATTTGGAATAGGACCTAATGAAAGCGCGATTCAATTTCCTACAGCGCCATCTGTTCTCAATGTACACGAACAACGAATTAACTTTAGTTGTAAAGTCGTAGTGGTGACTATCAATGTAACGGTTGTAGGTTCAATTAGTAGTCAAAGCAATAATTATTGTTATTTTACACATTTTCCTTGACTTGAATTTTTGCACTCAATATACAATTCTAACATCCAATATAATAATAGGGGTAACCAATTTTTATTAACTGGCAAGTTTTTTTGTCAGCTACATGCTTTTTCCCATATAGCAGGTTAGTTAGTCAAGTTAGGTAGTAATGTCAAGACCCGCCGTTCTCCAGTTTTTCTCCGAAATCGAGACACTGCGAGTTCGGTGGCGGATTTCAAAAATACGATTTGGCTTACCGTAAGTTATAACCCTTTTATTATTCGGAAATGCAGTCAGACGCTGTCTTACAGATCCATTTTGGCCTCAACATTCTTTTATCATTATAAACCGCTAAATTACATCACTAAACCTATCTAAGAGACAATTAGACAATCACTATACTCAATGTCTACTACACAAGAGGTACACTAAGATGTTATGTGCCTAGCTATTAAATACATTTGTATACTTTAGTATTCAAGGTAATACGTCTTTAGATTATGACGAAAATACCCTAAAAGCTTTCGCCTATTGTATTCGGTTTTAGTACGAAAATGCTAAGTTTTCCTTTCTCATTTTTAGTAAACTCAATTTACCTAACATTTTAAGAATATATAGTCTTGCCATAAATATTGTCGCAAAAACTTTTTTTTTATTGTACGTAACATTTATTACTATTACAGTGTTGTGATAGTTTAATATATTAATATAAAACAATTAAAAATATATGAAGCTTATTCGAAGTGGTCACAGTCCTTTGAACGTTGAGGCCAGTTGGATTGACTTATGGACTCCAAATTTATTTGGCGTTTAGAGCAAGCCTTACTCTCGAAAACTGCCCATAAATCATAATCCAGTGGATTAAGACCAAGACTAGATTCTTTTGCTCTGATGAAGTCCGAAACCTTCGTTTCTAAATAAGATTGGGTGGATCGAGCTTTACGACCTTCCGCCGAGTCTATCTGAAACAGCGACAGCCGACTGACATAGTAATTCGGTTCTCTTTTTCACCCTATTCAATTTTAATATCATGAAAATCATTAATCATTATATAAATATAAACATTTCTCCGAAACGGAATCGAACCCACAACCATCGCGCTTACATAATAATACATATTAATGCATATTTACGTATTATTATAATATTTTAATATGTAAAATGTAATTGTAAAATCCAAAGAAATATTTTTTATTTTAAGTAAATTCAAAAAAAAATCTATAAAAATTAAAGTGTTTTTAGTGTTCGATAAAAAAATACATTTACTAATCTGTCATAAACGTCTATTTATCTATTATTTATTTTGCTTATAGATACAAAAAAATGTTAAAAAAGTTCCCCTTATAGTACCAGTATACATAATACCAGTGAAATAGAATTGAGATAATAATATATATTACTCAATAACACCCGTAGTAAAAATGCTTACTAATTAAACACGCTAACTTTTTAAGGCAAATAATATATTTAATAAGCCGCTCTTTACAGCTGTAATAAAATAAATGTTTTAATTAGTCATACAATTACAAGTATATTGCTATTGAAGCAATTATTATGAAATCCCTTTTACCTTTATGTATAATATTAAATATAGAAACATTTTCAATGGATACAAAATTAGATTAAGTATAAATTAGATATGTATTTTGATATTTTCTAGGGTTATGTAATAACACAAAAACTTTACGTTTTCGATTTGTCCATCAGACTGTGTAAATTAAACAAACTTATCCTAAAATCTTAAAAAGTTAAAATATATCTCTCAAAAATTAATAAAGATTAGATTTCTATATATTATTCTATCATATATATTTGTTCAATTTTCATTCTATACTTTATATCAACAGTTGAAAACATATTTTTATTGTGTACTTATATTTTTAAATGTACAACAATCTGTGTGTTTAAACATGTTATAATAAAAATAATAATAGTTGCAACTTTTATCGTTTTATTTATTTATTTATTATTATTATTTCATATTTTTTTCAGCTTCACGATTTTTCTTGAAACTGTCAACTTGAGAACGACTTTACCGATTTCATTCATCTTTTTTTATTGGCTTACAGAGTATGCAGAGAGAACCTAGTGGCGACATACTCGCACTTAGCGGTTACTTTTTTAATATTTTACTTGTCTATTAAATATTGCATGTGACAGTGTTTCGTGAAAGATGAAAACCATGATGGAGTTGCCTGTATTTATATATGTATAAAACAAGTTTATTATTGGTACTAATATATATCTCTTTCATTTTGTAAGTTAATCTAAGATACGTCAGTATCTAATTCCTTTATCGCCCATTTAAGGATACTACAAGCCCCGTTAAAACAAACTACGCGTTGCCTTAGCAATGAGTATGTCACTTTTTAAAATTCACCTTAAAGTGTTATTAAAACACACTGCTTTCTGCTTTACGCTTTTTCCCGTATAGCTTTGCAGTCAGAGAGAAATCTAGTAACAAAACACTTCGTTCTTCACTTTCTAGCCGAAATCGTGACATTGCGTGTAGAGTGACGGAAATGTTACCAAAGCGGATAAATATATTCAAGTGGAGTCCAACCTGCAACCAACCCTGTTTACAGCCAGACTCTGCCCAACGAACGCCTATAATCTCCATTGTATAAATATAAAGGACAAGAAAACAAAAGATATCATTTTTAGAAGGTGTATAAAAATTTTAACGCAGCAAGATTCGAAACCGCGCCTCTTATAAACCAATTACTTGGACGGTTCCATATTTCTTAAAATAAATGAATAACAGTTTAAAATGTTAACCAAAGATGTCTACACATTTTCCGCCAAACATCGAAGAAAAAGGAAATTAAACTATTATACATGAGGACATCGTGGTGCAGCGTCACGTGATGGTTGTAGATTCGATTCTCACACGGGGAAATGTTTGAAATTCGGCCGGAAAACGAAGAAAGGAGTGTCTTGACACTAGGTTTTCTCTGCCTCTGCTATGCGGAATGAAGTGTGAAGCTAAAAGCATTGTTTATATTCAAATACAGCAATCAATGAATTCAATATGAATGTTGATTACCCACATACATATATTGATATATACCTTTTTAATAGAATGTAGGGCTCCGAATCGACTGAACTAAGAAAAGGAACAAAGTTTGTTTTATAGCTAATACAATACGAGATAAACTTTTCTTTATCCCAAACACAATATTGTTTTGATTAAATATTTGTGTATAAAAGTGACGGTTAAGAGGAGTGAAATGAAACTGGTCTTTTATTTTTGTTAGATCTTTAGAGAAAAAAAAAATTATAAGTTCTTTGATTTTCACGATTGTTACACATTTTGAAATGAAACTATTTGAACCGGTTTCAAACACTTTACCGTAGTCCGTGGTCAACGTCGGGTTCTAAAATGTATTTTCGAATACCCTAATTTTTAAAATTATACACAATTAATCCAGTTAAAATAGTTTCATTTCAAAAAAATATATATTTGGTTATTAAGTTAGAAATTAAAACGCTACATTATTAATTAGAAGCTTTATTAGGCGATTGTGATGTTATTGTTAGTTCGAATCCCAAATGGGGGAAAGATGCATATATTAATATTTTCATAACTCGGCTTTATTAAGACAAAGCGCGGCATTGAGTTCTATACGCAATTTTTCGATTTCGGGCGGAAACTAGAGAACGGAGAGTCTTGACACTAGGTTCTCACTTGACGCAAAGTGAAACAAATATTAATAGTATATCAAAAAAATTGGTCGCTAAGTCTCCAGAATGAAGAAAGTTTTGTGTAAACTGTACTAGTCTGAAGTAATAGTCTGTTTAATAAGATGAAGAGTTTTGATGTCTTTCTGGTGCAGCGAGACAGTGCCTGACTGGATAGTCGATGGTGGTAAGTTCGATTATCACTCGGGTGAATGGTTATATTTAAATTATTATCAAACCTCCACTCTGGTGATAAGACGAAGTTGGCGTTGAGTTCAACGCAATGTTTCGAATTTGGGCGGAAAATGGAGAGCGGAGTGTGATGATACTACATCCTTTTTGCCTACCTTGCTAAGCTGGAAAAGATGTAAGAAAATATTAATTTTAGTATACATATGTATGAAATCTCATGTTTTTTAAATTTTTCATGAAATTTTCATATAAATTTATTGTTAAAACTATGAAACAAATTTTTGTTGCAAAAACAGAAATTATGTTATTTTTTTTTGTAATATGTTAACCAAAACTACATTATTATAGTTTAATTACTCTCTTAATACAAAAGTATTTAACAATTTACTTTTGGTGAAAAACTTAGTTTTTTTTTGATAATTGATTGGTTTTTAACATATCACCTTCATTCATATCTTTAATAAATACTTAGACATCAAATGATGATCTACCTCAGCCATAATTAATTAGTATAGCAAAAAGTCGAACAAAATTAAGTTACTGAGTGACTAAAGGACAAAAGCCGAAAATACTGGGCGTAAAAAATCGGCGTTGAAATTTGGCATGTGGGTTTTCTGGAACATATAGGGGATTTCCCTAGGGGGTAAGGTGAAATAGTACAATGAAGTCTACATAAACATAGTTACGGGCAACAACTCGTCTAACATTAATATCCACAATCATAATTCCCAAATGCATAAGAACAACAAAAATAAAACGCTTCATATAACCGCTAAAAGGATTTACTTAGAAATTTTCCTACAATTTTCTATACAGAGGTTATAAATATATCTCGTGTATATAATCTATACTAATATTAAGAAATATGTTAGTAGCTCTGTCTGTCTGTCTGTGACATCATGCACCGTTGAACCGATTGTGATGAAATTTTAAGAGATACTGAGGGGATGAACATTGGCTGCTTTCTCCCATTTATTTAGATTTTCTAGGAATTTCATTGTTTTACGAAAATCCTAAACTATCTAACATCTATAGTGTACATGGACAAAGCCACGGCCGTGTCGATAGTATATAATAATATACAAAGATGAAATTAAGCAGGAAGGTAGTTTATAGTTGAAGACATCCACTAATAAGGTATTTTACGACAAAGCCGAATTAAGGAGGTCTAAGAGCTCTCGCAAAACTGTATGAAAGTCCTTAATATATTTTCTACAAATTTGAAATTTTACAGAGAGATCTCCACTACTACGCAGGTGATGTCGCAGGCAATAGCTAGTATAATAATATAAAATGGCGCCGATATTACAAATACGCCCATTCGAACATTTATAGCCACTAAACTATAAACATTTACTCAAATTATTACTACTCTGTTTACATATTACTAATGTTTGGGAAATTTAACGTGTTAAGTAAGCTGTGTTATGGTCAAAGCTACATATGGACGTCTGACTGTAAATTTGATTAGTTGTAGGTTCGATTTCCACTCGGGGGATATGATTATATTGATTTTTTTTATTTCTTTTCTCTTGTAAGAGAAAGCGCTACGTTGACTTCCATCACTCAACACACGGTGTCTCGGTGTAGGGAAGTGAAAAACGAAGTGCCTTGGTTCTCGCTGAGTAACGATTCGATTCCTACCTGTGGAAATGATTATATTTAAAATATTCTCATTCGGACAGAAAGTGGAGCGTACACTATAAGAAGCGACTTCCTAACACCCAATTGGTAATAAATAATACCACTCACCGCATTCACTCTTCGCAGATTTATTTCAGATTCATGCTTTTTCCTGCAAAAAAGGGCAGACGGAGAATCTAGTGCCAAGACACTTTCCACCCAAATCTGAAACATTGCATATTGAGGGGTGAAATTCCAAGTATTGTCTTAGTTACCAGAACAAAGAAATTGAAATAATTTAAATATAACCATTCTCCGATGGGAACCAATACAAGACCAATTGATTTTCAGTAAGAAGCTGTCAGACTGCGCCCCAACTGCCTCTACCGTTTACACGAAAATTGCATAAATATTAATGAATTGGTAATCGTATACTAAATATTTCTATGAAATCGGTTCGGATTGGATGTAATTAAAGTAAGGTCGGCCTTTGTGGAACATACGAGCGGGTGTGACGCTTGTGGCCTGTTATCTCGACTACGTAATATGTAGCTCTTTGTAGAGAGTCCATGTATGGCGTGATATTATTTTATTAGGTTTTTTTTCAATGCTTCAAGTATACGATAAAAAAAGTTATATATTGACCGAGGAAAATGGTGAATCAATCAATCAATTTTTAACATTTTTAAGTGTTATTTACACACTTTTAGAAAACGTATAAAAATTTTAACGCAGTGGAATTCGAGGCCGCTTCCTGGAAACCGTCTAAGCGCTCTGACCGATTAGCCATGCGTTTGACATCCGGCTGCGTCAAAATTATTTAAAGGTAAATCAATTAGTTAATTCTCAATTAAATGCAAAAAAAAAAACTAATTTTAGCCTCACACTTTTCTCTAATAAATGAACAGGGTAGGAAGAGAGAAACTATTGTTATAATAATAATAACAATAAAGCTTTGTTTGTTTATATACCTAATAATACATACATATTAAAATTGAATTATACAATTTACATACTTACTACTTTTTATATTTTGAGGTCATCGTGGCGCAGTGTGGCAGCACATACCGGTAAGCGCGATTGGTTGTGGGTTCGATCCCCACTGGGGAAATTATTGTTTTAAATATATTTTCGTTCTGGTACCTAAGATACAGCATGGCGGTGAGTTCCACCGGGTGGAAAGTGGAGAATAGAGTGTCTTGCCACTAGGTTCTCTCTGACTACCCGGGTTGCTGTGCGGGAAATACGTAAAGCTGAAAAATATACAATTTCCCCCTATTGAGTAAAAGCCTCCTCAAACTTGGACTTGGTTGTATTCTTTATATGATCCACCTCCTCTCCTCTTGTCCGTTAAAAGACTGCAAACTAAATAATACAGCGCTAGTTAGTGCTGGTGGTGTAAATCTAACATTTCTTTTATATATCTTATATTATTATTATATATAATATATTATTTATGTATATTTAAGCATTTTTTACGAGAATAGAGTATCTTTATACAAGGTTATCTTTGCCAGCTCTGGTTGAAAAATCATGAAATCATATTTTTTTATTGTTTGAAATTAATAATTAAAAATAAATTAAATTAATAATTTACTTAATATTAAATTGCATAATATGAAAAAAACTAAGCTACTGTACTGCATTACTTTAACTTAGGAACGATTAATTTGTGAACATTGATCAGCAAATCCTAATGAATCAATTAAGCTGATTGTAGTAATTTAAAATAAGAAGAATATAGACCGAAGTACTTAATTAAAACGAAACTTTGATGTTGTTTCAGTGGTTTTTTTTATGTATAATAATTAAGTAAAGTGGAGAACGGAGTGTCTTCCTAGGTTAGAGCTGAAATTTAAGTGTTTTGATTTTTGATACAATTTTGTGTAATACTCTCTGTATGTTTTGTTCTATGAATTGATTTTGATCCATATTTAACATTATCCGAAAATTAAACCAAAATATTTAAATTAAATGTTTATATTTTGCCGACCGGGATTTGAATCAATGATCCATTGGTTAATAACCATCCAACTGGCCACAATGGTATTATATAAAAATATAAGTTAATCTTATATAACATAATAATGATGAATGAAAAAAAATATAATGAAACACTTTAATTAATTATGAAGATACTTTTCAATAAATAATGTGGGACTACTTCAAGATTTCCAATATCATGTATAACCTACTTGTAACTCTACTCCAGGATCCTCGCTGCTATTCAGTTAATATCGACCATCCAAATATTAAGCACACGCTATAAAATTTAATATCAGTGTACTAAAATTTTATTATACAATCATGTGTAATAGCTGGGAAAGTATAATTTATAATTTTTTTCTCATCTTGAAAGAGATATAAATAAAAATGGTAAAAAAGTTTATTTTAAAAGTCTTTTTAAACTTAAGGAAAAAAGTCTTTTATAAAAAAATATAAGAGAAACTTATTTAGTTCTTGTTTTTTGTTTAAATCATTAATCCTGTAGCCATAATCCTTGCAGTTGCACTCATATATCATTATACATATTGTACTCATTTAATGTCAGTTATACTCTAATTGACGTCTGTTTGTTTATAATATACTCGTATCTGTTTTTAAGTAAGCCAACCTTCTGGATTGAAGAGGCACCCAGAGAAGAAGAAGTAAATAGAGAAGTAACAATACCTCAGCACTGACACTGCAGATGCACATCGCGTGCAGGGTGGCCGGAGCAGTGCTTGGAACTTGTGACCCAAATTCCCGTGGTTTTAATACGTATTGCTACTAGCTTCATAAAAAGTGAATGATATCTCACAAATACTAAATATTAATTACCACTGAGCCACAGTACTCGTAGTCATTAATATTTTATTATATCATTTATTTTATATTATGCTATTCAAAAAATAATATACAGAATATATATTTGAATATCGTGCCATATTTAATTATGATTCAAAAGAACTCGTCGTTCATGCAATTTTTGAAGAGGTTTTTTTTTTCATATTACGCCCATTCTGTCACTAATTAGGGAGTAACGAGAAATATATATAATAAATACGCAAATAATGTTTACGGAAATAAAATTTTATTCATAGATATTTTTCCTAATAGTTCCGTTAGCACATTTTTTAACACGTTTTTACTTTACTTTATTTTTGCTTTACTTCTTTCTGTGTATGTTTAAAAGAAAGTCTTGCAATTCTACTTAATTTTCCCGCAGGCAGGCAGGCAGTCAGAGAGGATCTAGATTCTAGTGTCAAGAAACTCAGTTCTCCACATTCTGCCCAAAATAACTACCAATAACAGGAAATAAGACATTGCGTGTTGAGTTCCAGAGCGGAGAATTGACAATATTTTAAATATAATAATTCCCCCGAGTGGGCATCGAACCCACAACCAATCGCGTATACAGCCAGACGCTGCCCCACCGCACTACAGCCCGACGTTTATTTGTTTGCTTATCTTATTTTTGACTTCGTGCAAATGCTCGCAGGAAATCCTATCTATAGAGAATAAAACAGAGCGAGCTAATTTTTATATATAACGCCTAGATTGCACTACGCTGTATTTTGTCTTAAATATTCAGCAAAATAAAAATAAGTTAATTATAATCAGCACCACAAGTTAGTATCGAACCCACAACGTAACCAGAACGATCTCCACCAAACCAAAGGTGCAATAAACTTTATAAGCCCAGAAAAGTCATTTAATTTTCATTAGGTGTTTTATTTATATTCAATTATGAGAACTAAGTTTGGGCCATAATAATAGTATAGCAATTTGTTATGAAAGCTCGTGGTTTAGTTATTAAATTAAAGCTTCTGGCAACAATTTAGCGTTTGCTCATTTTAATACAATATTAAACTATCTCCACTTGAACAGGAAGTTAGATTTATATTGTACTAAGTGCTTAGAGGCTGTTGTGGCGCAGTGGGACAGCGCTTGCTGTAACCGCGATTGGTTGTCAGTTCGATTCCCAGCCGGTGGAACGATTATAATTTAATTATTTTGATTTCTCCGCTCTGGTTAACTGGTTCCGCCACTCAAAACGCAAAGTCTCGAATTCGGGCGGAAAGTGAAGATTGGAGTTTCTTGACATTAGGTTTTCTCTGTGCGTAAAAAAAGTTCTTTCTATTGTTAGGAATAGAGAATTTTTTTAAGAAAACGTATAAAAAAATTGAATGCAACGGGATTCTAACCCGCGTTTCTTGGAAATAGTCCAAGGGCTCCGACCGCCAAGCCATGCGTTCTACATCCGGCTGTGTCGAAAGTCGTATACGCTTATTACAATTTGTTTTTGTTGTTAGCATATCCGTAGAGAGATTTTATAAATTCCTGCATCGCAAAGACTGTTCTACGAACAGTCACTTGGCAGAGAGAATGCTATTTATTAAATATTTTTAACATTTTAAAGTGTTATTAACACATTTAGGATATTGAAAAACATTTAATAAAAAACGTGTAAAAATTTAGAATATTTGAAATGGATACCACTACAATAACTTCCCGGAACAATAGGTAGTTTAATTAATAGGTTATTTGATAGCGAATCATTTACTAAGGCCGCCTTTATGGTGTTCACAGTACTATGGAGGGTATATATATGTTTAGGCATAAACAAATATTATTGTTTAGCACATGTTATAGATTATAAGTTTCATTTTAGTTAAAAAATTATAAAATAATGTGAATAAATTTTAAAAGCTTAGAACATTTAACTGAGCTTTGGGCTTATGTATTAAGTTAGCGTGCTTGTTAATCCTTAGCGTGCAACGTCTTTTAAAAATCATAATCAGAAAATAGTATATTCTTGGCTTCATTGGCTTGGGCATCTTGGCCAGGATATATAAGACACCATAGCATTAGCTATAAAAATCAAATTCAAATTTCTCTAGTACATTGGATGGGAATGGGTTAAAATAGCGTTGCAAATTGTCAAATTGTCAATTAACATATCAGTATTGTAAGTCCTATAGGGAGCTAACATCGGAAGGCAGTTCTGCTGAGAAGAGCCGGCGTGAAACTCGACAGTTGCTCTTTTCAAATATAGTTTTACAATAAGTTCATAGCTATCATTAGGCTCCCGACTGAGCATCAACAGCATTTAATTCAACACATTAACATCAGAATAGAATTCTGACTGTATAATATACAGATATTATCAGATATTTACTGTCCTCAATAATATGTTTTTAATCTTGATATTAAATTGTTGATTGTGACAATACTGACATGTTATCATGTTAATAGACGATTCGGAAGTGCCTGTAACAGCCTATTTGAATAAATAATATTTTGATTTTCTTTTCGGCCGAAAAGTTAAGAACGAAGTGTTTTGATACTAAGGTCTCTCTGACTACCATGCTATGCGGAAAAACACCTGAGTCTGTTATTTTTTCCAGCTTTAGGCTTTATCCCGAATAGCAGGGTAGTTAAAGAGACCATAGTCAATTTACCGCCAGAGTTCCAGACCTGCGTGTTGAGTGGCGGGACTCAACACCGTGTTTTGTCTTATTCACCAGAGAGGAAAAACGAAAATTATGTAATAATTTCCACCAAATGGGAATCGAACCCAAAGTTAATCATGATTACAGTCAGAACCTGTCCCGCTGCCGAAAGGAATTTCACCAGAGAGGAAAAACGAAAATTATGTAATTTCCACCAAATGAGAATCGAACCCAAAGTTAATCATTATTACAGTCAGAACGCTGCGCCACGATGGTCCTAATACGTATTTGCAAACATCATTTTTGTTTAAACAGTTAAAACCGATTATCGCCAGAAGATCGGTATTATCCAATGCAAATACTTTTTACTTAAACAAAAAAAAAACAATAATCGTGAACCGAAGCTAGAATAGGCTCTAAATTTACAATTAAAGATTCGAAGCTTATTGAAAAGGTATTTAGAAAGGCTGCTGCTAGATATGTTTTAAATTCATAGCACTACGCTCTCTGCCATCCTGCTGTCGGACCTTTGGAGTTCCACCTACGTTGACACTAATTATCATATATAAATATACTCTATTGTGTTCCAACTAATGGCTATGCGTGATAGAGGTAATTGTATCGTGATTTCAGCTGATAACAACGCAACTATAATTGGCTTTGGTTTTGTTTTCGAGATGACATTTAATGGTTGTACTGATAAGAAATAGAAATAAATTTTCGTCATAAATATGTTATATGGACGCCCATTTTTGCAGGTTTAGCTGTTTGAAGACGATATCAAGCCAAGTTCAAGCCTTAAAACTTTGATTTTTATTTTTCTTGGTTCAATTAATATGTATGAAAAAAATCTTTCGTTACTCACCGAGCCACTGAGCCACTGAACCACGCACATCTGTTTGAGCTTGGAAGCTTGTTGGAAAAAAATTGGCATACAGTATGTAAATTCCTAAGAGCTTATAGGGGGGCACTGAAAAAGAAAATTCCCCTAAGCTTAGAAAAGAACAGGGCACAAGTCATAACCATCATGAAAATTAAGTCATACTATTCCCATCCCCATTTAACTTTAACGATTGAAAATGAAATGGGATAAGTATGGCATAAGTCTATGTAAACGGAATTGCGGGTAACAACTTGTTACAAATTTATTAAACAATTATCTTCGAATTAGAATCCTTGAAATTTTTTGAAAAGGCTAAGTATTATCCATAAAAAAAATTATGTTTTTTCTCTGTCTTACTTACTTTTTGCTTCTTTTACCATAGTGGTACAGTGGAGCAATGTTTGACAGTACCCATGTTGGTTGTGGGATCAATATCCACGGGGGGGACATAATTGTTTTCATTTTAACGCTATGTCAAAGTAGGCCTTTAGCTGAGTGCTATATGCGGGATGTGAGTGAAACCAAGAAAATAAATACATTTCATGAATTTTATCAACAAACATAAACCATGAAACATCTCTTGTATAAAATACTGCGAGTAAAACCATATTTACAGCTTCACGCCTCTTCCCACATAGACTCCGTTCTCCACTTTTGAACCCGAAATCGGGAGACTTTGTGCTGAGTGGTGGAACTGAACATCGCGTTTTGTCTTATAAGAGTGGGTAAATACAAATAATATAGAGATTTCTTCAAGTAGGTATCGAACCAGCAACCAATCGCGTTTACGCAATCCGAATCTCTGTCACTACGCCACTATGGTCTTCAAATAAAACCGTCTCATTCATAATAAATTAGGAAACGAAGAAATTCTTTTAAACAGTCATATTTCAGTGAGTCACGTACAATATTAGGTTATTAGGATAAATGAGACGACAGAACTGGGGTAATTTAATTTCTACTTGATTTATATATATATAAAACAAATGAACGTTAAATCTTTATATGAGAGAATAACAGTTAGAATAATTTATTCGATGTATATTATTTAGATTCAAATTAGAACTTAAAAATTTGAACGGCTATACCTAGTAGTCTCACTGTGTAGTAGTGCTACCGGGAATTTCCTTATTGATACTGGGAATAGAATACAGAATACTGGAAACAGAAAAACAAATTTAGAAAACGTACAAAAACTTTAACGCAGCAGGATTCGAACCCGCGCCTCTTGGAGGTGGTATCCCTAGAGAGATATATATTTATATTTCACCAAATAGTAAAACATTATTTTATCTTTTTAAACATTTTTAAAGTGTTAATAACACACTTGGGAAATTGAAGAACATTTTTAGGAAATGTATAAAAAAATATAAAAATTTGGATATTAGCGCTCTAATTTTTATAGGTATTCTAAAACTGTTTTTCAATTGCTTCATCTATACTCCGCAATAATAAACTGTAAACTATATAATGATTAATTAAATTCAGTCGGCAGCATTATAGCAGAGCTTGAGGTAATTAAAGCATGTTTCTTTTATTGCAGACTTTGTTCCTTCTTAGTTTAATAATTTTCAGGAAATCTCTAATTTAATTTTCCTTGTATTGTAAAATTATATAAAATATATTTTATTGTGAAAAATATTTATTACTATTTAAAGAGATTATGATCCGATGGCCGTTGCGGCGTAGTGTGACAGCGTCTGAATGTAGACGCTATTGGTTGTGGGTTTGAGTCCCTAGCGATACAATGGTCATAGCTTAATTATTTTTGACCGTCACTCAACACACAACGTCTCGGATGGGTGCAAAAATTGAGAAGAGATTGAGTCTGGACTTCTACTAGGAAAGTGATGCTGAATTATGATTCACTGACTGTAAAATATTTTGGTCTTTGAGATATATAAATAATATTATATAATAATATTAATAACACATTCAATAAGCTCATTTCAATATTAGTATTCCTTTTTTGTGTTTAGCGTCGCGCTTTATCCTTAGTCAGAGAGAACAGAGCGCCATTTCATTTGTTCTGGGAACTCAAATGAGAAATAAAATAAGATTTAAGCCCACTATCATCGTTTGCTTTAGAATTTCCCAACTATGACAATGACAATACATAAGTAAGTATTTTTTAACTTCTAATATACTATGAATTTTTCTACATAAAAATTCACCTTTTAAATATTTTTGTACCATTAAACGCTTAAGCCGAAAAAACCTAGTGTGAAGACACTCGATTCTCCACTTTCCGCCCGACGTCGAGATAACACACAATAATCATTCCCCTGACCAAGGATTGAAACCAAAACCAATTGTGGTTGCAACCGCTGCTCCACTGCGCTACGATGACCTCGAATACTGATTTAAATTATATTTAATGAGCGTTCTTGAGATATTTAGTAAGATCATGCGAATATAACAATTATCTTGGGATCTATATTATATCTTCGGAACTACTGGACGGATTTTAATTAAACTTTTTTAGTTATATAGCTTCTAAACTTAGGCAGGATTAAGGCTGTAATTGATTTTGAAGAGTGGACCACTTGATGCCAAACCACAATAGAGCAATTATATTATTATAAGATGTACAGTAAATTGTATTTTGCGTATTTTGGTGGGAAGTCCACGCAAGCGAAGTTGCGTGTACTTACTAGTATGTAATAAAATTATTAATGTAGCTTCATTATCATACACACCACAAAGGTTAACTCATTAGCAATGGCTAATAAACTTGAACAGTAGGAAGCAAACATCAGTATTATGATACGTAATGGAACAAATCACGATATTCGTACACTGTGAACTGTAAAATGAATTTCTTGTATGCGTAGTTAAAATTTATTTTGCCTAACAAATTGGTTTTGGTCTCAAGTCTTGTTTCTAATAATTTATTATTTTTAAAATTTTATTCACACATATTTCTATAAACATTTTTTAGATGTTAACAAACAAAAGTTAGTTGTAATACACGTAAAAGAGTTTTGGTGTAGCTGGAAATACAATGTATGGCTTAGCGGTCAGAGTCCGTCTAAACAGACGATTTCCAAAAAACGTTCGACGTTAATTTACATTTTTTTTAACAATATTTTTTTTAGGATATCCAAGTTGAAATTCGACAGAGTGACAACGACAGTCAAAATTACGGAATACATAAATAACTATATAGAAGTGACTGACAAACAGCTGAAAACAGTAGACAGACAGCCGCATATTCTGGACCTAGAAAGCTATAATTTGGCAAGTAGATTCCTTGGGGAATGTTATCTGTATACACTAAGATCAAAACGAGATCTCGAATTTCCTATGGGAATGAAAAAAAATTAATGTAACGCTTTACTATAAATTGAAATAATATTATACCAGACTCACGTAAACGTTTTGTTTTTCAGCCTGTCGACGTTCATAGCTGATCATAGACCTGCCCATAGAGACCCAACCATTTAGGTTTTGGGCAGCTTAAACGAAGTTACGAGTGATAATTTGATAAAACATATAACTAAGTATATATATTTTTAACATTTTTTAAAGTGTTATTCCCACACTAAGGAAACGCATGTATGTAGAACGCATGGCTTAGCGGCCAGTGCGCTTGAACGGTTTGCAAGCGTTCAAATATGCGTTCAAATTTTTATACGTTTTCTAAATATGTCTTTTATATAACTTAGTCTACAGTATGGGGATACACTACCCAGTCTACTATAGCTTTGTGATTATTCATTGAGAACAAATCATGATTAGATCAATTAACATGAAGTATTAAATAAGCTTATTATACCTAAAGTATAATAAATTTTATTGTTTGTATAAAAAGGTAATATTAACAGTATCTTACATTTTAATTAAATAAATCTGATATGATATAATATGACATGATTAGTGGGTTCGAGTCCCACTTGCGGAAATAATTAAAATATTTTAATTTTTTCGCTTAGGTACTTAGGTACCAGACTTAAGACAAAGCGTGGCCTTGAGTTCCGCAGCTACACAAAATGTCTCGATTCTGGATGGAAAGTCGAGATGAGTCTTTATACTAGGTTCTCTCTGACTACCGTATTAAATGGCAAAAAGAGTGAAGCTGTAAAGAACAAATTAGGAATTTATGAAAAATAATGACTTTCATTTCATCACGCAACATTTTGATACCTTGGCAGCTTCACGCGTTTTCCCACACCTAAGTTCTCTCAGACTACCCCCTGCTAGTCTGAGAGAACATAGTTAAGTAAGACACTCCGTTCTCCATTATAACTAAATTGTTACCTTGGTTACCATCAAATTTATAAATTTGCGCCATGGTCCTCGTGACGCAGTGTGATACTGCCGTAACTGTATGCTCAACGGTTATGGATTCAATTTCAACTACGGGGAATGATTATATTTAAATTACTTTCATTACTCCACTCTTGTGACAAGACAAAGCCTTTGAGTTCCGCCACTCAACACACAATTGTCTTGGATTCGGGTAGAAATTGGAGAACGTAGTGTACTGACTCTAGATTTTCTCTGCCTAGCTTACTGGAAAAAAGTGTAAGGCTGAATCTATAATTCTGATAGATTAAATATTTTAGGCTATAAGCTTAAAATATTTAATCTAGATATATTTTTCACATCTCTTCTTTAGTTCGCCTTTCTGGTACACAAAATGTTTTAAATATGAACACGCCTCTAAATAAAAATTAAACCTATGACTATTGATTATTACTAAGTTTTACGTTTTTTCCACATACCAAGTTAGGCACAGAGAACTCTCCATCTGTTTTAAGTGGTGGAACTAAACGCCGTGCTTCGTCTTACCAGAGAAGGGAAATAGAAATAGTTTATATAATCGTTCCCCATAATAGGGTTTGAACACAAAACCAATCGCATAAACAGATCTTATCTCTGCGCTGCACCACTGACCTTCGTCGTCATGCTTGCTTCACTCACTTCAAGAAGAAATAGGGAAATATTCTTAGGGCTAAGCCCTCTGATCATGGATATCTTCTCCGTCCACTAATATAGACGTGTCTCTAGGTAGGCCTTAATGGCCTTTTCTTAGAACTCATTCCCAAAAGGGATGGGGGATGAGGCGGGCATAAGCTATAACTATCCGGGCGATCAACCCACCCGGACGAGACCCTCGAGTCCTCGAGGGTGGCCCAGATTAGGCGATCAGCAACCGCGGCAGCAGCGCAGGAATCAGGGGCACCACACATATAATATATATTTAAATGTAACTGATTGCTGCCTGTACATGGAAGATATATGAATAAAAATATTATTTATCAATGTAATAGAACACAAAAAAAATATTTTTATTTTCTTTTCTGTTTCTCTGTTTATCAGGTTGTTTGTGCACGTTAATCTCAGAAAGGGCTTAAACTATTTAAATGCATGCAATGCAATTTAATTTATTGTATTGTAGTAAACTTGCCTTAATACCTAAGCGGTTATTTCAAACAGTTCATATATAAAACAATTACAACCATTTAAATTATAAATTTAAGCATTTGTCATTTATTTGTTATTTAGTGAAACACGCGGACAGGCGAAAAATCTAAATAGTTTAGTCATATAGATAACGTAGGCGAAGCCACGAGCGGATCGCTAGTTAGTAGTTAAATATTATTTATTTCTAAATTTAAACGTAGCGGAACCCGAACCCGTGCCTCTTGGAAACCGTCTAAACGCTCTACAACTAAACCACACGTACAGTAAATAAATTATTTTACCCAAAGAGATCTCCATTGGATCTAATTGGATTTTTAATGTGATAGTAAAAAATAATAATAAAACGAAGATGTTTTCAAGAGAAATTTACGTCATTAACAGATACAATTGTATGATACCGCAACTTATAATTGAACTTGAATGAATTTTGTCCGATGTGAAATTATTTTCTACTTTGCCTATAACTTATAAGCTATTTATTTATTTAAATACTTCACATAGCCACATAATATTTATTTATATGAAAATTGTATAGTTTAAAACTTATTTAGAAAACGTATAAAAATTTGAACGGAGCGGGATTTGAACCCGCGCCTCTTGAAAACCATTCTAAACCTTGAACGGTTTTCAAGAGGCGCGGGTTCAAATCCTGCTGCGTTCAAATTTTTTTACGTTTTCTAAATATGTCTTTTTCAATTTCCTTAGTGTGGGAATAACACTTTAAAAAATGTTAAAAAATATAGTTTAAAACTATTCAATAAACATTATTATTTCATTTACTCACTGGGTCACTCCGATAAATGGCAAATCGGGTAAACAAACGAACTGAACGCCGCGTTATGTCTAAATCGAAAAAGAACAAATATTATAATATAAGTTAAATTCGAACTCACAACCATTTGCATTTAAATTGAGACGCTGGCCCACTGCGCACCGATGGCGTCAATAACCTGAATATTGAGGAAATTATACAATTCTACCCAAAGATGAGAAACTTAGTTATGAGAAAAATATTTTATTTACTGTAAAAAGCCTATGTTGCGCAAAAGCGCACATTTGTTTCCATTGTACACACCCATTTACTTTAACATATAAACATAACTAGCGTTGTAACGTAATAAAAACTTCAGTAATAATAGTAAATAAAAATTTAAAAATTTAAAACGTGGAAATGCTTATATCCGAATTAAAATATATGTACATGTTATCTCGAACCGGCTAGACAGTAAAAGTTTTTGGCTAGAACGAGCCAAATTCAGCATAACAAGCCAAAAGTCCAAGAGCTTACTGAAATAGAAAGTGGTTTACAACTTAGTTAGCTTATCCTTTCAATAATGTGAAGTTCAATAATTCCAAATAAATTAGGGGAGTCGCTAATGTGTAAAATATTCTTTGCCTTATTGACGTTAACACCATTTTCAAAAGTGTATGTGAAACACATAGTAGTGTGTGTAATGTTTATTTTGTTTATTAAATATTTTTGCACGGCACTTCTCCATATAAACTTGAAATAATTCTTTTTTCTTCAACTTCACGCTTTTTTCCGCATAGCAGAGAACCAAGATATAGCGTATTAAGTGGCGAAAGTCAAGAAGAATATTTAATGTATATTTCAACTAAAAAGTTACGTTACACATTATATCTTCTTATTAAACAAAATTAAAATATAATTTGTTAAAATACGCCGTATTAAGCACTTTCAATATTCAGTTAAATGTTCCAGAAAATCATAAAATGTAAGTAGTCAGTCAGTTATAGAAGAAGCTACCACCGGTTTGGAAGGCAGTTCTGTTGAGAAAAGCCGGCCAGAAACTCGACCGATGCTCTTTTAAAATAACTATTTCACTACAATGATTAGCTTTTTTAAATGAGTGTCTACACCATTAAATTCCATGTATTAACATCAGTATAGTATTCTAATGAGTATAATATTAATAAGACAACAGGTGGCGTTGAGTTCCGCCACTCAACACGCAATGTCTCAAACTCAGATGGAAAGTAGAGAATGGACTGTCTAGTTTTTCTCTGACTACCCTGGTATGCGGAAAAAAAAAATAATATTATTAGACAAAATAATGCAATTTCCTCAATAGTATGTTATTAAGGCCGTATCGTTGCGAACAATGGAACAACGCACGCTATTAGAAGTTGCGGTCGCAGCACATGCATCTCCAGTACACTTTGCATTGTCTTCAACGTAAAGCTTACAACTGTACATTTATAATATTCTATACGTGGTAAGAACACAAAGGTATTCTTTAGATAAAACTTTGAATAAAAAGCTCGCATAGTTAAATTTCAAGTCAATTGAAGATTGTATTTTAAATAATTATAAATGTATTTCATATTTAGTTAACATTTTTTAAAGTGTTATTCCCAAACAAAGGAAATTGAAAAAGACATATTTAGAAAACGTATAAAAATTTTAACGCAGCGGGATTTGAACCCGCGCCTCTTGAAAACCGTTCAAGCGCTCTGACCGCTAAACCATGCGTTCTACATCCAGCTACGTTGAAATTCTTATACGCTTATTACAACTTATATTTGTTGTATTTCATTTAATTACAAATGGCATATTAGTAAACGTCATATAATTTGCTTTAATTGTATGAAATTGTGTTGCAGCGGATAGCGTTTGAGTAATATTTGAAAAAAAAAGCAAATAAAAAAATGTATTCCGAGCCGGTGGTAGCTGCCGCTAGGACTGACAGCACTGACATTTAACGTTAATTGACGATTCGAAAGTGCTTGTAATAGCCTATCTATTTGAGTAAAGAATATTTAGATTTTGATTGCAATTGTTTGGGGGTTCCATTTCTACTCATGGATTGTTCATAATTTCATTATTTTAATTTCTCCGCTCCAGTAAACAAGACAAAGCGTGGCGTTGAGTTCAGCCACTATTTTTGATCAGTTTAGTTTATTCAGTCTTAAAATGTCTTGAACTCGGGCATGAAATGGAGAATGGTGTGTTCTCTCTGACTACTCTACTACTAGGGATAATGCGTGCGAATGTAAATAGAAATAATTTGATTGTGTTATATGTGAAATAAATTAAATAATATATAAAGATTTTGTGATTTTGTATTAATTTGCCATTTTACATGAATTGGGCATGTACCTTGGGCGGGTCAAGGGCAGCTCTAGTAAAAGATTCTCCGAATTTCCCCGGGACCGGAAAAATACGGGATTACACAAACGAATTTTCTGGACGACAACTACTGAATAATTAAAAAAAAACAATTGTAGAGTAAACGAGTAATATTTACAGTACTGATACAATGGTCGTGACTTCAAATCCTACTCAAGGATAAATAGTTCCGCAAACAACAACACTAGCTTCTCTCCACTTTGCTAAGTACGAATGATGTGTGATTAAGCAATTATATATTAAAACCTATTATTTTCAATCATATTTCCATAAAAAATATAATACTGATTGACGATATTCCCTTGTTTCCTTTTTCTCGTTGAATCTTTATTTACTGAAGATTTGTATTCGGAAAAGTATTATATCATTATTGTTTTGTGGAAATAAATTGCTTGGTTTAATGAACCGATTCGTTGGGCTCTGTTTTGTTTTTAACTCAACTATATATATGTGTGTATGTCTGTATGTATGGGTCATAACGTTATTATGAATGGATTGTATTGGAGTTTTTTTTTTTCAGATTCGCCCTTTATTCCACATAGCAGACTAGGAAGAAGTAATCTAGTATCAAGAAACTCCTCCATACGCCCAAATTCGAGATATTGCGGGATTGAGTGGTGGATCTAAACGCCGCACATTGTTCTACTAAAGCAAGGAACTAAAAAATAATTAAGAACAATTTTTCTGTTAAGTGGAAATCGAATTTACAACCATAGCCAGTCTAAGTTAGATGGTGTCCCGCTGCGATACGATAGTCTCTATTTAAATTGTTTTATAGTGTAGCACCTAAATAAAGTCGCATGCATCACTATAACTGTATACAAAATTGTATGCTATACACATAATAATGTGTGTAATAATTATTTTATTCATTTATTCATTTAATGTTTATGTCTATACTTCTCATAAAATAAATCATTCGTATTTTAATTTACCTAGACTTATTGGACACGATTGGTGGTGGGTTCGATTTCCAGGTATGGTTACTTTAAATTAAATTTTCCGCTCTAGCAGACTTAGTACATAAGACAAATCGTGGCGTGAAACTTACAAGTTTACGATTGAAAGAATAAATTTCAAATATAAATGAATTAAATCTATTGAAAATAAGTTGAAAAGAGTATTTAACAACGGACTCATTCCGGATACCTACAAACATCTTATGAGAAGGTTTGAGGCCGTCGCAGTTCAGCGGGACATAAATTATAATTGTAGGTACGAACTCAGGGTAATAATTATTTAAAATATTTTGATTTTAAAGCTTTTTTACAGCTATACGCTATTTTCCACACAGCACGGAAGTCAGAAAGAGCCTTTCTTTCGATTCGATTTCGAAGATTTCTAGACATAGTGTATTGAGTGGTGGAACCCAACACCGCGCTTTGTATTAGGTACTTGAGCGGTGAAATTAGAATAATAATTTGAATACAATCATTACATCCACTAAGTGAAACGAACCCAAAACTAATAATTTTTAAAGTCAGACGCTGCCACATTGCGCCACGTTGGCCTAATGGATATTTTTAGTATAGAAAATCAACAAGTGTTTTGTTTGAAACTTTATATAATAGTAGTTTTGCAAGGTTTACCACAACCGCAGTGTTTTCCTCATTATAATATTATTTTTATCTAAAAACGGTCGCAATTTTTTTATAGTCAGGCATCACAGATAATGTGTTCTCGAAGGTCAAGCGAGGTCTCCATTTACTTCTTCATATATCTTTCTTACCAACAAAACATATTTGCCTCTTGGCTTCCTAAGTGTGTGATTAACACTTTAAAATATAGATATATTTTAAAGTGTTATAAAAAGAATGATATTGATAAAAGATAGTTGATTTGTTGATAAGTTGATGAGTTGAAAGAAGATGATGAATGATAGTGATAAAAGAATGATAAGAAAGGTTTCTTATCATTATTTTATCACTCATCCTGTCGATAGCGACAGGATTAAACTACATAAGTACGTTCTTATTCATTCTTAATACAATTTTATTGCGGGTTCGATCAGCTAACTCCGTACTCCGCTATTTTACAATTATTTCTATAATATAACTATTGAATAGATAATTTTTTTTTAAATTACTTTTGAAAAAACTAAGTATGTAAAATATTTTACATTTGTTCGAAGAATTTTCTTCATCATTTACCACGCAATATTGCTAAAAAAGCAGAAAGCGTGAAGCTTCACGCAGCTGCACGCTTTTTCCTGTATAGCAGGGTCACTCCGTTTTCCACTTTCCGGCCGAATTCGAGGCATTGTGTGTTGAGTGGTATATAACAAGTATATATTACATATTGATAATAAATTGCAGGCTTTACTTTGTGCAAATTGAATTATTAGCAATTTCAAGGTATTAGGCATATTAATGAGCCCTTCTATGTTTGATATGAAACGTTAATTTAACCCCAATCCATGCTAATTATGTGCATAATTCTCTTGCTTATATTAAAATACAAACAAAGCGCGTCGTTAAGTTCTGCCACACAGTACGATATCTTGAATTTGGGGGGAAAGCGAATAATCATGTCTTGGCACTAGAATATTTTCGCAGTCTGCTGTTTGAGAAAAACTATAAAGTTTCTTTTTATATTTAAAGGCAAATTCTATATAGTTAAGAACGGACTGTCTTTATGTACTTTCTAACAACCCTGCTATTGACATTGACATTGAGAGGAGGAGATGAGGTTCAGATATAGTAAAGTTTATATTTTCACCCTACCTGTAACTACTAGTGGCATATCTCAAATTCAATTTTAGGTCCTGAACACTGAAACAAAAGAACTTATATTTATTTATAATAAATAGCATCATGGCGCAGTGGGACAGTGGCATCTAACGCGATTGATTGTGGGTTTAATTTCTTCGTCCTGGTACAAGAAGAGCGACGTTGAATTCGATTAAAATATGAAAAGTTCCAGTTTTGACTTTCTTAGGTATTTATCGACTAAAAAAAGCGTGCAGCAAAAAGAAATTGCCGACTTTAACTGTTATAAAGAACTCAAAGCTTAGATGGTGGTAGGTGTTGTTTAAAATAACTAATTTTGTTTCGTAATATCTTAAAATTTTGTTCATAGATTTATTATTACAAAAGTTATTGAAATTTCCAATAAAGATATTTGGATGTAGCAAAGTTCGAACGTATAGCTTAACTACCTGAACGATATACTAGAGCGGAAGCTTGAATCATTTATGAACCCGTTTTAGAGTCAGGTTCATAGTTGGCTCGGCGCCACAGCATCTGACTATAAACAGGTAGACTCACGTAGAAGTCCTGCAACCATGGACTACTTACTGTAAAGTGTTCGAAACGTCGAATTTTCTGCTATATATTTTTGAATACCAATCATATAAGCGATTAATCCGGTTAAAATAGTTTCGTTTCAAAATATAATCATTAGTCTGAGTGGGAATCCATCTCACAGCCAATGATGTTTCACCACGATGGCCTCTACTACTACATTTCCAATAATAGACAGCATTCATAGTTTGCATTGCATTCCAAATTTATATACTAGATATGTAAATTTAAACGTTTGAATATATGTCCATATAAACAGTCTAACCATATACATTAATTAAATATAGCGATACTAATAATACAATAGCGTGTTTATCAGCAAATTATCAGTAATATATTCCTCCGTCCATTTGAATGTGAAAGTGATAGCAATAATATTATTTAATAGATATCTTGGCTATCGTGGTGAAGTAGAAGTGAAGAAGTAGAACGTGGGTGTGGGTTCTATCATCACTTCAAGGGAGTGATAATTGTATTATTATTTTTTTCCCACTTTAGTTTACAACGCGGCGTTGAGTTCCGCCATTCAAATGTGGAGGACGGATTAATTTTAATTTAAAACGGGCAAACGTGCAATAGGACCACCTGACGGTAAATTATTATCTTCGCCCATGGACATCTAAAACGACAGATGAGTTGTGGACGCGTGTCGGCCTTGAGGGTGAAGGTGTCTGTCTGTATACCCGACAGGTTGTACTGTTCAGGTTAAACCACAGGAGGAAGACTATTCCACACCTTGCATATGCAGGGGAAAAGAGACCTGATATATTCTGTGGCGGGGGAGGTGCGATAAAAAAATAAAGCTGATTGGAATGTATGTTTCGGTACTATATTAACTCTGTATATACTGCGATACAGGGAAAAGCGTGAAGGTGTTACAATTAAATTTTAATTCAAAATTCAAAAATATAACAACTGAAAAAAATAATGATAATTAAAATATTGAATTTGGGCGGCGAATATTTGAATTTGGGCAGAAAGTGGAGAACGGAGTGTCTTGACACTAGGTTCTCTCTGACTCATGCTAAGAGATGATATAAAACTATATAATCATATAACACAAATCACAGAAGTATTTGCTTTTGACGTCGTATGAACTTTGTTGTTAAACGACGTACTTAATACGACTAGTGGTCCCGTTGACGCGTATACAAACCGTTGCCATAGCAACTACACGTTGCTGTGTCACTTAATTATTATTTTAAATACATAGTAGTGTGTTACATTTAGTTTATTAATTTAATGCTTTGAATGAAATTTTCAAATTTGGAAACTAATGAAATACGAAGTAAGTGGACCGGCCTGGTAAGTTACTAATATATAATCAAGTACTTGAGTCAAGAGGCCTTACTCTTTTATAATACTTCATACATTTATAATTCACCTTCATAAATTTGTATACAATATCTTGAAATGATTATGATTACAATATATAATAAAACAGAGGTCATTGTGGCGCAGTGTCTGATTGTAAACGAGTTTGGTTTTGGGTTCGATTTCGCCGAAGGGAAGGGGGAATGATACTACGTAATTTTGATTTCATTTCTTTGCTCTGATAACTAAAGGCAAAGCGAGGCGTTGAGTTCCACCACTCCGAACTACATGTCTCAATTTCAAACGGAACGTTTAAAACGGGGTGTCTAGACACTGCACTGGTAGGTTAAGACGAGAAGCTGTGCATTAAATAAATGCTAAAATTGGGAGAACCCTTAAATATACCTTAATAGTAAAATTATGATCTAAAATAATTATTTCGCTTTATAATAAAATAAGCGTTTAAATAATAAAATAAGCATCAAAAATCCAGTTATAAATAGTTTCACTTGTTCGTAGATGAAATATAAATTATTAAAGTCTCTCCACAAGAAGGGTTCACGAATTACTTTAGTAGAATATTTTATAAAGTGTGGGCGTTTTATTGCTGAATGTGGAATTTCTTTGCCACAATGCCTTTTATATATTATAAATTTTGTATAATTACAATATTTAATTATTATTTATGATAAACCTATCATATCGCAGTGGCCACTACACACGCGATTGTTATTGAATAGGGGGTTGAGGGGTATTTTCTCGCATAGCAGCATCTTCAATAAGAGAAAATCCAGTGTAACAACACATCTATTCGTTAATATGGTATGGTTAAAATACATATTTAGAAAACGTATAAAAATTTGAAAGCAGCGGGATTTGAACCCGCGCCTCTTGAAAATCTTGAACAGTTTTCAACCGTTTTTTACAAATTTCTGCCTCTTACCCAAAGATTATTCTACGAAAATCTCTCTACAGAGATGCTAACAACAAATATAAGTTGTAATAAGCGTATAAGAATTTCAACGTAGCTGGATTTAGAACGCAAGGCTTAACGGTCAAAGCACTTGAACGGTTTTCAAGAGGCGCGGGTTCAAATCCCGCTGCGTTCAAATTTTTATACGTTTTCTAAATATGTCTTTTTCACTGGAGTTTCTTGGTCACATGTATCGTATTCAGGGACTTTGCCAGGAGCGATGTCATCGGCGTATAGCGTCAACTCCGCACCTGGGTCCACTAGGATGTAATCTGTATAAGTGGCGTAAAGGATGGGAGACAGGGTGCTTCCCTGAGGGACCCCTGCTTTGATTGGGTGCGGCTGGTCGAAATAGCGTCCCCAATCCGTACTTCAACGGTCCTGTCGCGGAGGAATGTGGCAAGTACCTTAGCAATTCGGATGGGCACGCCTGCGCGGAGCACTTTAACTAGAAGACCAGGGTGCCACATGCGGCCAAAAGCCCCCACTATGACTAGTAAGGCTGCGACTGCGTTCTTCTTCCTGTTTCCAGCCGCTGCGAAGAAGTGAACCACCCTCGCTACTTGAAGAGTGGTTGAATGGCCACTGCAAAATCCAAATTGCTAGGGGCGCGGTTCGAGTGCGTCTGGATGTGTGGCAGGAGCAGCTTCTCGAACAGCTTGGATAACATGCTAAGGAGAGTGATGGGCCGGTAGCCCACTGGTCTTCTAGGACTCTTCCCTTGCTTCGAGATGACTACCACGAGGCCCCTTTTTCCACGCCTGGGGGTATTGTCCCAGGTGAAGAATGGCGTTAAAGAGCCTCGTGATGGCTGCAATAGTCCATTGCGGGTAAAGGCGCAACGCGGCATTAGTCACGCCGTCCCAACCAGGAGCCTTAATGGCTTTTTTTGGCCAACGGCCTCCTTTAGCCTAGCTGGTGTAAAGAACAACGGGGGAAGCACCTCTGGCGAGTTAAAGCGGTCGTCAAATTCTTGGTGGATCATGGCTTGGAGCTCTGGTCTGAGGCTGATGTTGGTCGAGAACTGGCCTTTCTCGACTTTCCTGCCTTCAACAGTGGCTATGGTTGCTTAAATAGGATCGAACCCCACCAAATTTACATTTAATCACAATTCGTAATAACATACATTGTAAAACAATTAAGAAAATTACTTAAAAATTGTTTCATTTTATCATTTTATCAACCTTTCTTTTAACTCACAATCCAAATGACCACTCATAAGAGTATTTTGTATTACTTACAATTACCGGGCAACATTGAAAATACCAAATCATAACAATTGCTTATTATTTTATAAAAACAACTATTAAAGTGCTTCATTTGATTTTAATTTAACCATAATAACCATTGTTTTTGTCTTCGTATCATCATTATTACGAACACACAAGACACACAACGTCTAGGTTTCGCTCGGAAAGTGGAGAATGAAGTGTTTTCACACTAGGTTGTATCTCACTGCCGCCAGCCTTCACGAAAATTGTAGTCCCAGTGGCCCTGGCCAGTGACGGTGGAGGAGGACACCGTGAAGTTTTAGTGGGTAAACGGACGGCCCACATCTGCCGGTCCGGAGTCCCACATAACCGCGTCCGAGTCCCCAATCCGGCGGGTATCTGTAAAAGATTTCCTCACGTTAAAAAAAAAACATTCTCTCTCACTACGCTGCGGTAATATGCAGGAAATAGTGCGAAAATAATCTATTTTAAATTACAAATCATAATATGTTACATTTCCTTTATATCTATTCAATAATTTACGGCTTATTGGTTAACCGGCTAATTGTAAGCATATAAATTGCACGACGGTTTTATAGCGCTGTAGTTTACACATTTGAATGTATACTAACTGCACTATATATAAGACGGTCATTAAGGTGCAATGGTTTTTAAATTGATCAAGCGCAATAGTTGCGGGTTTGAATCCCAAGTGGGGTAATTTATATTTGGTACATAAATGTTTTTTTTTTGTGATGATACAGAGTTGACGCCTTTATTTAGTCTTGTCTTTTCATTTTGTAGCTTAGTTTAAAATTGTGTACCGAGTCTTGACACTATATTCTTTCGGCCTACCCTGCCTATCTCAGAAAAACCGAATCGTGTATAAAAAATAAGTGCGTGAGTGCGAGCGTGCTTGCGTGCCTGCGTGCATATATCGATGCGATCGAGCGTGCGATTGTGTAGTTCAGACTGCGCGGGTTTGTGTGTGTGTATCGGTTATGGTTAATCAAATAACAAAAACGCCAGCTTGTTACTTTCAATAACTTTGTGCGATCTAAAAATTATCATACATATCCAAATTTCAGACGTCTCACTCAAATATCTTTCCTAATCTGGATTTGAACCAACGACCTATGGCTTAAAAAGCTTTTCAATCATATGCTTCTACTATATAACTTATAAAAAATTCAAGTATACGTCTTTATTCTGATGGATACTGTGCCCAAGTTTTAATAATGCAGGTTCGTTTGACCACGGTACATACAAAATAGAATACACTGCTTGGAACTTCCTGTTTAATAATTCAAATCTATTATACTTCTAAATTAGAATTTGAACTACGTTTAGAACTACTCATTCATTATGAAACGCCCTAAAATAATATTTGCATTCACGATTCTTCCCTAATCCACGAGGAGTTCATTCTAAATGTAGAACAATATGTTTCATTTCATGGCAAGTTTTGTTGGTAGTTTGAATCATAATTAGAACTAGCTGTAGTAGTCATCCTATTTTATTTTCTATTTTCGTAGTTATCCATCTATAAAAATAGCCTTAGGTACTCTCTACTTCATCAGCTATCCCCCAGTGAAATCCAAAAATCGGTCGAGCCATTCCAGAGAATAGCCAAACAGACACATAGACAGATAGACAGACAAAAATTGTAGTGCTATTTTGTTATATATACCGTGTATACGTACAAACAGACACTTCAATTTTATTTATTTGTATATATTGAAAATTTAAAAAGCCATCGTGTCACAGTGGGATTCCGTATGATTTTAACGTGATGGTTATCACTCGGAGGAATGATCTCTGGTAGGTAACTGCGTTGAGTTTCGCTTATCACCAATTTCTCGAATTAGGGCGGTAAGCTGAGAATAGAGCGTTTTGTCAGCTCTTTTTGCGAACCATGCCTGGCAGTTTTGTAGTATAATTATTTTCAAGTAGCAAGCTCATTACAATAAAAAACAATAAAAATTTCGTTTAATATATTTTTCAAATAAAAACAGCGAGCAATTGCAGCTGCAGCATTAGATTCACCACTCATCACACAACGTTCTTCAATAGCTGGTAACGTACAGAGCAAAATTATGAGTTGATTTTATATTTTCCTTTTCAACATTGCTCTGGTTTTAGATAAAATGTCTCTATTTCGGGCAGAAAGTGGACAACGGAGTGTTGACATTAGATTCTATCTGCCTACCCTGCTATGCGGTAAATAGCGTGAAGTTCTAGGCTTCCAAAGTAAAGGAAAACGTCCAGCCTATCCTACATTCTACCGAAATATATTTTGTTGTTTCCATTGCCTCTCGACAGGTGTAGGATGATAAGTTCTTTGATTTTCGCGATTATTACAGATTTTGAAATGAAACAATCTTTTTGGTATTCGAAAATACGTTTTCGAACAATTTACACAAGACCACGGTCACAGGTAGACTGAAGTGGCATTCGTCTGTCAGTTGATACAATTATCATATCAAACTACGGCCAACGATTTCTTAGTTGCCTCGCGTACTGCCCTGGATTCTTACAGAATGAGCTGACTGTATCTTGTTTTCAGGGTTTCTAAAATATATTTTTGTATACCAAAAATATACGCGATTTATCCGGTTTAAAATGGTTTCATTTCAAAAAGGTATGGGATAAGTATAGTAGCTTTATTTTAACTATCTTAATAAGGTGGTCAATGGAGACGTCAGTAAGGTTTAGCTAAATCAGCCATGTTTCCAACGTTATTGCAGACGGTGTGCTCGTGGCTCAAAGCCAAGCCTGTAACACTACTTGGTAGGAGCAAAAGTTTTATTATAATTAGAATACTCTGTTGACAAGAGAATTGGTACCTTAAACATTTCTAAGGCGTTCACAGACTTCGGAAATGGTATAACATTTTTAGGAAACGTATAAAAATTTGAACGCAGCGGTATTCGAAACCGCGCCTCTTGGAAACCGTCCAAGCGCTTTAACGGTTAAGTCATGCGTTCTACATCCGGCTGCGTCAAGTTTCCTATTCGCTCACCACAACTTATATTTGTTGTTAGCATCTCTGTAAAGATTTACTTCCAAATTTCAGCTTCAAAAATATTATTTATTCTACGAACAATCACTTTTCCGCTTAAAGAAGTATTGAAAAGTAAATAATTGAATAGAATTTTCCTGAGTGACATAGAACTAACAACCAATCGCGTCTACAGTCAAATAACTTTCTATATCACCATGAAGCCGTTCTTACTGGGAATACAATATAAAAATATTTTTCTTATATTTTTACTGCCGATACCTATACTATAACTTTTATATTTCACATAATATGCTAATAGGTATTGTGTTTTTTAGTCAAATTGATACATTACTTATAATGTTCTTAACTCTTAAGGAGTTACGTACTAAACGCTGCACTTTATCCAACCAAGATCACAATTTTGATTGAGATTCGAACCAATAATCACCCAACAGTATAAATTGATTCATATAATAATGAATAAATATGAAATAAACACATATTTAAATTTATAGAGCTACATTTTTCACTTTTGTTTTAGATTTTTTCACATACAATAAAGCAATTAAAACCAAATATTTGAGTTGAGGCCATTGAGGTGTTTTTAAAACATTCCAGTTAAGCCAAGCTTCGGAATCATTCGAGAGTATTTTACCCACAGATAATTAATATAAAAATATTTTCATATATTATACGTCATGTGAATGTGTGAAGGGTTTTTATGGATACGATTTTTGTTTGCAAATCATTTTTATGTTTGAGCCTGTACTGTAATAACAATGATACCTAACTTTTTATTTATTTTTTTGGAGAAAAGGAAAACAAAATATACCTATTTTTAAAATTTTATTTTAGTGTTATTCGCACACTTAAGAAATCTTGAACGGTTTTTAAGAGGCGCGGGTTCAAATCCTGCTGCGTTCAAAGATTTATACGTTCTCAAAATATGTCTTTTTCAAAATATACCTAAATGTTCCAATATTGAACGCGTAGAAAATCGGTTGCCTTAGCAACGTGTATTTTTTTTTATACGAAGGAGTATGTGAAGCATATGGTAATGTGTGTAATTCTAATGTATGAACAAAGTGGAATTGTGCAAATTTTTTTTGCAGCTTTACACTTTTTCCAAATAGCAGGAGAGTGAGAGAGAGCCTATTGGCACTCCGTTCTCTACTTCCCTCCCTAAATTGAGACATAACGTATAAAGTGAATCTTGACATTAGCTTCTCTCTAACTACCCTGTAAAAAAAGTCATTTCATCACGAAACTTAATACAAATTTTGCTCATAAAGTGCGACACCCTTCACCGAATAGCCGATACTTTTTTATTTAGATTAGGCTAATGCTTATAACGTCTGAAACGTGAAGGACGTGATGTACCTAATTTTTTGCCCATACTACGATTAATATATTTTTTGAAACAAGAAAATATTGTTTTCAGAATTTTATGAAAACTTTCTAATATATGCTTTATATTTTTTTTTAGACGCGCTTTTCTATTAACATTATTATTATTTCTTAGGTAACAATAAAAATTGTTTCATGTATAAGCTTTTGGGGAACTACATATTGCTTGAACAACCAAGCTTCATTAATACAATATCGAATGGACTAGAGTATGGTCTAATGACATTTAACACAGCACTGCTCTGGGTCAAAGTGAGCTTCGCCTCATATAAATAGATACAGCTTCACAAAATTTACATACATACAGACTGAAACAATATATTTATATATACATGTATATATATAATATTGTTTCAATAATCTGATATTTATTATGACGTCGTAGTGTCACACCGGAACAGCGGCTTACTGTAAGCTTGATTGGTTCGAATCCCACTCGGAGGAATGATTATATTTAAATTACATAATTTTTTCTAGTGTACTGTTTTCATCACTCAATACTTAATATATTAAATTCGAGTGGGAAGTGGAGAACGGAGTGTCTTGACACTAGCATTTGTGGGAAAAAGAATGAAGCTAATAAGAACAATATTATAATATAAAGTTAAATGCAAGTATAGGCTAAGCACCTATTTAGACACTCTGTTCTCAACTTGGACGCGACGTAGCTGAATGTAGAACGCATGGCTTAGCGGTCAGAGCGCTTGAACGGTTTTCAAGAGGCGCGGGTTCAAATCACGCTGCGTTCAAATTTTTATACGTTTTCTAAATATGTCTTTTTTTAATGTATGTAACTTTCTTGGACTGTGCATCATGTTTATTTTTATAAAAAAACTTTTTATTTGTCAACTGAATATGCCCATCATGCCTAACCGCTTTTTTTATTTGTATCTAAAAAAATAGTGCAAATTACCTTCTATATCATTTATTTTATTGAGAGCTATGAAACTTCAGAATCTCCGCCACGTGGTTAAAATACGATAATAGAAACCAACGAAGGATGGAAAGCCTAAACCCATATTCTTTATTTTACTATTGCATAAAGTCGCTAGTGGCGGACTTCTACACGACTGCAACACAATGAATGTTGTTAGCATCTCTGTACAATATAAAAAATTACAAATTTATAAAAATCTAATTAAGTAATAAAAGATATATAACGCATGGCTTAGAGGTAACCACTTGGGCGGTATACAAGAGGCGCGGCTTCGAATCTAGCTTCGAATCTTTCTAAAAAAGTTTTTTATTTAAAATATTTTTATTCCGCGCCTACACAACATAAGTTACGAAGACTGATTTTATATTCAGATCGTTGAAACAGGCGCCGTAATCGGTTTGAAAAATCGCTGCATTTCAACTACGATTTAGAATTTGATTTCTCGATGTGAAAACGTGCGCTAGAGAATGCTGGATAGATTTTCTGAATAAGGTGTAAAAAACTATGAATAGTTGCATATATATTTGAATCTGTTTGAAATTATCGGTATAATTGAATTTATTTCGAAAAAGGCGTTTTCTTTTTTTCACTCGATTGCTTATTATTTGATATAATAACTTAGTACTTCGTCTAAGAGTGTTTTATATTAACTTACATTGCATTTATGTCTTGACGAAATCTTGCAACTCAATGTTGGACCCTCAATTACATTATGTATAAACGTTTAGTTTGAATGACAATGCATGTTGAGCTATTTGGTGTCATTCTAATTCTAAAATGGCGCGAAACACCCATAATGGCGGACTATTTATTTTTAGTGTACTCCTCCAATATGGATATCAATTGAAATAGCTTGCTGAGAATAATTCTATTTTTTTTTTTATTTTGCACAAAATAATATATTTAACGTTAAATTCTGCAATAAAATACATATTATCAAAGATTCTGTAGTAATGCAGTTTGTTGAAAAATAGTCGTTGCAATTTACTTTGGTATTTTAAAAATAAAGTCTAAAAAGACTCACAGACAATATATTTCGTTCAGGCTTCTAATTCTAGGCCCTCTAAATCAAGATAGACGGGCAGTGCTAGCTTAATGTCTATTTACATCGGCAATTAAAATAAAATATAAAGGATCGATTTGTTCAAGGGTTGGTTAAAGGGAAGTGGGTCTTATTATATAAAATGGTGGATTCAATCCCAACTCGAAATAAGGCCATAGTGGCTCAGTTCTACAGTGTCGGACTGTACACAATTAAGTGTGGGCAAACCCCACTCGGGAAATGATTATATTTGAATGTATGGCTCCGCTCTTGAATTATGCCAGTTCTGCTGAGACGAGCCGGCGAAAAACTAAGCAGTTGCTCTTTTCGAATACAAAAGTTACAATTTTATCGTTTAATACAGTGGTAGCTAACCTGCACCACACTCAAAATCATATTACTCCCACCCATGTCGCAAAAACTATTTAAAAAAAATCTAAATCAACAAATTCTAAACATATTAAAAAAAAGACTCGACTAGAACTTCAAAAAGACATATTTTTCAATTTTTCCTTTTTTAATTTCCTTAGTGTGGAAATAACACTTTTAAACAACAAAAATGTTAAAAAAAATAAAGAACTTCAAAACTGTACTTACATCCAAAATAACTTAATATTAAATTTTAATAGAATTAAGATCGAATCATCACGTATTGGTCGATCACGTCCAACCAAACTCTTAACAAGCTTTTCGCCAACTAAGAAGTTTCCGAGATCGTGATAATGGTATCGACATATATACTAAAAAGTATGCTAGTATGCTAGTATCTATTGAACTTGTGTTTAATTAATTCTTGTAGCTTGTTAGACGTTCAATAGAAAGTTGAGGTCGCAAGTTCAAAACTAGATGTATGTATGCAAATTTTCACAGCACTAATAAGATGTAAGAAACTATTATAAAGCACATTCATAACTGAAAGCGATGGCTGTGGGTTCCTAGAGCCATCGTGGCATGGGGCAACTTCTTACTGTAATTGGATTTGGATTGGATTATAACAAACCAGGCTCTGTGTACCCAAAGCAAAATTATCATCAAGCTCTTATATATATATATATATATATATATATATTATATTATATATTATATTCATATATATAGATTCATATATATGTATTTACATATAAGTCACAGCCAGGAGGCTATCGTGGTGTAGTGGGGCCAGCGTCAGATTGTACACTCGATTGGTTGTGGGTTCCATTCCCCCTTCGGAAGAACGAGTATAAATATGAAAAGAATATGAAAGTGGAGAACGGAGTGTCTTGAACTGCTATGCTGGAAAAACTATGAAGCTGTATATATGCATATATATAAGTTGTACACATGTATGTCACACAGGCTCTGCCATGTTTCATAGGTTATCTTAAGTCATAAAAACCTATAATAACCACTAATAAAAGAAAATATCCACAAATATGTCAAAAACGAACAAAAACTGAACTACTGAAATAAGAACACGCAATATTAGAAATATTTTATTTCTAAAATAATCATTGAAACTGAAGCAATTTCCAGCAAGTTTTATTATATTTTAACTATAAGTGTCACGCTCTTAGTTAGTTTGAGGCGAGTTCTATTATCGAGACCGAAATCCCTGATTCATCAGTAACCCCTCAGTCGACAGTATGACTTGGGTTAAAGAATAAGTTGATTGCGGTTTTTTATATATTCATGGAGAAAAGAGTATCTTGATACTCAGCTCTCTCTCTCAGGCTACTTAACGATGCGAGAAAAAGCGTAAAGTAAATCGGGAAAGTGGGAAATATTGATCAATGTCAATAGCGACTTATTATATTTAAATTATTTTCATTTCTTCGCTCTGTGAGGACAACAAAAATGCGGCGTTGATTTCCGCCACTCAATATGCAGTGTACAGGGTAAGGTTTGGGTTAGTTAAGACGATAGACCAAGTGAACCTGACAATTTTTTTTTTTTACTTTTACTGTCATTGTCTCTTATGTGCTCGCTTGGTCTTACTCTAGAAAGTAGTAATAAAAATAAATTAAACATCTATTCATAGGAATCCATCCATTCTTTTGAGTGGTATTCGAATCCACAACCAAGCTGCCGTTCCATTGCAATAGGATGAATTAAATGAAGTATTGTATATATATTTTTTGTATAAACTCTTCAGCTTATAACTTAAGCCACAAAGACACGTTCACTCGTCCGCCTTAGAATTCCACTGATATTTGCATTTTTCCCTTTGGGTTGTAACGATACCATTATGAAATGCTATGATGGCTTCATGACTTGGCGTTGTATAGATAATCGTTTATCAACATTTCATATTTTATGGGTCAATTGCGATAAATTCTATAGACTTCTATTGATGTGATAAAAGGTAGCCTTTTTTTCTGTATTTTATCATATAATAAAGTTGGATTCAGCTAGCATTTTTGATGCTATCTATTATTATAAAAACCGAGAACCTGTTCATATATGGTTTAATATATTTTAAATTACTATTAATACAATAAATATTAGAACGTGTAGTGTAATTTGATTAGTGCACTTGGACGTATTGCACACTGTATTGTAAATCTAGGCAGAGAAAAACCAAAGATTCGAATCCGCACCTCCTTTGAATCCACAACACATATATAAATTTCACATTTATAATTTCTACTGTGCCACTGTATGCTACATTTGCATTTTCCATAAGGGATATGTCAGAAATATTTGACATATATCTCAAAATACTTTTTTCTTTCATACCAACAGATTTGAGTTGTATGAAGGTGACAGCCGTAGCCGAGCTGACTAAATAAAAGAACTTCTTAAGCATTTAATTAGGAAAATAGTTAGTAATTATATATATTCTATATATAACTTCTTAACATTTTTTAAAGTATTATTCACACACTTAGGAAATTAAAAAACATATATTTCAAGCGCTCTGACCGTTAAGCCATGCGTGCTTAAACGGTTTTCAAGTGGCGCAGCTTCAAATCACGCTGCGTTACAATTTTTATACGTTTTCTAAACATATGTTTTTCTATATAAAACTGTTCAGCTACTCATTTAGTAACTGACGGACAACACACAGCCTAAATCACATAAAAATTACATATTATTCCCCGAGGAGTGTACACTTCATAACGCCTATTTCAGGATATGGATATAGATCTGGAATAGGATTTCCGCTCAAAATTCAAATAGTGTAATATTCAATACCGCGCTTTTCTTAGGTACTAGAGCGGATCCAAGTAGGGGAAATGATTATATTTAATAGAATTTAAATATAATCATTTCCCCTACTTGGAATCGAACCAACAACCAATCACGTTCACAGTCAGACGCTGTCCCACTGCGTCACAATGACCTAAATATTATTATTTCTGCAGTTGTATTAGATAGCCTGGAAACTATGAAATCTGTAGCTACGGATCTTAATTGATTTATTTAACTGCTTTTACTAGTATGCTATTTCGTAGTACTTTTGTATTTTCAGGTATGGTTTGCTTTTTATTAATAACTAGCTGTACCCGCCGCTCGACCGCGTGGTATTCTACAATTAAATTAGCCTACGATACTCTTTATTACATTAGCTATCTGCTAGTGAAATTCCCATCAAAATCAGTCCCGGCTGGACTGATTTACGGACTTGCGGACTTGCGGATTTGCGGACTGGAATTCCAGAGATTTGCCGGACAAACAGACAGACAGACAGGTTCGTAAATAAGAAAGTTACAACAATTTAAAACTTTTTTCCTGAGGCGCGGGTTGAAATCCCTCTGCGTTAAAATTTTTATACGTTTTACAAATATGTCTCTTTCAATTTCCTAAGTGTGCACTTAATTAACACTTTAAAAAATGTTAAAAAATATTTAATATATAGAATTCTCTCTTGCCCAACTATTGTTCGTAGAATAATCTTTGGGTAGCAGAAATTTGTAAAAATCTCTCTACAGAGATGCTAACAACAAATATAAGTTGTAATAAACGTATAAGAATTTCAACGTAGCTGGATGTAGAACGCATGTCTTAGCGGTCAGAGCGCTTGAACGGTTTTTCAAGAGGGTTCAAATCCTGCTGCGTCCAAATTTTTATACGTTCTCTAAATGTGTCATTTTCAATTTCGTTTTATTAAGTTGGCTGAAATTTTAAGGAATTATATAATATTGTCTATAAATAATAATTGTTTTCATAATTGGAATAAATTATAATTTTAAGCAAAGTTTATTGTTTAAATGAGAAGGGGGCCGGCGAAAAAACTTAATAGTTATAGCCGTGAAGTTTACGCAGGTAAAGCCTCGAGCACATCACTAGTAATAGCAGCAGACAAATATAGTAAAGTAAATAAAATGAGGCATTTTCACAATTTATTTACTGCTCATAAGGGGCATCCATTTCCGAGTTTCACCCGTATTTGTGAGAGGTAAAGCACTAGTACAAATTCACTAAATTTCAAATTCTAATATTGACCCTTCTAGTTTGAAAGTTGGAAAATCTACATCCTTGAGATTGCGAAGAAATATTAATATCATAGTTCAGTTCATACATTAGCCAGGCCATTGGTTGATTGATTGGGCTATTGTGTGCAGTGGAACAGCGTATGTTGTATACGCGATTGGTTGTTGGTTCCATTCCAACTCGGGGCAATGATTATTACTAAATTATTTTAACTGAGCGCTGAGGCAAGCCACGAAAGTGGAGAACGGAGTGTCATGACACTAGGTTCTTACTGCCTACCTGGCTATGTGTGATACATCGTGATGCTGAGAATTATACATTAGTTGCTAACGTAATTGGAAGTGTGTGTAATACACGCGATGGGAAGGACTAGATTTCCAGTCTTGGAAACATAATGTATATAGGAAATAAGTTCGTGTGTTCGGTCTGAAACATCGATTTACGACATTGAGTTTCGTCACCCAACACACAATTTCTATAAAATGGGTGAAAAATTAAGAATGGAGTATTTATTACTTAACATTGGTACCGTTCACGTGGCACAGTGGTACAATATCTGACAGAAGCGTGATCGGTTGTGAGTTCGATTCTTGTTCGTTAAATAATTTTCATTTTTCAACTCTGTCGCCTTTCAATAATTTCCAACGGAAAATGGAGAACGGAGTTTTTAGTAGTTTTTTCTCTGACTACTTAACATTGAATACTCTATTGCCTACTCAGCATAATCTAGTCATATAGCTTAGAAGAAAATGCATATATAGATATAATTAATATTTTGCACCTATCTCAAATTATCAAATAAAGCACTAACCCTTATCAATTTTTCAATATCCTTTGCTTTAAACGAGTTTTACATTATGAAGCTACCAAAAAGTTTTAACGACTGTTAGATATTTTAACGAGTTACATTGTTCAGTTACAATTTGAAAATGTAAAGCGCTTTTGTGAATATGCTTCAAAAGTTTCTTAACGGACGCATTAGATTGGATGAAAAGCTTTGCCTATGTAGAGCGTAGTTTGATAAAAACTTTGATTTGTGATGACACATGCCTGACCATTATTGTTTTTTTAGTAAAATGTTGATAGAAATAGGATTTTTATATGAAAAAACATATTTAAGTCGATCGTTGTAGTTCTAGTTATATATATATATATATATATATATATATATATATATATATATATATACTTTTCTTAAGGAAACTAGTGTCAAGCAATCCGTTTACCAGTTTCTGCCTGAAATCGATACATTGCGTGTTAAGTGGTGGAACTCAACACCGAGCTTTGTCTGAGGTACCAAAATGCAAAATTGTTAATTATTCCCCTGAATCCGAATTGAACCCACAACAAATCGCGTTTACAGTCAGACGCTATCCCATTTTGCCATAATGGCCTTATCTCACTTAGTTAAATATAGTCAAACATTTTCGTTTCATTGACTTAAAGATTAAAATATTAAACACGTTATATAATTACAATAAAAGAAAGAAAATTCTTTACTCATGATTATATGGATATACTTTTCATATAACTAAGACAAAGCGCGGCGTTGAGTTCCGCCACTCAACACAGAATGGTTCAATTCCAAACGCAAAGTTTAGAGAGGCATCTCTTGACACTAGGTTCTCTCTGACTACCGTGCTATGCGGGCAAAAGCGTGAAAATATAATAATAATAAAACAAGTAAATATTTTAAAACCAACTTCATTCATAACTTGAAGGCGGCAAGAAATTCCAGTGATTCTTTCCCCAAACTAATTATTAAGCTCGTTCTAGCCTGAAATAATCTCAAAACGTACTAAAGTTGTACCAAATCGTAGTTTGAACGTCTTAAAGTGTGGAAATATGATACTATATGAAATGAAATAGGAAAGTCGTACAATATAAATGAAATTTCGCGTTGGATTTGGTATAATATATAAAATTAGCTTAAGATTTTTGGATTAAATACAATGAAAGCTGTATATATATTTCTAGTATTGTTAACATGATACTTTAGAATTATTCGTCACTAGCTTTGCCCGTAACTTCGTCCGCGTGGAATTCTATAATAAAAGTAGCCTAAGTTACTCTATATTACTTCTGCCAGTGAAAGTCCCGTCAAAATTGGTCGAGCCGTTCCAGAGGTTAGCCGGAACAAACTGCCAGACAGACCAAAAGTGAAAAACTGTCTAAATACCAAATTATGGTATATATATGGTAAGCATATGCATTTATTAGAAAGCGGTTTTTTCAATATTACAAACAGATTCTCAAATTTTATTTATTTTTATAGATACGATTTAAATAGTTAGGTAATCTTGTTTAGACCTTTATTTATTCTTATTAAGTTTTTTGTTTTTGTTAGCAGGGTATTTAGAGAGAACCTCCACTTGCCTCTTGGAATCGAGACATGTTGATGATAGTATTGTCACCACTTCTAATATAAATAATTTAAATAGTATCGTTCCCTTGAGCAGAAATTGAACCTCAATCAAGGCGTATACACTCAGCCAAAATCATACTGCGCCACGATGGAGGGAATAAATTTTTTTTTACAAAAACAGTCTTAAATCCTTTAAAATTAGTTGTAAATAAAGCTTAGATGCCTACAATGCTATCGTAAAGCAGTTCAATAAGTAAGTTAGACTTGCGGTGGAACATTTATTCTCAGCTGCATTTGATACTTTAGCCAATATATTTTCTTAATAGCTCAGAATATAGTATATTGCAGTCGTAAGCAAATTTTCAATTTCCTGTGTTAAAATTTGTTGGAATGAAAAGTTTTAGGATAAAAACGTTAGTTTAAGTAAAGTTTTCACGCTTTACCCCATATATCAAGGTAGTCAGAAAAAACCTTGTCGAGTTATTGCATGCTAAAGTCAAGAGAAAAATAAAATGAAAATAATTAGACACTGTTAATTTACCCAGTTGGAATCGAACCCACATACAAACGTGACTCCAGTCAAACACTGTGCGACTGCGCCACTATGGCCTTAATTTTATATATAACAAACCTATAAAGGTTAATTTATTAAAACAAATTCACACAAAAAAAATACATACAAACAAAAATGTATGGCCAAACCTTTTATCATGGTTATAACCGTACCAGATATATACTATAGGTCATTGGGGTCTCGATGTCCGGTAAACTAGGCCGGAACGAATTAATCGCTTTTCGTCCTTTGATAACGGTCTACTAGACGAAATTTATTTTATTTCATTCACATCCGTGTGTTGTAGGTGCAGGTTTGATTACATTTGGTTAGTAACTGAAGGATTTTTATTCAAAATTAAAGTCGTTGTGGCGCAATGGCGACAGCAGGCACATTTAACTATAAGTGTGATGGTAGCGGGTTTGTAACTCTATTATTCAAATAATTGTAATTTCTGTGCTCTGGTAAAAGATAAAGCGGCGCGTGATCCCGCCAGTCAATACTGCTTCAGTCTTGATTTTTTATTCTCCTTGCCTATCCTGCCATATAATGAGAAAAAGTGCGGTGGAATTTAATATATAATGCATTTTATAAAAGTATTAAAGGTTATAAATTATATCAGGGTAGGCAGAGACAACCTAGTGTCAAGACATTCCGTTTTCCACTTTCTTACTGTAACCAGAGCTGCGAAGCCGTCTTTAGAAAGTAGTGTGAAGTGATTTGAAATCGTTGCCGTAACAACATTTATATGTATTTCACTATATACATAAAAAAATATTAGCATTCTGCACGTCGCACTATGACTGTGCCAATTTTCATGCGAATTCGAGACATTGTGTGTTTAGTGGCGTAAAATAATTTATATATAATTATATTGAAAAACATGTTTACATAAACACTTCAAATATAATGAAAATATATTACTCCCATACTATATTATTCCCAGAGTGGGGATCAAACCCACACCAATGGAGTTTAAATTCAAAAACTCACTTCACCACCGATGGCTTTATTAATAAAATTTGTGAATAGAATTGCTTTAATTTATCAATAAACGAACTTCCCCAGTTACTCTTGAGGTTGACGGAAGCCTAATTTATTACGGAACTTAAGCAACTTTTCCAACGTCACGCACTTGTTAGGCGGCCATTTTGTTATAGATATATTGAGTTACAGTTTTTGATCTTTAGAGAGTATGCGATGCAGTCATTTGAGTTAGAAATATTATGGTAGTGGTGAACGGAGTGTCTTGACAGTAGGTTCTCTCTGACTATCCTGTCTGTCCTGTGTATCCTGAATTCAAGGCCTGTTGTAAGACATGACGAAAGTCCATGGCCCACTTTGTCTTACCGGTGTAGAGAAAGGAAATTAATTTAAATATTTCCCCTAGTAGGAATTGAACTCACGTCTAATCGCATTTACCCATCCTATTAGTTGCAGGTGTACTACAGCGCCACGGTGGCTTTAAATTCGTAGAAAATTTGAGCCTAAGCTAGAACCAAAAAAACCACTATCAGTAAATCGATTACGAAAAAACCTATTTGTATTCGCCCCATACTACACCATTTATCTTGAACTTTATCATTGGGAACTTTTCTTTTGTGACACTTCGAGCTTTTGGCACAAAAATATTGTTTGTTGGTCTCCCGTTGAGATCTACCGAGTAATTGTTTGAAAATTGTTTTTCTTTTAATATGTTTGGTGTAAGTTTTATTAAGGAGTTCGATTTTGTGTAACGAATGTTGATTATATTTTCCTTTTTATGCATTTATGATATACATTTACGACTTGGTATTTTATGTTACTTGGTCCTTTCTGGGAAATACTCTCTTTCAGAACAAAACGCGGCGTTGAGTTCCGCCACTCGACACTCATAATCTTGATTTCAGGTGGAAACTTATGACAATAGATTTTCACTGACTACTCCATAATTCAGGAAAAAGTGTGAATGTGAATTTTCATCATAATACATCTGCTTTATGGGAAATTTTATAAATATTTTGCTTATTACAAATTCTTTTTCTTGTCATATGTAGAAAAATTTACGATAAATCATGTTCTGTTTTTCGTGACACATTACCGTGACAAATGACGGAGCTTGAACTGTACTTTGTCCAATCAGACATTTATATATTTTCTTATTACATTCATATTTATTTATATAGAGAATTTGTTTAAAGTATATTAATGAACCTAGAGGCTCGGTTGTACTTCTTTTTTAAGATTTTCACCTTCGGATTCTTAGTGACCAGTACCTCGGCCCAGGCTAGGTATGGATCGCGATTGCCAACGGCAGCATGTTTACAAAACATACCTAATTAAGACTGTGATTTGCCACAGCATCGACAACAGCAGTCACTAGGATCATCAGAAGAGAAGCAAACCGGCCCCCAGGGGTAAGACGAATAAAAAGTACGCATCCCATCCCAATCTGCTGACTTAAAATGCCAGACATGACGAGTTGCGGGTGTACTGCACCTGCTGTGTTTAAAATGGGCACCACACTCCGTACTAGGCAGCGGTCAGAGGATCCCAAATGGGCATCGACTGTTACCCGGTACTGTTCCGGATGTGAAGTCAGCAGAAGTTCCAGTAAGGGGGCGTTGTGGTTGTCCACATCTGAGAGTCGTGTAGGCGAATCAACCATTTGGCACAGTCCGTTTGCCATAAAAATATCAAATGCAGCCCTCCCCGCGTCGTCAGTGATGCGAGAATCAAGCCAATCATCATTATGTGCATTAACGATCTGTGAGAGTATATCGTAATATTTCGTTAATATTTATTTGTGTTTAGCTTTTCAGGCATTTATGTAAATATATAAATATAACTTCATTTATTAGAGCTTTTAAAAAAAAGACAAATACTAACAATTTTCTTCTTGTTTAATTGGACCTTTATCAACGCGTTGAATTTTCTAAAATGTATTTTTTAAATACTAAAATAAATGTAAATTGGTGATTTGAGAATAAAAGTCATTATTGTGGGTTTTAAATAAAACCATTTGTAAGTCCCATGTCTCTTCAAGTTAACGTAACGTCACTAGTGTGTAACTCTTTTTAAGTGATATATTGATTTGCAGCTTTACGCTTATTCCCGCATTTCACAGTGTCAAGACACTCCTTTCTCTACTTCTTGTCCGAAATAGAGATTTTGCGTGTTAAGTGGCGGATTGATTATTTTTTTTAAAGGGTTGAATAACACTGTTAGCAGGTTGGAAAAATTGGTTCATTACTTTTATATATTTAGTAATATGTAATAACTAGTTTAAAATAAACGGTTATATAGGCGTCTCATTCGATTAAAACAATTTTATAAGTGTTGTGTTAGTAGTGTGAGTTCATCGCTATATGTTTCGGCCTTCTCTAGTATAGCCGTTCTTCAGAACTTTCATTATCCGTAAGTTTCCAATTACCAATTTAGATATATAACAAAGAAATGCGTCAAAATTACTTATAAATCAGATACTTATTATTATATATATATATATATAATAATAAGTATATAAATATATATGTATATAATATTTTTAGAATACTTGAAAAACATTTTTTTGCAATGATGGTTCCTTTAATTTTACATTTAAAAATATTTATTTTGTGTCCCGTTCAAAATCAATTTATTCGTATAACATATCATTTGGAATGTGAGTCATTCGTGACATTACAATATATTAGCATGTCACCTTCGTTGGGTAAATTATATTTTTTTGTAGCTTACGCATTTCTTTCAGTAAGTAATAACTCATGCAATAGGCTATTTTACACGCCTATTTTTTTATGCTTACGTCAACGAGATTTCCGTCTATCGACTGATGATGGAAATTAACTCACAGCTACTTGAGTTTTTACTACTAGTATATCTATTTTATATTTTCTTTTGTCTTTTACTAGAATCAACCCAGTTATGCAAGGCACCGGGAGCGCAACCCAAGACATTTGTTTTCAACATTAATTCCTAGAATATACCATAAAGCTTTCATTACGGTTTCAGCATTGGTTTGTATTTTTCGTTTATATTTTTAATATTAATTTTATCATTAGGTTAAAAGAAAGGAAATTTATTACCTGTTATTAATGCATTTTGTTCAGCCTCAAGCACTTTTCCAATAGCAGGGTAGGCAGCAACCGCCAGGGTTCACGGAAGATTGTAGTCCCTGTGGCCCTGGCCAGTGGCGGTGGAGGAGGAGCACCGTGAGGTTTTTTAGTGGGTAAACGGACGGCACCTATCTGGCGGTCCGGAGTCCCACATAACCGCGTCCGAGTCCCTGATTGGGCGGGTATCCGTAAAGGATTTCCTCACAACAACCTAGTGTCAAGACACGCCCACACTCTCCACTTTTGACTGAATCCGAGACATTGTGCGTTGAGTTAGTCATCGCCACGCTTTGTCTTGTCACCACAGCAAAGAAATGATAATAATTTAAATATAATCATTCCCCCGTTTTGGAATCAAATCCACAACAATCGTGTTTACAGTCAGACCCTTTCACGCTGCGCCACGAAACACAAATGGTAATTTGAATCTAAATTTGTAAAGATATAGTATAATTTATAATCATAGTTTTATTAAAAACGTTCCTTAGGAACATAAAAAGCTATTAAAATAATATCACAGCTATCATATACATACTGTAGATGTTAATTGTAAAAGTCATGCAACTGCCAAGTGGCACCATCAACTTCTGACTTTCAGATAAATCGAAGTGCTACGACTCATACTTTATCGACGGAAACAATAAATGCTCTCTGAGAAAAGCTTCCGGTTACGGTTAAGACTTTATTTATTTAATATTGTAGTAACATTTATTATATAAATAGCCCATTTATATTTTTATTGTCCTGTGTTAACTATGGACGTAGCCATCCGAATTATACCTTAATAAATAGAAGAGTATGTAATATTTTTCAAGTTTCTGCGAATTCTCTATATATTTTTTCCTATAAAAGCCTTCTACAAAATAATAGGCAAGGCACAAAAAAGGAGGCCACCATAGCTCAGAGTTGCAGCATCATCTCGTATTCAGCGATGGTTGTAGATTCGATTTCCTCTAAGGGGAATGATTATATTTAAACGAGTAATACTCAACACGCAATGTCTGAGATCCCGGTGGAAAGTGGAGTACGGAGTGTCTTGACACTAGGCTCTCTCTACCTACTCTGAAAGTTGAAAAAAATATGAATGACATCCGTAAAGTTGGTCTCACGTTTTACTGTTTTTTTTAAATATAAGAACCTTTGTTTTGCCCTTGGATTTGCCCTTTGCTTTACATAGACCAAAGAGATAAGCTGTCAAAGGCATATTTAACTGGAAAGGCTTATATTGCTTGATTTCTATTATAATTAGCATACAAACCTCGTCTGTGGGAAACCAGTTTATTATTAAATTAGTTTAATTAATATAATTAGGTAACCATTATTCAATTATTAACTTGGTAATACATGAGATTACTTATAGCGAAATAGAATTTGCAGATGGTTATCTCCTTATTAGCCATGGATTAGGCTGTTAAGTGTTTTTAACATTTTTAAAGTGCTATTTTTTTTTTAATTGCACTTTGGATATAAAATAACATTTTAAAAACGTATAAAAATATTGAATAAAATCTCAGTATCGGAGATAAAATTGCATCACGAAAATATGCTATGACTAAATAATCTACGGAAAAAAGAGGTATTATCAACAGAACCAAAACGCGTCTATTCGAAATGTGATGCTGAAGGCGGATGCTGAGAATCATCAATCAATTTCGATCCTCTCACAGCTGAATATAAAATAACGTCTTCTGAGAACATGCTATTTTGGACACATAATGAGACGCGGAGACAGCAGCCTCGAAAAGTTGGTCATCTTAGGAAATACAGAAGGAAAACCCAGAGGCCGCAATCCCAACACATGGTGTGATCAACTAAAAAATCGGGACACATAAAATTTCTACTATATTGCTGACTGACAACTGACAGGGGCTGTTGGAGACAGTTTGTCCGTTTCAGACTGAGAGTCCTGAGAGACTGTGAGTGGGACTCACATTCTCATGATCACAATCTTCTGACATGAAGGACCGACCACAGAGAAAGATAAAAATTTCAACACAGCGGGATTCGAATTCGCGCCTCTTGGAAACCGGCCGCCAACAGCTGTGAGATTGAATCCCGCTGCGTTCACTTTTTTATACTTTTTCTAAAAACTGTACAGTAATGTATTTTTCTTAAACCATCTATATTATATGTATGTAATGCTGTATCACTTCCTAAATTATTTCCGACTCCTTTAAAGATATTGCGTAACACAATGTGCAACTTAACGCCATTTTGTTTAAGAAATTAAAATTAAAAAGAAATAAATGTTGTATAGAATACACGTAAATATTTGGGATTTGATACCACTACTACTTCAATCGTGTTTTGTCAGCCTACACGCGAACTACGTCATATTATTTCTTTATTTGTCAAATTAAATACCCGCATCGGATGGATACAAACACACAATTCCATATAAACTTCAAATGTTAAATACCAAGCTATTTTCAACTAGACTCTCCAATATATACACAATTTAAAAATAGCCCAAAATTGAGATATTGTGTGTTGAGTGCCAGAACGGAGGGTCTTGACACTAGGTTCTCTCTGACTACCCCACTATGCGGGAAAAAGCGTGACGCTGTAAAAAACCCCCTAAAGCATGCACTGGCTTCATTAGAGCAAACGAACATTATTTAAGCAATTACCTATATCCCTCAAATATGCATCCAATCCACAACCATTGTGCGTGTATGATATAAGGGGATTCTTACAAATAAAAAATATAATATTTAGTAAATGAATGTGTTTTGACTTGTTCCAAAGTTGATTATCTAACAAGAATATCGTCAGACGCTATTGAATGGCCAGATTTCCCATCGGGATAGCTTCTGTCTTCAAAATAATTTCTGGGAACAGATAATGTTAAGAAAGCTTTATGCTACGTAATTCTTATTATAATCACAGCATAGATTCATTTTGCTGGTATATAAAAACTAGATTGTGACTGTGGCTTATCGTACATTGGTCAAAAAGAGAGGAGCATCGGTATAAGGGTGTAGGACATCTCCGATATCAAGAATGGGCGTGTATAGAAAAAAGTCTTCCAAGAGGCCGCCGCGGCGGAGTAAATTTAACTGTAATCGCGATGCTTGTTTGTTTGATCGTCACTAGGATTAATGAGAATATTGAAATTATTTTCATTTTTCCGCTTTCGTAAGATAGGGCGCGATATTGAGTTTCACAACTCAATACTCAGTGTCTTGAATACGGTGTTAATTTTAACGTTTAACCTTATATGTATTACATTTCAGGTAACTACATATTAATTAATTCAGAATCATGTTGATTCAGGGCTATAATTTTATGACCCGGCCAGTGACGGTCGAGTGGAGCACCGTGAGCTTTTAGTGGGTATACGGATAGCCTACATCTGCCAGTCCGGAATTCCGCATAAAAGCGTCCCAGTCCCCAATCGGGCGGGTGTCCGCAAAGGATAACCACATGTCAAAAAGAAAGGGATATCCCTTTCTTTTAATTTTATTATAAGTGTTACCTAAACATAATAATTTACAATTCATGTTCTTTTTTTAAAAAGAAAGAATGGATTAGTCCTTTTCTTCGTCTATTTGTAATACACGAAATTTTACACCAGTAGTAGTGATTTAAATTTTTAATAGCATTTTTGTTAACATACTAACAAATATAACAAAAAGCTTATAAAACCCGTGTTACAAACCACTTTGTAGATGGAGGGGCTGCGGTCGGCTCGCGAAGTGCGGTGTTACGGTCGCCGACTCTTATTTATTCGTTGAATATACAGGAAATTCTAATGGTAAGCGAAAACCGAAAAGCTTATTACATATATTTTTTATTTTAAGCAAAGTATTAGAATTAATTTAGTGTTCATATCCGTTATTCTCTTTTAATTCTTTTTTGCATGAGTCAATACTGTGTGTTGAGAGGCGGCACTTAAAGTCCTAATGACAATAATTTTAAATGTAATACCTCCAAGTAACGATGGAATGTACAACCATGGCCAGTACATATTTATATGAATTATAAACAAAGGTGCAGTGGAAAAATAGAAGGCCGTCGTGGCTCAGCGGGACAACGTCTGTCTGTAAACGATTCAATGTAATCAATACTTTTATTCTTCCTCTCTGATACGTAAGACAGAGTGCCGTGTTTAATTACTCCAACAACACGAAGTATCTCAATTTTAAACTTAGCTCAGCAGCCTTCGCAGTTAAAAAAAAAATAATAATTGATTGGAAACGGCTCGCCTTGTTTATTTTAGCTACTTTCATAGTATTATGTTCTATTGCATTATACTTTGGAGTAATTCAGCCGCTATTAACTCTATCTTTGTCTTGCAGAAGCGAGCTATTCGTGCAATCTACAACTTAGGCCCTAACGACTCTTTAAAGCAAAAAATTGAGAAAATAAATATATTTACAGTTGAGTCCCAATACATATTTGAAAATGTAATGTATGTAAAGTAAAATATTAATGATTTTACTAAAATCGGTGATGTACATAATATTAGTAATAGACATAGGCTTTAAATTACGACGGCTGTAACTCGATTGCATCGAACCCGTAATTATTTTATGGGGCAATATGTACGTTTTTCAATATGATCCGAAAAACCGACTGAAATTTAAAAAAAATGTGAGGCAACGTTTGTGTGTTAAAGGTTTATTACCTAATTAATGATTTTATATGTGATATCACGCCTAGGAAATGAAATATTCGCTCCAGTCTATTTCAAAGTTATCATTGTCAATAATAAAACTGTTTTTTTTAATACAATCATTGTCATGAATCGAATGTGAACCCAAAATGATCCCGCTTAAATTCAGATACTGTTTCAATTACTACTACTACTATGGTGTTATAATATAGTGGGAAAATTACAAGTTCAGTGTAAACAAGTAATCTATTTTAAATTATAAATATTTTTAATTAACTTTTAGAAATGTCATATTGAAATTAACTTTTAGAAATGTCGTAACATTGAAACAGAGCACGTTATTTTGTTTAAGCAGCATTTGAATGTCACAGAATCTAAGCGTATTTCTGGTTTCAATAAATAAATAATATATTTATATACTAAAAGGGAAGTGCCCTCAGTGTGCTTGACGACGGACAGCTAGACTTCATCACGGACTGCGAGCTTTATTGGTGAAACAGCTGTTTTAAACATAAAAAAATAGTTATACGATGCATTGCGATTTTTAACGAAACCCGCCTAAAATACTAGCGAAAATATACCGAAAGATATAAAAAAACGGAGCTGAGTAATGGAGCTTGATAAAGAAAGTCAATTATGTAATATCGGTCAACGCCGGAAACGTTACAAAAGCTATTGAAAGGGATTTGGAGTGGACATTTTGGGTGAAGTCATGGGTGAAGCCAATGGAGATGTTAAAAGAAAATATTAAGATAATTGTGGGTACATGCTACTTAGCTATTAATTAAAAAATATGGCAGAATGTGGTGAGCCCAAGCGGTTGATTCAGAACGATGAACTCCAAATTTTATATATACGGCGTCAATTTCTTTTATTAAAATATACAGTAAAATATTGCATGGCATTTATTGAAGAAGACTGGCCAAATACTAAAATCGCCAAATGAGGATTAATAAACGAAGTATGTACAGTTTTAAAACCATTAGAAGAAGCCACTGCTGCTATCATTCTTGATGATTTTTCAACTAAAGATGAATATTTAACATTTAAGAACACGATAAAAGGAATTGTTATTTTTTTAAAATGATTTGTATGAAAGATGGCATTATTAAACAAGAAGCATATATACAGTAGAAACCACCCGAGAAAAGTAAATAAATTCAATATTAGCTCCGAGGAAAAGAAAATAAATAATAGTGCTTGGGATAAATTTGATAGCATATTAAAATGAAACAAGCCCCAAGGTAATTAACACAAGGAAGTTTCACAAGAGAAGTATCCATTGACCATTAAATATCCATTGACGACGATATATTGCCTGGAAGAAATTCTAAAGACGATCGAAATAGTCTGTCAAATTGATGGCGAGACCACCAAATACCGGAATTACACCGTACTAAATGCAATACAAGTATAGTGGCGCGTCAGGTGAAAATAAATATATATATTTTTAAAAATAATAAGTTCTAAATTAAAACTTTACTAGCCTAAATTCTTAAGCCTATTGGAGCGTGAAGGAAAGTCACTGACATCACTTGTTATTTTTTATGTAACACGTATATTTTTAATCAAATAAACGAATATAAATCACGATAATTTAATTATAATATAAAAGTCTACAGATATGTTTCAATTCTCGTTACCATATCGATATCTGAAAACGGTTTTTGATATCGACTCGATTGATTTGATATCATATTCTAACAGGGTTCAATTCTATACGTAGAATATAAACTGAAAAATACTTTTAGGGATCTCTATACAAGTAAGGAAAATATGATTTTATTTGAAAATATTTGTTTGTTTGTTTATTTGTTGTTTTCGCCTACTACGCAAAAACTACTAGACGGGTTTTGATGAAAATTTTGTGGAACAATAGCCAGCCATATAATAGTTTAATCCAGCCATATTAAGTGATACGAATATCGCATTAAGAAAAGCTTTTGAGCTTGATGAACATTTTCTGACAACGGAGAAAAATTTAAGATCGAGAACATCGATTGAGGAAACCCAGTGCTGCGAAGAAAACCAGAAAGGCTGGTTTAAAATCTGTATGCTTATACTTTTACTGAGAAGCATAAATCCAATATGTAACGTTTTCATAGCTTTAACGGAGGCCTGATATAAAATATTGACATTATGAGGTGCATAAAATCGTATTTTCTTTACGCGAATAACGTTTATACTAAATAATTATTCATAAAGGATTAAACTTGTGTAGTTCCCAATAAAATGAAAAAAGAACCATACATAAAGCTTAGCGACCATTAGAGGCTTTGGAAGTCTTATTTCTCTTATCGTCAGCTTTATCTGAAAATACAAGAAAAATTGATAATGGAATAATTTTGTAAGTGTACATATGTATTATATATACAACTAGCTGTGCCCGCGACTTTGTCCGCGTGGAGATCTAACATCAGCTATTTACCAGTGAAAGCCCCGTCAAAATCGGTGTAGCCGTTCTAGAGATTAGCCGGAACAAACAGACTGACAGACACAAAAATAATATTCTCGTATATGAAGAGTGTATACATATGCATTTAGCATATATATACCATAATATTCATTTATTGACTACAATGGTTGACTATTTTGGCTTTAATGGCTTGAACATAAGATACTTACTTGATATTTTGGTAAATTTACACAATGTCTTTATAACTTGTAGCCTATGTGTTATTCTGATGTATAAGCTATATTATTGTAAAGTTTCATTAAAATCCATACAGTAGTTTTTACGTGAAAGATTAACAAACACCCTCACAAACTTTCGCGTTGCGTTGCGTTTACAGTCAGACGCCTTCCCACTACGCCACGACGTAGTTGCATCGCCATATTTTATTATTTATATTGAACCAACCAAATGAATTGCTTTTAATTTTAAATAAATGCAATTTGGGAACGTTATTTGCTTTTGAACGGTAATTAGTATTCTACTAACGTAGACTTTGATTATGATTTTTTCACATATAAGATTTTCAAGTAATAAGGTGTATGATAGCCGTGAATTCAAATTGTGCTGTTGGAAATTGTATGTGTATATGTTCATAATAAAAACTAAACTATCCAGTCGTATCTATCTATATAAAATCTCTTGTGCTAACCGCGTTTGGCCTCGACTCTCATTCTTGGTAATGACTATATTTGTATTTTATTTTTATTTCTCATCTCTGGTATCTAAGACAAAGCACGCGTAGAGTTCTGTCACTCGACACACAATATCTTTTATTTGGGATTCTATTCGGAATATAGCGTGAAGTTGAAATATATATTTCAGCAACCAAATATGAATACCTCCAAAGTGAGTAAAAAGAGAGAGAGAGAGAGTGTCTAAACACTACTTTATCTATCCCACTAAATGCAGTAGATCCGTCAAGAAAGAAAAAGGCTTCATAGAATCAGTTAATTTTCTCGACCCTTCCGTTAAGCAGTGAGCGTAAGATTAAACGTAAACACAAATTAAGTACTTAACACCAAAAGCTTTGCAAGCTTTTAGTTTCATCAATTAAAATTACTTAAGGAAGAAAGGCTCTGGTAGACCAGTCAGTATTGATCGCAATAGATAATTTAGTTTAAAAACATTTTGTTTCCTTCTTTTATTATTCAAGTACTGATATAATCAAGGATCCAGAGACCATTATGGCACAGTAGTACAGCGTCTGACAGTAAGCACGATTGTGGGTTCGATTTTCACTCGGGAAATAAATGCACTATTTTTATCTGCTCAAAATAAAAATTAAGAAGAATAAGGATAAAAAGGCGTTGAGACTCAACACGCAATGTCGTATTTAAGCAAAGTGTCTAAAAACTAGGTTCTCTTAGCTACGATATACGTGAAAACTGATAAAAGAACGTATATTTTATTTAAATTATATTTGTTTTTTTTTAAAGTAATGTTAGCTAAAATTATATATTTTTAATTTTTGCGTCAGTAAGATAAGTCAGAAAATACATTTTAGAAACCCGACGTTTCGAACTCTTTAGTAGTCCATAAAAAACGCTTCCCATCTAATAAATTATTATTAATTTTCTTTTACATTAGAAAATTACTTCAAAACTATATTACATTTTGAGAACAAGTGTCTCGTGGCCTTTTATATGCCAGAATTTCAACGTCTTCTTTTCAAGAATCTGCCTGAGCAATCTGTCGATATTAGCTTCCTATATTAGATATTAGATTATTTTCACCCGAATTCGAAACATAGTGCTAAGTGGCTGAATTCAACCCTGCGCTTGTTTTCCCAGAACGTAGAACTGAAAATAATTATGATAATTTACATGATCATCATTGCGACCATTCATCTCATCACACATTTATCATAAACATAATCGTTGTTATCATTAATCACATCATCATGACAAATTCTATTGGGAATCGAACAATCAACCAACAGTATATGCAGGTAGACATGCCACTGGGCTATGATGGCTTTATTTTGTTATATCAAAATACTAATATATATCTATTGCTAAGATTTACGAATACGTTAAAATTAATTACATTCGATTTGGTGATCTGCTCCACCCGTCATAATGTTGTAATAACTCATGGTACATGGTATATTAATTGCTACGCCGTAGCCTCGTAGCAAAGTCATTTCGTTGGATTGAATATTTAAAATTTATTATTACAATTTTTATTTTGATATTGCTATAATATTATAGATGTCAGAACTGCATATTATAATAATGTAACTGTTCATCTTTGCAATTATTATCAGCAGTTTCAGGATGGCAATGTGTCAAATGGCGTGAGTATTCGGATAGCTATTATAGAATTGATATTATAGGATTGATATGGTAGTTTTTTCTTACAATGTACAATACTTTAACAAATCGCTTAACAAAAATCTCCTTCTTTTGAAACATTTTTTAAAGTATTATTCGTACACTAAAGAAATTGAAAAATACATATTTAGAAAACTCCGCTAAGCCATGCGTTCTACAGAGCAGAGCGCTTGAACAGTTTTCAAGAGCAGCGGGTTCAAATCCCACTGCGTTCAAATTTTTATACGTTTTCTAAATGTCTTTTTCAATAATCTCTTTGTTTAACAACTTCCTTCTGCGTGCCACCCGACTTTGTAATAGCCTGCCCTTCAAAAGGTTATAGATATATCTACACCTTAAAGGCTGGCAACGCTAGGTGCTGCTCGGGTGTTACACGGAGTCGTGAGCGGTGGTGTTTACTTAACATCAGGTGACCCGAACTCGATACTAAAAGTTTTTGAATCACTAAAACGGACACTACACTATTAAAGTAACAAGAAAAGTCTTACTGCACAATATAATAATCCACTAATATAATATTGCACAATATAATGTGCTCGCGTCTCCCATATCCATATCTCTGTATCTGCAACTTCTGAACTTTAACGGAACTTTAGTCAAACTCCAACTTGTAACTGTCCACCACCCCAGCGCTCGGTGTTATAGTGTTATTTTGACTTTTTCCTGCATGGGTAGAATAGGCAGAGATAATCTAGTGTCAATACTCTTTGTTCTACACTTTTTAGCCCTCACATTGTGTGTTGAGTTGTCACCAGAGCGGATAAGTGAAAATAATCATTCCCCAGAGTGGGAATCGAACTCACAACTATCATGTACACAGTCAGAAAGTGACACACTGAGCCACGATGGATATATGTTAAAAACAGTGGAAATTTCAAGAAATATAATTTATAAAACTATATTGTAATTTTCCAACGAGTCAAGCCACTGACATAGGCTCTACTACTTCTTGTAATTGCAAAACTTGCAAATAGACTAGAATAGTCGGCGTTTTAAATACACGTTCATGTTTCAACGTCATTACTTTTGAAATAATTCTAAGTTCTGCAAAAGTATATCACGCGAATACATTTTAAATCTAGACTTAACTACGCCTAGCTATAAACTTAGGCTTACAACTTACTTAGGTTAAATTGATCTACTTATATGACTTGGGTGTTTTATTTTTTTTTAAATTTTTTTTAGTAGGAGAGAGAGAAAAGAACCTACTGTGGAATCTTATTACTGTTCCCTTTCCATTAATATGTTATACATAGTATGTAAACAGGTTGAGCAAATAAACTTGTTCGACATTATCAAATATAAGCTCACTAAAATCAAAATAAAATAATTCATTGGAACTATTATGGTGCAGTGGGATAGCGTCTGACTTTAATCAAGATCGGTTATGGGTTCGACTCCACTCATTTTATTCATTGTTTTCATATCTCTTCTCTGTTGATCAAGGCAAAGTGCGGAGTTAAATTGCGCCACTGAACATACAATGACTTAAATTCGGAAAATGGAAAACCTTGCTATACGGGAAGAAACGTGTAGCCAAAATTACCATTGCATTATCTAAGGAAAATTTAACCCATAACTAAAGATAAGTTATCAAGTCATTTCTAACTGCGCTGTTCTGTTGTACGAAAAATAATTATTTCATTAATTCACCATATTTAGTAGAAAATGTAAAAAAATATTACTCTTTAATTTACAGTACCATGTGTAGGACTTTGAAATAGCTTTATTTAAACATATGATGTTCTAGCGTGTTTGTTATTTTCATTCAATTTACAATCTTAAGAGGAATGCTTTACCACTTTTAGTGCTTGGAATACGCGTGAAATTGGTTGCTCACACTACTTATTTGTTAGTGCAATGTCGTTACTCCACTTTTGATTACTTTGGCACAGTGGATGGATAAAGATTCAAATCCTGGCCGAATAATAATGAAATATTTAAAATACAAGCAATTAAGTCATTTTGCGCAAATAAATTATTTTTTCACTTCATCGTAAATATATGTTTATATATAGGGATTGAATGATCCGTTATTATAGTTTTAATATAGTATTTGTTTTTTTATTAATATTTTTATATATTTCTCTGTCCACTGATAACGATTGCGATTACAGCAAATAAATTTGACACAAACTTCATATTGAAATCTTAAGAGATTAATTGCTCAATATTTCAAAAATACATTGTACGTCATTGTTTAGTTTTCAGATAAATAACTCAAATCTCGTTAGTAGTCTGAGGTTATATCATATTATAATTTCAAAAAAAAATTTCAAAGAAAATCACTATGTAAATAGGTCACTATGGTCACATAAAACGCATTATTTATTCCGTCAATAATATTGAATTAGATAAATTTGCCTATATTACTCCAAAATGCTTATCAAAACATGAAATCGACGTTCCAAACGTAACAGATAGAAACTAATATAGCCACGATCGAAAAATATATGTAGAGCTCAAACGGAACAGAACGGAGTAAAATATTTAATTTTGTATCAATATATCCTTATACTTTTTGAAATTAAAATATATATTTGCTTAATGTGTAATTCTTAGGCTTTTATTACGAAAATAAAAAAAAAATAGGCATCTCTACATACATTCCGGTCAGTAGTAGTCGCGCCATCACGCCGTTCGCACGTTGCTATGCGGACTCTCATCCTTATATACTTCGCGACGTTGGTGAACTGTGATTTTAAAAGTGATGTGAAACATTTAAGGCATTCCCGGACACTGATAAGGCATGGAAGGTCCAGGGTTCATTTCAGTCGGATGCATACCAGGGCTAGGGATTTGGTCGCCCAACTGATTGAGGCTGAGACGAGTAGCGAACTAGGTATTGTAAACTTTTGTTAGTTAAAAAATAAAAAATACAAACTTTTTAGTAATTACTGAGTAAAGTAGAGTTGACGAATAAATTAATGACAAAGTTGAATTATTTTTTGGTATTATAGATTGTAGAGCATCTAAAGCTTTGCTATTTGAATATTATAATAATGTTTTTTATATAAGATTATTTTTAATTGTAATCTATGCAATGGAGATATATAATTTTTATTATAATTATATATTAATTAAGTAATTATATATTAAATAAACCAATTATATTTACTTATTATCTTTTCTTACTCTATCTAAATCAACATAGACCGTATTTTATGATATTTATTTCTTCATCTCTTAGATATATTTTATCACTAATACATAAAAAAAATAATTAGTCTATACTAACCAATTTCTTTTATTGATTTAGGTTAGTATTTAATGACAGTCTTAAATTATGACCTAACAAACGAATGGTATGTAATAATGATGATGGATTTATTTTTGACGTGTTTGCAAAGTCTAATTTTTCATAATAAAACGTTTGTATTACATCAATAGTACTATTTTGGTAAATGCTTCCCAAAAATTGGTTTTGGCGATTAAATAATATAACGATTAGTTAAAAGTACGTTAGGTAGAGAAAACGTAGTGTCAAGACACTTCATTCTCCATTTTTCGTATGAATTCAAGACCTCAACACTACGTTCTATCTTGTTCTCGAGAAGGGAGAAATTAATTAATTGATTGAACCCACAACCAATTGCAGTTTTAAAGTTAGAGCCTGTCCCACTGCGCCACTACGACTTTCAATTCCTTCATCAATGAATTAAAATTAAATATTTATATATATATATATTTAAATTGAGCTAAATTTTATAAAATTGTAGAATTTTACGGAGCGAGTATAGAAACTAAAGATAAGTGAATTTGTTCATCGATTACGCGTTGTAGAGATATAACGTGTTGCCTCTGGTTACACAAAGCTTGGCAAAATCTATATAATATGATGGCAACAATTCTGTAACTAGACTTTTATATACTAATATCCTTTTCAAGTTTCTCAATTTTGAATAAAACCTTTGTTGTATTTTTGTTATTACAATAGCATTTCAAATTTCAGTTTAACTATTAATACACTTTTCCTTCTAGGCCTACGATAATGAGTAATTGTGTTAGTAAAAATGACACTTTTGCACTAAATAACATATATTTCATATGAATCACCATATATTACAAATTCAGTCTATTGTAGAGACCAGAGACTTACCTGATCTTCAGTTTCTAGATGATTATAGGAGATGAATTTCCGTCATTTTGATATTTTTTAGGTTAATTAATAAAAAATAAATAAGTCATAAAAATATATTAATATCTACAAGTAAATTATGTATAGATAAGTAGTAATAAGTCTTTAACCACCCTTAAAGACTTATTACTGCCCCCCTCATCATCATACATTCTAGTATATACCAGTGGCAAAGTGCCATTATAGAGTACACCTTTTGGCCAAGCAACAATTACCTCAAATCGAAAAGAATAGTAACTTATTTTGAAATTAAACTATTTTAACCAGATTAATCGCGTATAATATTGGTATTTGAAAATACATTTTAGAACCCGACGTTTCGAACACTTTACAGTAGTCCGTCGTCACAGGTAGACTGAGGTGGCATTTGTCTGTCATTTGAAACAATTATTATCTCAAACTACCGCCAACGATTTCTTAGTTGCCTCGCGTACTGCCCTGGATTCTTGGTTAAAATAGTTTAATTTCAAAATTTGTAATAATCGCGAAAATCAAAGAACTTATTAAAGTACCTTATGTTAATTATAACAATAAAATGAATGAATAGGGGCGTAATTACGAAATTTACCAAACAAACTTTCGGTTTTCACTTTGAATTAAAAAAAAAACCTGCATGGTGTCAGATTTCAGAGTAAAACTTTTTTTAAACGAAGACGATAATATTCTAAATTATAAAATGATACTGGATTGTTCGAATTTCATTCGTTCAATTTACATTGAAATATTAATATAATCGTTCAGGGTAAGTCTAGAATTCTAATATTTATTAATTATTTTACGCTGGTTTTTTTTTATGAAGAAATCCGTTACGGATCCGATCAGCGACTCGGACGTGGTTATGTTTTACTTCGGACTAACAGATGATAGGCCGTCCACTTAAAACTCACGGTGCTCCTCCTCAGCCTCCACTAGCCGAGCCATGGTAAGCAATTACCTCTAAAAAAAATTCAGTCCAAAGAAAACCAGGCAACCTAGTGAAGGAGTCCAGTCATGTCGCTAGATAATAAGAAATATCGTGGACAAAAAATCTCAACCACGTGGTATATTAGGAAAGTTCCTATAATATTAATATATACGTTTTTTTGACTGAAATGTCAATTCATTAACTTTCAAACATGTCCAATAGTGTAGTGCTCTTGTAGTTCTATTACTAACGAGCTGAGTTATTAGAGACGACCCTCAACAATAGTTCTAGCTTTTAAAATGTCAATTGAAACTAAAATTAAGTTGTAAAACATGTGCAATTGAACGCTCAGAGTGCTAGGACGGATTTCAAGAGGCGCGGATTCGAATTCCGACCCGTTCTAAGTTTTTATACAAGAGTTCCAAAAATAGTTTCCAACAAGTGTGTGAATAAATACTATAAAATAAAAGATATATCATTTAAATACATACATTTGAAATTTATTCCCTTATATCATAAGGTGACAAACAGGCAAAGGGAGGCAATATATATATACATATATTATAAATTGAACTATGCCGTTTTTATTCAAAAGGCAACAAGCTTTACTTTAACATTTTTAACAAGAAAAACACATTCTCCATTGATGCAGGGAAAATAACGTGTGAAAATATATAAATTGTACCACTGAGTCACTGTGCCCTCGTTATATATACCATACGTATATAATACGCGGTATAAAAGAAAATATTTTTTTTAAAAAATCATTCAAAATATGTATTATCTTCAAATATATTTGACTTTATTACGACAAGGAATGAAGGAGTTTTTGTTGCTAGAAGCTTGTAGTATGGTTTTGTTTTATATACATGTACAATATATACAATGTATAATATATTTATGCGGGAACAGACAGACAACACTTATGATACTTGATATATGATATTTTCCACTTTCTAATGAAATCCAGCATCCATCACATCGAATACACGAAAATACTTTAAATATAATTTTCCCGATTTGATATCATTAAAATTTTTTTTTTATTATAATATTAAGAAAATTCATTTACTAGGACAATAATTGCTTTAAAGCTAATGTTTTGTAAAGATAATTAAAGAATTACTTAGCTATTTAAGGGATATTGCTGATAACGTAGCTTCGGATGTGTTATGTCTTAAATCTAAATAGTAGCTATTACAAACAAACATACAAAAAAAAATCACGGAACATTAGTATTATATTAAAAAAAAATTGAAAAAAAGTATTATATTATTAATATATATAATATAATACTTTTTTTCAGCCTCACGCTATTTCCCGCAGAGAGAACCTAGTGCGAAGGCACTCCGTTTTAGACCATCCGCCGGAAATCTAGACATTGCGTATTAAGTGGCGGGACTCAACGCCGTTCCTGGTTTTTCAAGAACGGGGAAATAAAAATAATTTTGATACAATCATTACTCCGAAGGGGGAGCAGTCCAGTTACAGCCGGTTCCACTGCGCCGCGATTGAATAAATTTAGAAAGCTATTTTTTATTATTATATTAAAACATGAGGAATATGGCTAAGAATATTAAATATAATATAGCTTAAAAAAATTAAAGTTAAAATTACAAAATACTAACAAAAAAATTCAATTTAACGTAGTCTCTACACATGAGCCGAAAACGAAATACGGTGTTATCACTAGACCTTTTGAATACATCGCAAAATGTGAAAGGATATATAAAGATAAAAAAACACTTAACTTTTATTAAGTAATTTAAGCTTTAAAAGCTTTTCACGTGCTTTTATTAGCTTCACACCTTTCCTGCTTAACATGGTGGGCAGAAAGAACCAAGTGTCAAAACACTCCGTTCTCCACTTTTAAACGGAAATCCAGACATTACTTATTTTTAAATTTACATTAAGTTTAAAAACGAGACAAAAAATATTATTCAAACTATCAATTTCGCTTTCGCTTACTATCAAACGTTGAGTTCAATTGGATTTAATCAAACGTTGAGTTCAAATGGATTACATTTTTAATTTTTTATCGCCATTACTTCAATCAGGGTTATTTTTTCGAGTTATTTGATATTTTTGTATGAAATGAATGTAGTTGTTGAGCAATATTATAAAAGTAAAAGTCAATTTAATTCTTATACAAATCTTGAATATGAAAGTATAATTTACATCCTATATGTAACTATATTTGACACATATGACGACATTATGACAAGTGAATAACTGAATGCAACTATTGTGAAGTGGGTTTGAATCCAGAAATGTTATACGGTCTAGTAAAAATACAGTTCTGCCAAATAGCAAGAAGCTATCATGAGGCGATGGTTTCTATTCTCGTTCGAAGGTATTATTATTACGTGTTCTGGCTTATATAAAAGCGCGGCATTGAGTTCCGCCTCTAAACCTTCAAAGTGTTAAATTGAGACGAAAATTCGAACACCTTGACACTAGGCTCCATAGCTATGCATAAAGCAGACTGGGCTGAAAAAGACAAGCAAAGTTTTAAATGGACGGAAAGTGGAGAAAGGAGTGATTTTTAAATGCATAATATATTATACAAAGTATTGTAAAGTAACACATACCATCCCGGGACGAGACTACTTGTATATAAATAAATCAATTTGTAATTTTCAGTAGCTTTAGGCCTGTACAAAATATTTTTTGAGATTTCAATACCCGACATACTACTATCGTTTATTATTCAGATAAAATGAATATATTTTGTGCAATATATAAAAAGAATAAAGTAATGTTTTGTTTTGTTTTGTTCTCTAATTTATTTAATTTTTAATATTCTGGAACATCAGGCATCTCCGGAACCTAATGCGGTATTTTATCAGATGCACCTGGAAAGTTATTACATACATATTTTTTATCCAGATTAGTACAACATCATTCTTATCTGTCAAACATATGTTAAAGCAAATTCTAAGCCGTAATTCGTCTTTATTGATAATTTCTTTGAATTGTGACGCCTAAGTTTTAAATACAAACATGCCTGCGGAAAAGACATATTTAGAAAACGTACCGCTTAGCGGTCAGAGCACTTGAACGGTTTTCAAGAGGCGCGGGTTCAAATCCCGCTGCGTTCAAATTTTTATACGTTTTCTAAATATGTCTTTTTTATTAATATATTTTTAATTGTATAATAAGGGATTTTTTTACCCCCTCTTTATATATTTATATTTATTGCCTTCCTTTGTTCCATGCCTGTATAAGTCGCCGATTAAACTTACGGAGCACATTTTGCTCGTTGACTTTCAAATAGGCGGCTGTGTTCGGTATAAGTTGTTTTACGTAATATCCATGCCATTGTAATATATCACCCATTTTTTGTAATATGTTTTACGTTTCCTATTTTTTTATATGCTTTTTTCCGCGTGGCAGAGTAGTTAGAGAGAACCTAGTGTCCAGATGGTCTGGTCGGTCTGACCTTGCGTGGAAGTGGCGGAACTCAACGCCGCGTTTTGTCTTAGTCACCGAAGCGGAGAAATTAGTATATCTAAAATAAAATAATCCTCCGAGAGGAAATCGAATCCACAATCAATCACGTATGGCCTCAATCCTCATTGTATATGTCTTAATTATATATACTTTATATTAGGTTTTGAACTTAGAATTTATTCTTTTATGCGTCGTGTATGTTATCGAAGTCTATTATAATATTAGAAGTATATTAGAAGTATTATTTGTATAGAAGATATTAGTTCTTTGAAATATTCCACACCAATTCACTTGAAACTAGGCGTATTATTAATTTTCAAGGTTACAAAGAGTGTTTTATACACATTGCACTTGTCGCCTATTTAAAGACATTTCGTTTTTGATGGTTCTTAAAGTAACAACTGTGAAGCTATTAATTTTTAATACTTTTAAAATAAAAAAGTTATTAACTCTAATTAATATTCTGATATAAATTTGAATTTAAAACGAAATTCGGTGAATATGTAATCAATATTCGTATAGCACATGTACCTTTTTTATTGACGAATAATCTATAAAATGCTTAGGAACCAATAAGCGAAACCACATGAAAAAGTCACTAAGGTTATTAGAACTTTGGTTCCTTCTTTTTTTACACATTTCGAAATGAAACTACTGTAAAATACAGTAGTCCATGGTCACAGGTAGATTGCTACTGTAAAGTGTTCGAAACGTCGGGTTTTTTAAAATGTATTTTTTTAATACTAATAATATACGTGATTAATTCGGTTAGAAATAATATTATTTAAATATCATTACTTTAAAACAGATACTAAGAGAAACATGCCCAAAATTGTTTTCGCTTATTGTACATCTTGGCAGACATATGCATATGTAAATGCATATGTAACTATGCATATGTACATTTTTGTAACAAGTAGGTCAAAATGATTTTACTATATTTTCTTTGATTAATAAATAGGTAATTTTACTGTAATTTTAATCAACGTTACTTAACAATTTATTGATTTTTCAAGTGAAAATATGACTTTGAAAAGCTCGTGAGAGCTTTCAACAAAATTCTAATTCTATTTGATACTCAGCAACCATTGCAATACTAAATGTAACAATATAAATCAAGCCTAGAGCGTTTTAAAAACTTTCAAAATCTGATTTGAATATAAATTTCTTTTTTTAGCTGAACCCTTTTCCTCTAATAGCAGGGTAGTCACAGCCAACCTTGTGTCAATTTCCTCCGTTCTCCATTCCTCACCCGAATTCTAAACATTGCGTGTTAAGTGGTGGACCTCAATTGATAGGAAATCGAACCTATAACCTATCACGATTACAGTCAGATATATATGTATAAATATATAAATTTCATGTATATTTCTTATACATTGAGAAATAGAAAAACTTGGAGCAGATTAGTAAAAAATCTATAGTAAGTTCAAACCAAATACCTTTTCAAATAAAATTATTGTAATTTTCCATACAACGATAACTTAATTTAGTTTATTTCCTTATCAATATTGATATTTTATTAACAAGTCATAAGTAAATATTAAAATTGTCTCTTTTGTTTATATTGAGTATTAGCAGTTGATACGAAATCGTAAATTAGATAAAAAGTTAAATATATTTTAATCACTGAACCCAGTGTTAAGACAATCCGCTTGTGACACTGCATAATTTCAAGATTAGTGGATGATGGCAAAAAATAAACGCTTCATCTTATTATAAAAATAGTTTCAATATAACTCCACGTGTGACAATCAAACCCACAACAAATCGCGGATACAGCCAGATACTGTCCCACTGCGCCATGACGGGATTTGTTCCTATAGCCATCGTGTTCTGCAAAACAACAGTTTCAAAGACACTCCCTCATTTTTCTTTGAATTAGTTATTTTTCTTAGTTGCAATCTAAGATATAATAATTATTATTATGAACTCCATGTTGATGCAAACAGAACTTTCCTATCTAAAATCTAAAAGTCCTGTGAACTTTTGTGTTATTTATTTTTCTAAAGAGAAAACTTACAAAGAGAGCTGTATTTATTAAGCTACATTAGTATTAAAAAATTAAACAGTTTTTTAGTAATTATAATGGAAGTTTGAAATTCAGAATCCACGTGAAAATTTCTTATATCTAATTATATTATGTTGCCGGTAGCTTAACAACCTAGATGAGGAAAACTAAAAGGATTGGAGAAAAAGTAAGCTATGATTTTTAGAAATGGTAAAAAAGGCCTTCTTAGTTTCTTGTGCCGGTTCTTCTTAGGTCTGAGTCATTATCTTTAGTGAACCGCTGGTAAATTATTAGATGTTCAAAAAGTAAAGCATATAAGTTTTATATTGAATGACTTTGAATTTCAAATGTGCAAAAGTTGCGGAACCAAATATATGTTCTTCATGAATCACATTTAGGTTATATAGAGACCTTAGTGTTGAAACACTTGGTCCTTCACTTCGTGCTCAATGTATTAGCCATCTGAACCCAGAAAGAAATTCAAATAATGTCCCCCAAATAGCGATTGAATGTATAACCATAGTGTCCAACTGCGAAACGATGGCCTTCCCTATCTTTAACTAAAAGAAAAATTAAGGAATTATTTATTACGAAATTGTATCTGGTCTCGTCTTCTTTTAGTGCCTCTTCAATCCTGAAGTTTGACATCTAACTTTCTAAATTCTGCCCTGTCCAAGACTAGACAGAATAATTGTTCAATAGATTTGATGCCGGATCCTTGATATTACTTAACCACGACATTTTCTTTTGTCCCCCACGTCTTTTGCCGTAAGCGCCGCCCATCATAATGAGTTGGTCCAAAATGTATCTATCAGGCCTCTGAACAAAGCCTAGGTATTCTATTACAGGCTAAAAAATCATATCTGCCTATCTCAAAAATACATTTACAAAGACTCCACTGACATCGTGTATATCAAATTCTTACAATTAGATCATGAATAAAAGCTCAATGCAGTAGTTACTGTGTTTTGATACTTATATTACGCCAGGGAGTAAACTTGCAAGCAAGGTTCCGTGGAAAACACACAATGGGGTTAAACTAACGAGCTATTTAATATATGTACATACATATCCAAACAATATTACAATTGCTGATCATTTGAAATCGCTTGAAATTATCATCGGAGACTAACTAGATTACTGTTCAGTTTAACGCTTTTGTCCGTATAGCAAAATAGTCAAAGACTACCTAGAGGTAGTGTCAAAAAACTTCGTGCTCCAGCTTCTGTCTGAAACTTTGTTACCAAAATGAAGAAATGAAAGTAATTTAAATATAATTATTCCACAGAGTGAGACAGCATCTGAATACAAACGCGATTGGTTGTGGATTCCATCCCAACTTGGACAGATGATTATATTTTAAAAATACTAAGCTCCAGCACTCAAAACGTAACGTCTCAAATTCGAGAAAAGCGGAAAATGGAGAACAGAGTGTTTTGGGATCGAGTTATCTTTGACAACCTATGCTATGCTATACTATGCGGGAAAAAGCGTAAAGCTGCTGTCTTAAAATTACATTTATATCGGAAACTGCTTATATTCCAAAGCTATATGCTCCAAAGCAATACATATATTTAACTAATACCTATAAGTCATATGTAAACAGAAGCATGGTACGTGCACGAGTAAATAAAACCCCAAACAAACTTTGATAGAGCTGTACAGTAAAACAATTTAGGTTGTCTAACGAGGTGTGACTAGGACTCTACGTGTTTCACACAAGTATACATACATGTATGGGCAAATACTAAGGATGCGATGATTGGCTATAAAATTTTAGTCTTTTATCAGCTTCAAGTATTTTTTCGGTTTTGCACTTTTAGCTTATTTAAAAACACTTTGTTCTAAGTCAAGCCACCAGACTTAACTTTGACTGACAATATAAATATTTCTTCGAATTATATTCGAACCCATTTCTGTCATATATATCCATGAAGGATTGCATATGGTTTATATTTATATGCTTTTTCCTGCATATGTCAGGTAAGGCAGAGATACCTTAATGTTCTGAAACTGCGTTCATCTCTATCTCTATTCGAAAGTGTAGTATCAGAGCGAAGGTGTAGTTGGAGTATTATAGCTGTTGGTCCTATTGGCCATGTTATTTTACTTTATTCCCTAGAGTGCAGATTGAACCCACAGCTATCATTATGCATACCAGATACTAGCCCACTGCGCCCGTAATGGCATCATGTATGTCATTTAAAGTATTTATTGGGAAACCAAATTGAATCATACATAAACCAAATATACGTTGTCAACTACTAATGTTATAAAACTGCTGCGCATCGCACACTTATTCGAGGTACACATTGTTACTCCAATTGCAATGCCAAAAGCTATAACTCTGTCAAAGAAGCTTAACAAATTGTCTTATATTGTAAGTTTACTATAATTAAATTTACAGATTGACAAAAAACATAAAAAAATTGATAAATAACAATCTACGAGTATTACGGGTTGCTCATGTTATGTATGAAATTAGTGTGTTTTACCGTGTGCGAATGTGTTTATATGTTGTGTGTATGTGTTTATATGTATGAATGTTTGTGTGTATGTCATCCAGGTTATTCAAGAAAGTTTAATATACTTTCAGTCTCGTTCATCATAAGACAGACTTAAAAGCCATGTCTGACATTTCGATTTGCATTTTTATCGGGTGAGATAATTAATTTCTAGTATTTAGTTAAATATACTTAGTTATAAAGAGCCTTACTTAAATAGTAGATAGAAATGGCGGCTTTTCATCGCGGAATTGCGTATTTCAATAGCTCATATTTTATCAGCACCTTGTTTTGATAAGATATTACTATCAAAATATATACCTGAGAGTGTTTTCTTAGTATTGTCGCTAATATGAAAAGTTGTCTGACTGTTAGCACTTGGCATAATGAGTATAAAGTCTCTGTGGAAAAAAGTATGGGCTTATACGTTATGACTTTCAATTCTGCTCCTTGTGCCCTTTAATAATAATTTTAACATGTGAGTTTTAGCGGAACCACCCCAAGATGTTATGTGAGCGAATGCTTAGTAAACTATTTTAAGAGATTACAAATCAGCGGAATTTCTCAAACATTGACTTTCTGCATACATATATAGAATATGTGAAAGAAAAAAATGTTGTTCAAATAAATATTTCCTTACATCAATGTCTCAAGACGTAAGAATAAAAATATACCGTTTAGATGCGTGGGACTTCCAGATTAAGATTTTTATTATCATTGAGCATAAAATACTGGTCTATGTTCATGATTCTCTCATACATAGCAAGGCTGGCAGAGATAACCTAGTATTAAAGCACTCCGTTCCCCACTCTGTCCAATTTCCAGATATTGTAGGAGCTTTACGCTGCCCTTTTTCTTGTCAAATCAGGAAAACGTATTAAAAAGCTAAGAATTCTTTCAAGAGGAAATCGAGCGTTCATTCCACGCTTGTACAGTCAATATACCCTTATCATCTTATTTGGTTCTTCTACAATATGAAAAGTAATTGCAAAATCAGTTTTGAACTACGTGATCTAAATAAATGTATGAAAATAACAAAAGATATAATATTAAAAAAAAATAATGGTACTTCCTGTTAGAAAATACCAACTTAACGATTTATGTACCAATCTGATCGAATTTGTATAGAAGTGAGAGATGTGCGTTGTTCTGTGCACTTAAAAAGGAAGGCTTCAATGCAATATACCTAATTGGTATACTCGTGAAATATAATTAAAATTAATAAACAAGGCTATAGTAGCGCAGGTGGCTTAATAAACGAGATTGGTTGTGGGTTCAAACTCCGCTCTGAGCAATGATTTTTTTTAATTATTTTTATTTATCCACTCAGCTAAGACAAATCGCGGCGTCGAGTTCCAATTCGCAATGCCTTAAATTCGGAAAGAAAGTGGAGAAAGGAGTGCCACGACATTGAGTTCTTTTAAATCAACTAAAATTCATAAATTTAAAAACCTTAAGATTACAAAATTGAATTAATTCAAAATCAATAATTCTGACATATGTCAGACATAATTCAATTCCCCGAATTATGTAAAGAAAAATAATTATAATATATTAAAATATTCTAAAGCTGAACGAGTTTATTCAACATTTGTTGTACAATAAATTAAATTTGAATACAATTGTCTCTACATTCCAGCAGCGGCGAATAACTTGTGCTAATATTTGGTAAGTCAATACTTAAAGGGCTTAGAGGGCAAGACTATAATCTCCGATGACATTATTGGATGGCTCTTTTCAAAAGAAAAGGGACATACTTTAGGAATTTCTTGTGAAGAAAAATGTTTTTAATTATATTTTGTTATCGTGATTTGGAAATTCTATGTAAGTATTTAGTATTTTATCAAAACAGTTCTTTACGCAATATATCATAAAGATGTTTGTCAATATTGTTGTAAACTGTGAGGCTATCGTGGCACAGTGGAACAGTGTGTAACTGTGGACAGGATGGTTGAGGGTTGTATTCCCATTTGGAAGAATAATAGAAGAACATTATATTTAAATTATTTTCATTTCTCTACTCTGGTGACAAGGCAAAGCATGGTGTTGAGTGTCGCCACTCAATACACAATGTTTTAGATTCTGGCGGAAAGAAGGGAACGCAGTGTCTTGACACTAGGTTCATTCTGCCTACCCTGCTATACGGGAAAAAGCGTGAAGCTAAAAAAAAATTAGCTAAAAAAGTCGCAGGTTCAATTCTCAATTGAGAATTAATTATTTAATAAAGTGTTCTGTTATTAATTAAAAAAAGTACTACGCTCAAAAGAATAAGAAAAAGCTAGTAGTGATTTATTACATATTTTACCTAATATAATAATAAAGAAGGTTGTAAATGTTTTTGTACATCGTCTTATTTTAAATTGAATAGTTTTGGGATCGATTGCTACTCAGGGAAATGCTTATATTTGCATTCAGTCGCTCCGGTGACGAGACAAAGCGCGGCGTTGAGTTCCGCCACTCAACACACAATTTCTTTTCTAAGATTCTATCCCTGCTATGCGGGACAAACGTGATACTGCAAATGTTTTTGTAGAATTTCAATAGGAATATTTTACCCATATTATTTTCATATACTTTTGAACTATTGTAGCAGACGCTTCAACTCTTAAGAGGCTTTTATTGAATTTAGTTGAATATATATTATAAGTGTAAGTTTATCTAGAATAATATATTCCTTTTTAACTAGATGTAATATTTCAACAGGTTGATCTTTGAATCAATTCACTCACACATCAAATTCTTGTTTTTAAATTTCAAATTCAGTTTTTATTTACCAAATTCATGTTTACGAGTTTCAAATTCGTACACTTTAATTCTTTTCATCCTTTGATAGTACAAAAAATAATGTGATATTTAAGAGGCCTTAGTGGCACAGAGGTATAACAAATTATTGTAAACGCATTTGGTTGTGTGTTCAATTTCCGCCTGGAGAAATTATAATATTTAAAAAGTTATAACACATATTTTAAGAAAACGTATAAAAATTTGAACGCATGGCTTAGTGGTCAGAGCAATTGGACGGTTTCCAAGAGGAGAGGGTTCGAATCCAGTTGCGTTCAATTTCCTAAGTGTGTGATTATTATGTTAAAATAATAATATTGAAAAACTTACTATCATTCCTCTGCTATTAAAAGACTAAGGGCGACATTGAGTTCAGCCACTCTAGACGCAATATGGCAAAAAGTGCTTCGACACTAAGTTCTCTCGGATTACCCTGATATGCAAAAATAGTGCGAAACTGAAAATAATTAACTTGAAGTTCTAAACCAGTACATTTTTTCATTAATATAATAATACTGAAGATAGGCGAATATTAGATATTATTTAGAATTGCCAAGGGCGGCGTCGGTTGAGTAATGAAAAATTTCGCCGCCAATTTGTAAGATTGCATAAAAATAGGCTTCAAATAAGCTTTATAACAATATCGCAGTATTCAAGATTATAGGTTTATGCGAGATGAGTAATAAAAGTAGAAATTCGATAATAGACGTCGACGTTTTTATATGAGAATCTTACAAAATTATATTAGTTCACAGACAGCTTGTAATGAAATGTAATGTATTATAATATTTCATAAGATACTGATATATCAAAATTCTTGTGGATAAGGTACCATTCAGACTATATATGTGTGACTAAAGTGCTTGTTTTATATTATCTTGAATGGTAAGGTGTGTGTGAAAAACCCTAATTAGATTTTGATTTAGTGTGTTGAGTGGCGGAGCTTAACTCCGCTTTTTATCTTGTCACCAGAGGCGGCAAATACGGTGAAATGAATGATCACTTCCCCGAGTAGCGAGAATCGATCCCAAAACCATTCGAATTACAATTAGACGGCCATATGATATGATATACAAAAATTTACAATAATTTTTTTGACATTTTTTAAATTTACTAACAAGAGCTTTGTTTGTATAGTAGTTATAATTGCAGATGACTTTGAATGTAGCGGGATTCGAACTTGCGTTTATTGGTAACAGTAGACTTCGAAGTAAATCAGCCAAGTTAGTTCTTATTGAGCGTCGAAATTCATATACGTTTTACTTTCCGTTCGAATGCTTTCTTCTTTTTTCTGGCAATAAAAGCACTTTACGTTATTTAGACAATTTACATTAATTCTTGTTAATTTTGTATCTACAAGGAGGAATTCTTAAATAAAACTTACTCCTTATCACATCACCAATCTGCCAGTGAATATCCCGTCAAAATCGGTCTAACAGACAGACAAAAGTAAAAATAAATGTTATTTTGGTATATATACCGTGTATTCATATGTATATATATATATATTTATATATATATATACATTTAGTAAAAAGCGGTTATTTTAATATTAAAAACAGACATTCCAATTTTATTTATTTGTACAGATTTATGAAGTAAAGGGTTAAAGAATAAAGCAATATTGTATGTTCACACATTATAATACCCCAAATATTTTAAATAAATATTGCCATATAAATAAATAAAATAACTTTTATTTCGATTTTCAATCCGAATCATCTTTAAAATAACTAATCACTTTTTTGATATATAGTAGTTAAATTTTTTTTTAGTTTTTTATCAGAGTAGGCAGAAAGAGTTGTAAACGAAACATTATGTGATGAGTGTCGGAAATCAACACTGAATTTTGTCTTTGACAGAGAAATTAAAATAATTTAAGTGTAACCATCCCCTCAATTAATTAATTAATTGAACCCAACAACCAAACGCAATTACAGTAATACTCCACAGAGCGACCTTGGCCTCAAAGTATTTACATTTTCATTAATGTATCCATATAAATATTAAAATAACTTGTTAATAACGTCAAGTTATCATAAGAAAATTGCCTTTTAATTATAGGTCTGAAATCTGCATATAATATGACTGAATAAGGTAGGTTTTGTTTACCGTACAACGTATATGCTCTCAAGTTACATTTTGTATAGTCATATTGTTGCCTGATAAAACAAAGTGTAATTGTCGACTAATATTTAGACAGCCTGACGCTTGTTGAAACAATTCTGATCTCGTTTGAATTGTCAAATACTTACCTGTTAAGTATAGAATACCATATTTCTATTAGGAAAATATATTAATATGTGAAATAGCTGGATTCTTATTGTGTCTCGTTCTTAACATTTTTCAAGGAAAATTGTACGGAGCTAGATTATTTGCTCATATATTTTTGTTCTATTCTTAATTTTTTGCAACGTTGTTTTAAACCAGATAACGTAAAGGGCGGACTGTGTCATAAATAATCACAAAAATAATTTAAAAACCTAAGAAAGACTTTTGCAAAGACATCAGGTTCATGGTATAAAAATATTGTCGAATCCGGACAACTGTTCAAGTTTTCAATCTAATCAGACGGCAAGAAGTAAGTTAAAATAGGACCACCACCGTTGAGTATAATCACATTTTTAGGAAACGTATAAAAATTTAAGAGTGGCGAGATTCGAACGCACCCCTTTTGAAGTCGTCCAAGCGCTTTGACCTGCATGCCATGCGTTCTACATTCGGCTACGTCGACACTTATAGACGCTTATAACATTTTTTTTTTTTTAGCATTTGAGTACGTTTTCTTAAATATTTTTTATACTCTAAGTGTAATTGTAACATTTTAAAAATGTTAAAATATTGTATAACTTATGCTACAGCATAATAATTTCGATTGAGTTCTACCACTCAAAACGAAATACCTCAAATTCAGACAGAGCTCGAATAACGGAGTGTCTGGTCACTACATTCTCTCTGCCTAAAGCTACCTAGCTTAGCAGCTTACTTCGAAGACTCAAAAGGAAATAAAAAGTATTTTGTAATGCTGATATTTTCTATTGATATAGTTCAATTATTTTAAGTGCTACGGGCATTAATAACACAGAAAGTCCAATTAAAATTTCACTTATTCTTAGCTAAGAATCTGCATCTGCAAATACATCTGTTATCTTATTAGTTCTGGTACTTATTAGTTTTGAACAACTAGAAGTAGTGGTAAAGGCGTAATAGACACATGAGTATGTGATTTCATACAAGAGGGTAGGTTTTGTGTAATATTCATTTTATTAATGTAATCTATTCCTAATTATTGTTAGTATGTGTAACATTCGTTTTATTAATATAATCTATCCCTAATTATTTTTGTAAAATATATTAGCCTTGCGCTTTTTTATTTATATAAACTTTACTATGCCAAATTTCACATACCTCTGTTCGCATATTTTCGTAATAATATGTGGTCCAAAGTCCGATATAATAATTAGTCTAATAGCTTTCTATACATAAAATAAAAATGTTATCGATTGCTGTCTGTAGATGTAAGATATAGAAAAAAATATATTATTACAGGCATTTATCAATGTAATAGGACCCAAAACAGGTTACCTTTGTGATTTAAGTGAGAACATGATCAGGCGAAGTAACTAAACAGTTTAGTCGTGTAGTTTACACAGGCAAAGCCGCGAGCGGGTCGCTAGTCCATAACTATTACTGATATAGGTCCATTAATCAACATTTCACATGTACATATAATATTTTAAATACATTCAGTCTGTTTCAGTAGTAAATTTAATCACCAAATAGTTGATAAAACATTGTTTAAGCTAGCGTGTTTCTAACTAAATGGCACGGAACAATTTATCTAGCGGAACATTTTTGATGATAGATTATCCATTTTCGATATTTGATGGAAATCGTATACTGTAAATGTAGTCCTATCATTTTGAATGATTATTTTTAAATTATTTCCATTCGTCCCATTTGGTAAGATGAAATGCGGTGTTGAGTTCGGCCAATCAACATGCGAATGTCTTGATATCGGACGAAAAGCATAGAACGGACTGTCTTAACAGGTCCTAAACCCTAGTGTACTGAATTGTTCTATATACCTTCATACAGGGTTAGTGATGCCAAGCCAAATTAACCTTTATAATGGTATATTTATAACTATATTCCAAAACAACAATTTATATATATTTTTAACATTTTTTAAAGTGTTATCTGAGTCATACTTTTTTATTCAGTCTAATTTGTAATAAAGTAATATTATTATTGATTACAGTCCGATTTTTGACAGATATAAAAAGTTTCTTACTAATAAATATTGTTCTTTTATTGAAATAACACAAAATATAAATTATTAAAAAAAAGACATATTTAGAAAACGTTTAGCCATGCGTTCAGAGCTTAACGGTCAGAGCGCTTGAAGGGTTTTCAAGAAGCGCGGGTTCAAATCCCGCTGCGTTCAAATTTTTATACGTTTTCTAAATACGTCTTTTTCAATTTCCTAAGTGTGCGATTAACACTTAAAAAAAGTGCACAACTGCTTTCCGAGACCTTGAATGAATAACCTTTTTAAGTAGCACGATTTGAATGCCAGTTTTAGAATGCCAGAGATTGACATTTTGCCAGAGATTGACATTTTTCGAACCTATATGTATTGTTGTTCCAATTTGTCAGTAATTAATACATATAGTGCCTCCAATGATTTATCCTTCTATAATTTCAAAATATTTGAAATAAGTGACCAGAAGTAAAAATTATGTAAAAATTAACATATGAACATATTGCTTAATTGGCCAAATAAGTTGGAGGCTATCCAAGAGGCGCAGATTGAAATTCTACTACGCAACTAAACAAGCTGTCGCGCGCTACTTCGTTTGTGAGTACTTTATATTATTTACATTAATATTATTTTCCGTATAAATGCATTGTCAAACGAAATAACATGTGGTTTCCCGTAGAAGTTCCGGAAAAAAATATGTTATTTCTAAGCAAACTCCATACTATATTTTATTTTCCTAAGCACACTTGCTTCAGTTTTGCGTTATCTGACCCTCGGTATATCACTCAGAGCTGAAGAGTTTCATAGATATATGTGCAGTTGTAAGTTTATTGAATACACTATGTATATATATACTGATTAACTATTTATTAGGAACTACTTGACCCAGCGAACTTCATACCTTCACTGAATTAAATAAAAAAATGTGTCAAAATTCAATGAAATAAATAAGATATTGTCGACGAAAAAGTACATAAACTTATAATTTCATGGAAACTACAAACTTCCAATGGATTCTACAAACTTCCAACAGTTAGCATATGCGATTTGTTTATTGCCATCACAAATACAGAGAAATTTGTAGACCCTTTAACAATTTTACGCTTATACTCGGAGTCGAGACGAGAGAGAGAGGTAGAGTTCTTTGTATTTTTCTCTGGCAATCACCGCTTCGATGCCATTAGCTTTTTTAAAGTCATTCTTGTTTCATTGTACAATAAAAGTTGATTAATATTACACAGCAAGATTATCAGTTAATGATAACTGATACTACTTTTGATATGTAAATAATGAAAGACATATTTAGAAAAAACGGTTGAACGGTTTTCAAGAGGGTTCATATCCCGCTGCGTTCAAATTTTTATTCGTTTTCTAAATATATATTTTTTAACATTTTAAAAAAATGTTAAAAAAAAACTGAAATGTAAATTGTTAATTGAAGTCTATGAATCCTACTGAATTCAAATGTGCGATAGCTGACTAAGTCCTCCTAATTTATAACTAAGTTAACTGATAATGAAAATAAGTATTCCGAGACTCCGCGTCATTTTACTAATCGTTGATGATATGTTGGAAATTTATAACATATTTGTTGTCTAATATTTATAGCGCATTCACTAATTTTATTAGAAAGATAATAAAATTATATTATATTAACATAACGATAAAATGACCGGCCAAACTATTGAATGCATAAATTATATATCGGTTAATCAAACCGCTGAATTTAACTAATGCTTATACAGTCAGCTCAATTTGCAAGAATCCAGGGCAGTACGCGAGGCAACTAAGAAATCGTTGGCGGTAGTTTGAGATAATAATTGTATCAAATGACTGACAAATGTCACCTCAGTCTATCTGTGACCACGGACTACTGTAAAGTGTTCGAAACGTCGGGTACTAAAATGTATTTTCGAATACCTATATTATAATTATTAATCCGGTTATTCCGGCTAAAATGTATATCCGGTTTTCCAGCTAAAATGTATATCCGGCGATTAATTCGGTTAAAGATAGTTTCATTTCAATATGTGTAATAATCGTGAAAATGAAAGAACTTATTATGCTTATATAATATACATGCTTATAATAATTTTCCTTGACACAAATAATCACATGCTTACGCATGATTGTATGAGAAAACATTATGAATTGATTGATTTTTTTCTATTTTCCGTTCAGTTTCCTTACGTTTTCTGACCTTTTAAACCTTCCTTAGACTTCTATTAACATTTTGAAACCAAAATTAGCCAAAGCAACCCCACCGCTCTCGAGTTTTAGCGAGACACACACATGTCATTTCATTTTTATGAATATAGTGAAGAAAATGGAATGACTTAACACTGCGTTTTATCTGCGTATTCATTAATTTAATTTTAAATTTAGATAAATATATAAGTTTTATATTTTAATAGTGATAAGAATTACAGTATTTAAATAAGCTTTCATAAATAATATGTATGTACTAAAGTAATTTTAACTGACTTCACTGCTTATAGCTTAATTTACAAAAATATACTCATCCCATCCAGAATCAGATTGTGAGCGCTATGGTCTGGTTTGGTCTGGTCTGGTCTGGTCTGGTATGGTTATATACCTATTTCGAAGAAAAAAACATGTTGCGGCGTTCAGTTCCGCCACTTAATATCTTTTTATACACAATAATATATCAAAAAAGCTAATTTACCATCACCAAGCAAATCGTGTTATAAACATAAAAAGTTGTATCATTAGGAAACTCGTTAAAACATTTCAAGTTTATTTAGTTAGACTTCGTATTTCCAATTTTATTACAAAATTTTATGAATGCTGCGACAGGGGTGCAATTAAGAAATTAGTTACAAGTGTAATACGCTTCAATCGCCGTATTAAACAGTCTTGTATATCAATAAGGCTTAAAATAACGAAATTATTTTTATACCGCAGTTAAATCTGAAGTGTTAAATATATATTCAATTGTGAATTTTATGAAATTTCAATTTTCACAATTCTCTATAAACTACGAGTAAGTCTGGCCGTATATACTGTTATAGTTAAAAATAAACAAACTATTACTTTTGAATTTGGAATTTGTTATTTTTATAGATTGTCCATTGTGTTCTCATATTTTTGCGCCAATATATTGTGGCACTAAAACAATCCATAAGATTGGCAGCGAAAAATTTTAAATCAAAGGAAAAGGAAAATGAATGATTCGATAAAGTATCATGAATATAAACTATGAACTACTTTTTAATGTAAGTAATGAGAACAGCTTTAAGCTGGTAATATATAAAGCTTAAAGCTTTTTGGACGGAGCTTCGCATAATTAGACTTGTAAATCGTAAAAAGTTTGCAAACTTCATAAGTTTATAATTTTACTATAAAACCATATTAGTTAAGCAGCAGGGTAGTCAAGGAGAACCCAGAGTGAATACAATCCATTCTGCACTTTTTTGAAATCGAGACATTGCGTGTTTACTGGCGGAACTCAACACCGCGCTTTGTAATAGGTACCAGAGTGGTGAAATATTTGAAATATAATCGTTCCTTCTAGTGGGAATTGAACCCACAATCAATTGCGTTTACAGTCAGACGCTGTCCCAATGCGCCACTTTGGCCTCATATTTTTTTTTATTAAACAAATTATGTTATTAAAGAAAATAATAAACAAAATTAATTCAAATTTACGCACATATAACGAAAAACTAAATCAATACATGACATTCATTTTATAATAAGCAATTTGATATTTAATTCTCAATTTTTATGTTTGTTTATCAAGGATTGTGTATCGAGTGTTGGAATTTTACACCGCGCTTTGTTAGGCCAGACCAGAGTAGTGAAATAAATGAAAAAAAAAATCATTCCTCTGCAGGGATTCGAACCCACAGCCAAATACGTTTACAGAAAGAATGCCACTGCGCAATGATGGCCTGTGTTGTAGACTTTTATATTATATTCTGATTCTTGTTTAATTTACAAGTATTACAGTAGAGTCTACACTTAAGTGACTCCACTCTCCACTCACGTATATCACTCATATAACGTAATGGTGAATAACCATTACAGTTCATCTGGCTAAAGCGATAAATTAATAAAAAGGTTAAAAACCAACTTATGCTTAAGTATTTTACATATTTTTGAAGTCTTATTCATAAACAAGACAACAAACTTTTTTAGAAAACGTACATAATTATTCAACGTGGCGGGTCTCGCACCCACGCTTCTTGAAAACCGTCTAAGCCTGTTGGAAAGCTTAAAAATCATATTACTTAGACAGTTTCCAAGAGGCATTGGTTCCTATCCCGCATCACGTGCACAACGTTCACGTTTGTGCACGTACAACATTTTTACACTTCATCTAAAATGGTTTTCATCTCCTAAAGTACAGATCACTTATCAACTACTACTACCAGCTATAAGCATCCAAGAACAATCTTTCAAGGTATTATAAATAATCTCATCATGTCAGAGCTTTTAAAACTAAATGAGTTGTCGACAACCAACGAGGAATTAAGCACAGAATATCCATAATAAGCGCCGTCATTTATGCTTAGGTACATTTTTTTCTGTAAATAAGGGATAAAGCTGAAAACTTTTAAGTAATTACTCCTTCGTCGTAAGAAATACTACTGGCTGTGGGAATTTTTTTGTAATATCATTATATTGTAATAATAAAAAATTTGACCCTCGTCGTGCATTGTGACTGTGTCTGATTATACGCGATGGTTGTAGGTTCAATTCTTAGTCAGGAGTACGATTATAGTTATTATGTCTGGTATAGGGGTATGATAACAAAGCGAGACGTTGAGCTCCGCCATTCAACACACAATGTCTTGAATTCGGGTGGAAAGTGGAGAACACTAGGTTTCATCAGCCAACCCTAAAAATCATGAAGCTAGAAAAATACAGGCTTATTTATATACGCACACTGTTAAAAATATATTGTACAAATTTTAAAATTCAACAAACCAAATACAAACTGGTGCTGTTTGTCACATTCTTTAATATAAAACTTTGCGGGTCATCTTATAAATTTCAGTTCTTCTCATTTCCAACTTTTTCTAAGGACAAGTCTGAAATAACGAGGCGTATAACTTTAAATTAAAATATTTTAGCAATTTGATGCTAGCTAATGAATTTAATTTTGGATATTTAGGCAAGTATTTTAGCCGTGTTTATATTTTTGTATATATCTATACATATATAATCAGAGAAACCCTAGTGTCAAGACACTCCATTCTCCACTTTCTACCCAAAAATTATGACATTGTGTGTTGAGTAGTGGAGCTCAAAGCCGCGCTTTGCCTTTGCAGGTAGAGAAATTAAAATATTTTAAATATGTTAATTCCCTGCGTGGGAGTCGAACCCATACCACCAATCACATTCTCTGTCGCTGTCTTTCTACGCCACGATTGCATATGCTTCACGTTTCCATATATTTTAGTAACGACATGCAATTTTTAGCTAATGGCATTTGAAAGTGATCCCAAATCTCAAGGCAGCTATCCCATAGAAGTACAAAGTGGGATAAGAGAAAATGATTTTTTAAACAGTCCTAAAATGTTAAGTGCAAAGAAAATGTGCCGTTAACTTTAGATTCTAATGTATCCTTATCATAAATAAATAATAATTTGTTCCAAAATTGAATTCAGGCGGAAACGGAAGCCAGTGAGACAGCAATTGCCTTTAAACGCGATGGTTGTGGGCTATCGTTCCCAATAGTTTATAGATATTAATTTCATATCTTTATATAATAGTTTTATAGAAATTAATTTCATATCTTTGCTCTGGTGGCATGACAAAGCGCAGCATTGAGTTTCGCTACTCAATACGCAATGTCTTGAATTGAGTGGAAAGTGACACTTGGTGCTGTCTGTCTACTGTATGTGCGTGGAAAAAAGAAAATTAAAGAAATTATATTTCAGCAAGTGCACTTATAAATTATATAAGATGAAAAATATTTTTAGAAAGCGTATAACAATTTGAACGCAGCGGGATTCGAATCCGCTTCTCTTGGAAACCGTCCAAGCGCTCTAACCGCTAAGCCATGAATTCCATTAAGCCACAAGCCTAAGTGTGTGAATAACACTTATATAATAAAATGTTAAAAAGATGTAATCTGTTGTTTGTCTTTCATACAAAAACTACTAGACTAGAAATTTTGTGTTTTTTTTGTTACACATTAAGTAATATTATCCTAAGTTATTAAATTGAGAATATTGAAACAAAGAGAGTAAAATGTTCCGACACTCTGTTCTGTCTCGTCAATCTGCTTTTAGAATAAACAGAATGTTAAATAGTAGAGCTTAGCTTCGCAATTTGTCCCGAGTAGAGGTCGAACACATTATTTGCATATAACGAATGCCAAATATCCCTAAAACATAAAAAGCTCGTTTGAATCCGATTTCGTGTGAAAATTATATCTTTTTTAGAACATAAAATACTTTGCATCATAAAATTGTTGCGTTTTACGACTGACAAGACTGACAGAAGGTATTTCTGCAAACTACGCTTTATACAATGTAGTTGATGTTAAGCTTTTTTCAATGGAAATTTCGAGATGGAGATACACAGAGTTGTAAAATTGATAAGAGATGCAAATAATAAAAAAAAAAAATTCATTGGTTTACATAATTAAAGTTTTAGTAGGGAGCCCTAATTATTTCTGGAAATAAATATAGCCTCAAGGAAAATGTAGCTTTCATACACTGTATGTAGTTTTATACATATGTAGTTTTTTTTTAAAAATCAGGCTAGTATTTTTTTAAATAAATCCAAGCGAACAAACAAATCTTCCCTCTTTATAATATTGGTATAGATATACAGCTTACTTAGTTCAACACATTGGTTTACGACTTTTTTAATAATGTACAACATTTATAAAATAAAATACATTTCGTTTTGAGTGGCGGTACTTAACGCTGCGATTTGTCGATCTAAAGCGGAGAAATAATTTAAATCTAATCGCTCTCCTGATTTCATATCGAACCTACTATCTATCGTGTTTCCTTTAGACGGTTCGCAACTGTGCCACGAGGATGTTTCATTTATTTCTAAATTACACTTAAATTTTTACTAAGTGATATCAAAACTAAGTTGTTAGCTAGATCTGTCGTGAAATTTATTACACGGTTAGCCTTTGCTAGCGGCGCAAGAAATTTTCATACAATTTTAATATTTCAATTGCCATTTACAAGGGGTTTCAGTTTGTGTGTACTCTATTTATATTTGTATATTTAAGTTTCTTTATAAGCAGCTTTACGCTTTGCCCGCTTAGTACATTAGTCAAAGAGAACCTAGTGTCAAGACACTCAAATAGATATCAATATTTTTCACCCTTTATCCCTAGCCAGTCAGAGGGAATGGAGCACCAAAGGCTACGGTCCCTGCATATTTCTGTCGCTTCCTCTACTGTCATAATGTCCTCCTCCTCTTCATACACGCTCTCCGGGGCTTTATTTTTAGCCGGAGATTATATTTGTTTCATACAAAAAGCGTGAAGCTGTATATTATGTAAATGTTTTGCTGTGAACTATTTGACCATTTCCGTTACCATCATACTTATATCATAAAACGCACCGTTTCGGCAACCAGCCTTTTCTGAACACATTATCTAATTTCACGAAAGTATCAACTTTCTAAACTGTAATTTATCGCGACTCTTGTCTAGAACAATTCTATAAGTTGTTTACAGACTTTCTAAAGTGTTTTCCACAAATATCACAAGTATATTTGAAGCTAAACAGAATTGGACTTTCAAACTAAACTTTGATGTGTTTTTGATGTGATAAATGTTCAACGTTCTGTTTTCTTTCTTTCTTGAAGCTAAACGCCCTGGTACTAAACTTCTAAAAACTTAATAAGCTACAATAAGCTTTCTTATTATTTTTAGGGATTTTTAAACAAAGCTCAAGAAGCTATCTTATTACTTTGGTGTCCATTAGTAAGTATACTTTAGTCTTTATTCAAATTATTTTCGCGTGTTTTCGAAGATTTTTCTAACATGTTTGAACTTTTTAAACAGGCCCACTGTTTTAGTGAGGCAGGTATTTACAAAAATAGTGTTTTACTTGATGGAGAGTCCAACTCTTCATTTTAAATTAGGTTTTAAGTAAAACATATATTTAGAAAACGTATAAAAAATTGGTTTTAAGTAAATTTGCTACTATATATATTCACTAATAAGAGGACGTTTATGGTCCGCCACTCAACACGCAATGTTTTGGATTCCGGCTGAGACCACAGTGTCCTGAAACGAGGTTATATCTGTTCTGCTATGTGGGTTTATAAATATACGTATTTGATTATGAAATCCAAATTTATTATTTCACGCATGAGACTCATTGACTTCAAATTGATGAATTTGGAGATCAAAAGAATTACTTTCGTTTTCCAAATTCATCACAATTTCAATGTATGTATGTATGTATGTATATAAGGAAATATATTCTCGTTATTTTATAAGTACTTTGCGTAATGTAATATCATAGACTGATTTGGTCAAAGTTTTTAATTTTCAAAAGCTGTTAGGCCTTGATCCTTACTTAATTTCCTTTCAGATATAAAGTTTAATCTAGGTTGAAAATTTCGAACGGCAATCTTATCTTAATTGTTTCTAATAAATATCAAGTTCTCAAATAACTCTTGTTTTATTAGTTTTCTTATAACTAGCTATTTTACATGGGCCCGTTTGTGTAAAAATATTATAAAAATGTTTAATAGACTTTATAATGTCACTATGTCGTTTATTTATATGCGACTTACCCATATACTATACATGTTGTTCACAACTTTCTTTATGTGGACTTTTGAATCTTAAAATTCCTTTCTTTCCCGTTCCCGTCGGAATTTCATCTTCACGCTTTTTCCCGCATAGATTCTCTAAGTACCCTGCACTTAGAGAAAACTTAGAGTCAAGACACTCCGTTCTCCACTTACTGCCCGGATTGGAGCATTGCGTATTGAGTGGCGTAAGAATGGACTTAACAAGTGTAGTGCAGTTAAAAGATTATTTAACAGAACACATTATTATTCACACATATATTAATATTTATAAAATTATTATATTTAAAACAACCTGTATATGCAACACTAACTAATATTAGCGTATAATGAGATACAATTTAATATTTATATCACGTATTTATGAAAATTTTGGTTCAATAATCGGGGCAATGTTCATTCAACAAATTGAAAAGCTTCGCAATTAACCGGTGCATAATAATTTCAATCGAAACATGTTTTTACGACAAAAATTACTTGTTAAGTCCAATTAGCAAAATAATATAGCGCTTCGTTAAAATAGATATGAAATATATTTTTGTGTATTTTTCACATTATACAAACCTACCTTGCGTAGACAGAGAGAACCACTAGTCGCTACTAGTCAGTACTGCTCCTAGTTTTGGAGACGTTACTAACAATCAATGCAGCTCTTTTTGTCTTTCACATATTGCAAAGTTGGCAAGCAAGACCTAATAAGATCTTTGATTTTCGCGATTACTACACATTTTGAAATGAAACTATTTTTAACCGGATTAATCTCGTATATTTTTGGTAAGAGGTAGACCTGTAACCACGGACTTCTGTAAAGTGTTCGAAACGTTCCTAAAACGTATTTTCTAATACCCAAAATATACGCGATTATTCTGATTAGAAATTATTTCATTACAAAAAGCAGGACCGAGTAACATATGATTTCATAAGAAAAATATATAGACAATTATAAAAATATAAACGTAGCAGGACTTTGACCTGTGGTACCTCTTGGGTTTCTTCCAAACGCTCTCGCAAATTTACCTGGACGTTGTTATTGTATATTCATGTCTGCATAACAAGGTGGGCGGAGAAAACCTACTATCACGATATTTTCCGCCCCAATTTCAGGCATTGTGTGAAATTGGAGAACACAATATCTTGGCACTCGGTTTTCTCTGTCTGTCTCGCATAGCAGGGACTATGTGGGAAAAAGCGTGAAGCGTGTCTATTAGCGAAACTCTACGCTGCATTTCTTTTTACTAGTAAGGCTATATTAAAATAATTTAAATATAATCATACAAAGTGGCGATCGAACTCACACTTATCTTATTAACAGAAAGACATTGGCCTCTGAATTATGTGTGCGTGAATATGAAAGAACAGAAAGGAAATACAAAATTATAGGAAAATAGATAGATATCTTATATACAATGTATCAAGCTAATACAATAACAGATACACGTGTTTATGTAGTATGTCTAATGAACGGTACAATTCGATGCTGAGAAAATAATCAAGAGAAATACAAGTTTTAGGCGTCTAATAAAATGGTATTGGTCTAGAAAAACAAAAGCTGATCAAACTTTTTGAGCTTGTAATACGCCTTGGATGAAATTGTTACTGTATTATATATTAAGCAGTTTCACGCTTTTCCCGGATAGCAGGTTTTTTTTTTCTATAGACAAGGCAAACGAGCTTTCGGGTCACCTGATGGTAAGTGATCACGAGAAGAGCTACAGGGATGTTGACAGCCCGGCTAGTCAAAGAGAACCCAGTGTCAAAACACTCCACTTTCTGCCCGAAAGCTGCTCCGCTTTGTCTTGTACCAGAGCGGAGAAATTATTTGATTTTCACCCACCTAACCCCTCTCAACTTACCTTATTATATATTTTATACTTAAAAAGAGAAAATCAATGCAAAACAAAAATAATAATTGTTGTAATAACAAGTTTTATTTACACAAAAGAAAACTTTAATTTTTAAGTAGAAAAGAAGTTTCCCAACAATATTTACACCATCTTAAGAATAATAATTAATCAGTCACTTAAAATTTGCCCAAATTAAAGTAACTTGTCAGTTTGGCCCTTCCCTAAAATACCAATCACATTATATTTATTTGTTTAATTGAAAGGTTCTAACAATCACTTCATTTCTGAATGCTTTCTTTGTTTTAGCAATTTATCGCAGTTTATTTTTCTTCGTCTATTATTTTTCTACTTGATTTATTTGCGTTCCTTTTAGTAAGATATTCGGCCTTGTGATACTTTTATAATCATCGTAAGGGTCTGGTTTGCTCATCTCTTATATCTGATAAGTAATTTACAGAAATAAGGATTTTCTGTTAGTATTTCTAGAAAATACGAAAGAAATAAACATATTTTTGGCGTTTTGTTATGTAAACCTATTAACTCGTAATTTCAGGAATCAAAAATCTACATGTACCTTAGTACATTAGTAGTACTTAGTACATACCAACATAGTACATACCAAGTATTAGTATATACCAAGATAGGTCTTACCGACCTTTCTCTTTATGATGTTTTTCAATTTGATGAACTTAATAAATATATTTTTTTCAGCTTCACGCTTTTTTCCAGAGTAACTAGTTTAAAAACACACCGTTATCTACTTTTCACCCGAAATCTAGACATTGCTTGTTGAGTGGCGGAACTCAACGGCGTACTTTATCTTAGGTACCAGATCAAACCCCCATACATTCACTGCGCCTCTATGACCCCATGGCTAGATAGATGATTTACGCCTACATTCAGAGCAAATAAATAAAAAAAATAATATGTTGTTATGATTAACGAGATAAACCAAGAATCTGAGCAAAAAGCCATAACGCTAATGTTATGGGAACAATAAAATTTCAGCCGTCATATTCCCCTACGGCTAATGGGACGTTGACCGTAACGATAGTACAAAGTAAATCGGCTGTAACATAAAGACGGACATATAAAGTCTCTTATATATTTTTACTGAGCACATATTCTAGGCGCATATGTGTGGGGTATTTTGAGGGCAAATTAGGTTGTAAAGTAACGTGGCTTATGTATTAATTATATAAGAAGAGAGTCTTTAAAAAACAGTCTAAAGTATAGAAAAAAGCTGAAATTTGGTATATGGGTTAGGGCAGTGTGGGACTAAAATAGCTGCACACTTTTTCCTGTATAGCAATACCTGACGTCAAAACACTCCGTTTTCCACTTTAAGTGTTAAGTGGCAGACCTTAACGCCGCGCTTCGTCTTAATTACCAGAGCGGAGAAACGTCGGAGAACCAAACCTGCAATTAATCACGTTTACATTTACAACGGGGACAACGTTTTAACATTTTAACGTTTTATACTCAAAATTATTGAAAATATAAGTCAAATTGTATACACAAAGGCCATGCAGTCAAAAACAACCTAGTGTCAAGACACTCTGTTTTCCGCTCATAGCCCATATTCGTGAGATTGGGTATTGAGTGGTATTCAACGCCGCGGTATTTTCTTAGTTAAAATATATCCATACTACTACTATATACATACTATTTTTATGTATATCTATTTGCCTTTGTAAAATTAGATTGAATTTTAATGTTTAACACATCCATAATATTATAAATGTGAAAGTCACTTTGTGTCTGTGGCGTTATCACGGCAAAACCGTTGAGCCGACAGTGATTAAATGTTATATAGCGATACTTGTGGATCTTGGAAAGAACATAGGCTTGTTTCTCCCGTTTTTTTTGTTTTCCCAGGAATTTAGTTGTTTTACGAAATGGCCGCCAAATTACACACATCTATCTCTGTATATAAATAAGCTGTATAAAAAAAACGTGTAACCATTCAATAGTATATATCAAATGTCAATCGGCAATGGATATTTTAACGAACTCCGGAAAATTAGCAACAAAAACATTGTTTATTTTTCCTTCGGAAATGAAAGGCTTTTGGTCCCTACACGCATAATTTGGTTTCACAATATATAAAATTGGGATGTATACTAGTATTAAGGCTTAAAATTCTCCTAACTAAGCTTTATACTACAAAAGTCAAGTCAACTAATTTCATTCAAAATAAAAAGTAACATACTTAATTTTTTGGAACGTCAAACAATTTACTACCTGTTCACTAAAATTAATGGCCTCAGACCTGAGAAGAACCATCATAAGAAAGTCAGCGGCCCTTCTACTTCTTTTTTTTCTTTTTATTTTTTACAGGAAAGGCTTACACTTTGACTTAGTGTTCTGTTTACAGTCTTCGTTAGTATCGACAATTGTGATGGATTTATATTACTTTATTTCTTTTTTCTTCTCCGGTAACAAAAGAAATGCTGTGTAGAGATTCACCACTCAGTATGTTACTGTTGGAAAAAAAAACAATTTAATGGGTAAAATTGTCTTGGCTGCCCTTAAAGCTATGTATATTCAATCCTATGAAATGCGGTCACGGTATTCTTATAAAGTTATAATCCTTCTAGGGATGAGAGATTTCATATAAATGAATAGGCAATATAAACTTAGCAGATCAAAAAGAAATGTGAGTTCTTTTCGCATGTAGCTGAGTTTCTAAAACATTTCCTGAAATGTTTTAAATATAGTTCTGGCATTTTCAGCCTAAAAACAGATCTGATAACTTCCGGTACCAGATATTCTTATAGCAAACTCCGTTTAATGTAAGTTCTATACTCATATATATGAGTTCAACAGTTCCAGATAGTTTATACTTATAGTTCTATTGATTTCGCATCGAAAAGAAATTGTAGAAAATTAAACCATTGTGACAAAAATACTATGAAGATTGTTCATATCATGCCCGGAAGTAAAAACTCTTAGTTTTTTTACAGAATATAAAAGATTATAAAATAAAAATCTTACTTCGCGACTAAACTCATCCTGAAACAGCCAGCACTATTGAATTAGCAGAATTGTCAAAAAGTACTCATTACTATAAATAATGTATATTTACGTGTCCCGAATTGAGGGGGAAAGCGGAGAATGGAATCCTAGTCTCCGATTTCCACTTTAGTTATTTAGGTAGTGTCACAACACCTCAACACTTTAAAACTCGTTCTATATATACAGCGCGAAAATGCTCTACGATATTAGAAATCCACTCATTGTTATACAAATTTCTAGAATAAAATGCATTTTGTAAGGAAATTAAATTTAAATTCCACTACAATTTTCTAGTTTACACGCGTTTATCTTGTGTGGAAATCTTATACACTCGTTTGATGAAAACAATTCTTTATTACTATGTGTTCAGAGCTCAATTTCCTTAAAAATTTTGCTTAGAACAAAAAAGATGTTAGTTATATTGATTTTTGTCCGCTTTCATGTGTTAAGTCTTTCCATCTAGACATCGCAGATTACATAAAAATATAGGTATAACGAGAAATGAAACGATAATAATAACAAGCTTTTATTTTGAAAAAGACTTATTTAGAAAACGTATAAAAATTTGTTTTCTAAATATGTCTTTTTCAATTTCCTAAATGTGCGAATAAAAAGCTTTTATTTGCTCTAATTTTCGCTACTTACAAAAATTGTTAGAAGTATTAGTAAGTATAATAAGTACAATTAAATTCAGGAAAGAAATAAAATTTTTTGTTATTATTTTTAATATAAGTTTCTGATATATGGATCCTATTTTCTTATGTATAGGTTTCCTCCAGTTTGATACATAACTCTCTGTCTGTTTCCATTATCCAGTTTTGTCCAGCTACTTTTTTAATATTGGCAGCTCATGTCTAATTTATCTCCCAACGTGTATCTTTCCGTTTGGACCCTTCTTTCCATTGTTTGAATTGTCCAACTTTTATCAGTATAACTTGATATATGTCAAGCCCACTATAACCACGCAACACAGGTATTTACCACTGACTGACTGACGTATAGACAAAAACCTTATACAGACCCTCACAAGATGGAAATTTAAATCTTAATTACAGCGCGGTTACTATGTATATTCCATAAAAATCAAAATAAATTTAAATTTAGAATCAAAACAGACACGTGCCAACTAGAGGTCTAAAAAAACTTCAAACCAATACTGTTTCATTGTAAATACAAATAAGTTAACCAGTTTCCTATGTGTATACCAATAGCCAGTCTATACGTATACAGTAAATACAATTTTCCTTTGTAACTTTTTATTATAAGACTTGTGTATACTTAGAAGCAGTAATAGCGCAGTGTAATAGTGATTAACCGCAATCGCGATTGGTTGTGGGTTTGATTGCTATTCGGAGGAATATTACTATACTTTGTTTTCATTTATCCGCGATAATATGTTTTAAATTTGGGCTGAAATCGGAGAACGGAGTGTCATTACACTAGATTCTTTCTGTTTACACTGCTTTTTGGGGTAAAGCTGGGAGCTGAAGAAAAATATTAGTGAGAAAGTAGGATATTTTTTACCAGGTGACAAAATATAACAACTAATAACTAACCACTAGTTTGATATTCTATATGAAAATTTACATTTTACCAGAATTTATAAACGCAACAGCTAGACAAAGCCGACATGCTTTAGCCAGTCAAGTTACACGTTCAGGTCCTGTCGAGCAATTTACTTACCAATCTTCACCCATAGGTTAGGTTCGGTTAGGTAGTATGTTATGTTGTAAGGATCTCTGTCGGAGGATATATCAAGGCTTCGCTACCCAAACAAAAATCATAATTTAGCGAGAACTGAGTTTATTTACTTGTTTATAATATTTAATTTTAATACTATTTAGAATAACAGTATAAAATATTACAAAAAAATATGTTGATAATATTGGTGAATAATGAAGTTAATTCCAACAGAGATGCTAATGACAAAAGTTGAAACAATTGCATAGTAATTTAGAATGTGTGATAAAAAAATCTGAATTGGCTAGAGAACTTGGATGAGTTCCAAGAGACATGTGAAAAATTTTTTCTACATTTCATATTTTTAATTATGTTTTCTTCAGTTTAAAGCTATTTTCATCAATATATGGTAGACAGCGAGGGAGAACCTAGTGTCAAGATACTCCTGTCCCATATTCCACTATAATTTGAGACATTGAGTGTTAAGTGGCTGGCATAATTCAACACCATTTTACGTAACCTCAGCGTAAAAATGAGAATAATTTAAATATAATAATTCTTCGAGATATAATCGAACCCTCAATTAATCGTGTGACAAAGACGACGTCCGAATGCGCCACAATGGCCTCAATTTTTTTTAATTTCATACAATTTTGAATTGAACGAGGTTGTTTTGTGTGGAGCTTACATCTAAAAGCGAGTGCTTACTCGCTTTCGACAGGTGCCACGATAAAAAAAGGTCACTAACGGGACCATGAATGAGTATCTAATATGGGGCAAAAATCTATTCTAAGATATTTGACAACACAATCAAAACCCTACTGCACGATTTATTTTGTTATACATGCTTATAATTGCCCTTGCATTTTGCTAATATGTTGAAAATTCTATATTTCTTAAATTGCTTTTCGGACAAATGAACATATTTTAAATATTATTCTACCTTCGGAAACGCACCTCAATGCCGCCATCTTTCTAAGTTATTTTTAAATATAAATAACTATATAAAGTATCATTCAGATACGGAAAAATGAAGATCCAGGTACAGGACCAGATAAGTGTTTGAAAACTTCTATAGTCCAGTCTTGTATGAAAAGCACTTAAAATATGTCTTTAAAATATCTCTGATACGCTATTGACTTTCCTACTCACGCCTAAATATACAGTTTTGAAAAAAAAAGTCGGTCTAGCCTAGACCCACCAAGTGACAGTCCAACGTGCCTTGGCTTAGCAGTACCAAGAAATAGTTCCAACAGACAAAATACCTTAAAATGAAATGAAATATTCATTTCAAACCATTGATTATCAGTAATCAAATTTGCCATTTTCATTCTGAACTAAATTAACCGTTAGGCTTTAACAATTGAAAATTAACAATATCAGAGGATTATGTTTTGTAGTAATAGATCACTGAAAATTCATATTGTCGTCCATTTGTTGATTTATAATAGGAAAATGGCATAAAATTTAAATATCATTATGTTCTATGATCAAAGTCTTTATTATTTCGATTGGATATGGAATATTGATATCAAAATATACTAATATACATTGGTTCAATATGCGCTTTTTGTTCTTCTTTCGGCATTCACTGCTGAGGGTTTTACTAAGGTCTGCTTTTTGAAATTAAACTATTTTAACCGGATTAATCGCGTATAATTTTGGTATTCGAAAACTGTGGCTTGTGACTGGGACAGTCTACCTGTGACCACGGACTACTGTAAAGTGTTCGAAACGTCCAGTTCTGAAATGTATTTTCGAATACCAATATTATACGCGATTAATCCGGTTAAAATAGTTTCATTTCAAAATGTGTAATAATCGTGAAAATCAAAGCACTTATAATGTCTTCTTTTCAACATAAACTTCTTCCTTAACGAACTTTTGTTTTTACACTAAAAATTATATTTTCGTTGGCTCTCGTATCCTAATCTCGGAGCCTAAAGCGACTAGGAGGTCTAATTCCAAGGTCAAAACACGCAATGTCTTAATTTAGGGCGGTACGCGGAGAACAGAGTGTCTTGACACTAGACTGTCACTGACTTCCCGGCTACGCGGGAGAAAGCGTGACGCTGACAAAAAAACACGTGTTACAAAGCAAGATATTATATTATGGGATACACTTTAAAATTAAGTTCATCATTACGTCAATAGCTTGAAAATTTCATAAGTCATGCCAGAAGTTAAACTTAAAATTGTACCGTAACGGTAACTTCAAGGAACATGCACATGTTACTCCCTGAATAAGTTAAGTTGTTCGGTAACTCTTTATCATATATTTTGGCGGCGTTTCAAGCAAAAGTCGTTTTGCTCAGCGACGATTAACGTTAAATCATATTCTTAATCTTAAATGAGTCAGTAAACTTTTATAATATCATTATTTTAACGTAAGTTGAAGATATTTGAATATCTTTTAAAGTGTTATTCACATACTAAAGATGCTTTTCGAACTTGCCTTGCTTCGATAGAACCTTGTGATTCCTATACGACTACAATTTTGTTTTTTATTATTTATAACCTATTAACTTGTTAGATGTCATAGTGGCGCAATTTGACAGCGTCTGATGGTTGTGAGTTCGATACCCACTCGGAGGAATAATTTTATTTTATTTATAAATTTAATTAATATATTAGGAAGAAGTGGACGACGGAATTTAATAATATTATAAATGCAATAGAAACTTTGTCTATCAGACTGTTTGTCTGTGGCGTCATCACAGCCAAACTGCTGAACAGATTGTGACGAAATTTTATATAGAGATACTTGAGGGTTTTGGAATGAATATAAGCTACTTTTTCCCTCATTTTTATAGTTTTTCCAGAAATTTCAATGTTTTACGAAATATTCCAAATTTTCTATTTCAGACAGAAAGCGGAGAACGGAGTGCTTTGACACTAGGTATTTTCTATCCTGCCTATCCTGATATGCGGGAAAAAGCAAAAAGCTGAGCAAAGTTGACTTTATTAATTACAATTTCCCCCACTTTGAAAATTGAAGTATACCACAAATAAAAATTGCCTACCCAACCACAATGCACATTTATATATAAACAGTTTTCATTGAAAATTTCATGAAAAATATGAACAACATTTAAATATCACCTGTAACGGAGTTCTATGATATACGTTCGTTCTATTCAACGGTCGAAACTAAACGATTTTTCTCACCCACTGACGTGATAGATGGATTCTCTATTGAAATATTTCTTATAATTCTGAACACATTTTATTTTGAATACAGAACCAAGTAAACAGGAAAGTCTTTTTTTATTGTAATAATTTGATTGATTATTCAAGACGGAATTTAGATGGAAGTTAGTGTCAGTTCTTTTCTCTCAATCTTGAGACTGCAAACGGACGAGATATTAAAACCTCTGGGTACGTGATACTATATTAAAATTTAAGTATCTTTTTTTATTATTACTTTTTTTTTTTGGAAATCTGCGATTTTAGTAAATATGAACACCACGAGTGTTAAGCCAAGTGTGGTTAAAGTTCCGGAACAGATTGGAAAGCGACATAATTAATATTATTATTGTTTTAATTTGGGAAAGCTCTTCGACAGCGAAGGTCGTAATAACACGGGCCTAGACCAAAGTACCTAATTGAGATGAAAACAAAAATAAAGAAGAAATATAAAAACACATAAAGACTGAAAAAGTTATAAGTTCAAAGGTTAAAACTTACGTACTGTTCGGCATGTGTGCTTTCTGTAAAAGTTTATATGTAAAAAGTGGCATTTGAAGTGTATTAAGACTTTGGTATAATGCATAAGGTATTACGCCCGTAGAAGACAAAAGTATAGGAACTTATTATTATTAAAAGCCTTTATAAGAGAGCATAGTGGCGCACTCTGACGAATATATTTGAGTTATAAAAAAATACATATTTAGAAAACGCTCAAGCGCTCTGACCGCTAAGCTATGCGTTCTACAAACGTTGTAGAACGCATGGCTTAGCGGTCAGAGTGCTTAAACGGTTTTCAAGAGGCGCGGGTTCAAATCCCGCTGCGTTCAAATTTTTATACGTTTTCTAAATATGTATTTTTCTATAATCTTAATGTGCGAATATCACTTATATATACAAAAATAATATTTGAATTATTCTTATTTCTTCGCTTTGGTGCAAGACAAAGGGAAAAGGAAAGTTTAATGGTGTAACGTAGTGAGTCGAATGGCACCAATTTCTGTATGACAACTCCGCCATACGCGAAAGAGCGTGAAGCTGCTTTTTTAAATTGTTTTAACAAAACCCAATTATTAAGGTTTCTTATCTATATATATTAATAATTATTTTAATATATATAGACAAGAAACCTTCGAGAACCCTGTATATATTGGGGAAGGGTACTTCAAAAGCATGAGCATATATATGAAGAGATTCATGACAGTAGATGAGGCAAAAGAAATATGCAAGAAAATGCTACGGGCATTTGGCACTCCGTTTTCCTTGCCTACCCTGCCACGGATAACATAAAAACCAACACTTATAAAAACGTATAAAGTAATGTAGATTATTCTTTGATATTTAAAAACATTTTTTTACTGAATTTGACGCTTATAACGATATACTAACGAAAAATCGCTGCGCCACTTGATGGCGGAGCTTAACGCCGTATAAAGGAAATTAATTAGACCAAGAAATTGAAACTACAACTACCAAATTCAGTTCTTAATACAATTTGTATCACAATAATATCATTCCCCATGCATTCTATGTATATTATATTACAAGCACTTGAAGTTATAACCCTGAAAATTATATTGTAAGGTAAGATTAACTGCACACGTATAAATTACCAACGTTCTTTGTTTGCTGTGTAATATGTAGGCGCCTTAATATATAAATGAGGGCATTTAAGCGTACATCCAATTTATTTCTTAATAGAGTATATTTTTTAATTTAATTATAAGCATTTAAACACGTTTTTTAGTAACTAAGCTTTATCAATCTATCAATTTCTCTAAGAAAATTCATATACAAGTGTTGAGGCAAGAATAGATAAAATAAAAAGAACAAGTTTCCAATTTAAACAATAAATAAAAATACATCGTGAGGCATTAGCACAGTGTAAACCTTCACATGTTTAAAGTAATGGGTTCGATTTCTTGGCTTGTCAAATATAAGTCTATTTTTAACATTTTTGTGTTATTTGCACACTTAGGAAATTTAAAAAGACATATTTAGAAAACTTATAAAAATTTGAACGCTGCGGGATTTGAACCCGCGCCTCTTGAAAACCGTTCAAGTGAACGCCTGGAACGCTATTTTTACGTTTTAGATATTTATACGTTTTCTTAATATGTCTTTTTCAAATATAAGTCTTTTTTTAATAAAATGTAAAGTAAAAACACGGCAGATAAATATTTGGAGGACATTAACCGTTTATTTTATATATTTTTGATGATTAATTACCGTAAGAAGTGTAATGTTAAAATATTTTAATATAAGCAAATAAAACTGTCACAAGTAATGACTCATTCATTGGTGTTGGGGAGCTTGGCTTAAATTCATTATCATTTTAATAATTCAGTACTCAAATGATGGCTAACGACACTTCAATAATCAAAAACCATTGATCATCTTACTGAAATGGATGAAATCACTTTTTCCTTTACTTCGTTAGTTTCACTCTTTTTCCCGCATAGAAAATCTACTGTAAAACATTTCATTCTCCACTTTCCATTTGGTATCGAAACATTGTGTATTGAGTAGCGTAGCTCAACGCCGCACTTAATCAAGAGTTGGGATGTGAAAATATAACCACCCCCACAATTGGAAATCAAACCTTCAACCAATCGCACTTGACGGCCTTATATATTTTATTTTTACATTAATTTGACTAATTTATGAATAAATATACGAATGGCGTAAAGGAATACACATTGAAAACACACTTAAGGATATCGATTATTATTTTTAGAAAATTTATAAAAATTCGAAAGTAGCTGGATTTCAATCTAAGTTCAAGTTCTACCAAGTGGATGGAATTGAGTCTGAGTGAATGATATTCTAATAACTCTAGCAATATATATATATATCGATACGTGGATGAAAAAGTTTTGCCCACTTTTTACAAAAATTGTGCGGCTGACGATGAAATTTTACATAATGCAAGTTTATATGGATAAGTAGTATAGAAAGCCAAATTTTTGAAATTCTATTATGAAACTATATTTAACTAAATTAATCACGTATATTATCAGGTAGACAGAGGTAAATTTTATAAAATTTTATTTTCGAATACTAATAATATACTGGATTAATCCGGTTAAAAATAAATAATAAAAATCGTGAAACTCAAAGTTCTCAATATATTTTCTTCTCTTGAGAGAGAACTAGAGAACCTAGTGTCAAAACTCTATGTGGCAGAACTGTAATAAATAAATAAATATATATAGTTCTCTATATACATATATAGAGAAAAAAAAACCATTCAATCCCATCCAACATTGTATAAATAGTATTAAACACTCAAAGCAACAAAGGAGCAACAATTAATTTCGCCAAGTGAATAGAATGGAGTCTATGAATAATATTCTAATAAGAGTGGCTAAGTACGATTGACTGCCCTCTATATTCTCTAGGCATTCATTGCTTTAGCTAGGAGTTTTGTTGCCGTCGTGTAAGTGCGATGGTTGTGGGTTCGATTCCCATTCGGGGCTTTTTCTCGCGTAGCACCCTGCTGTCAGAGAGAACCTAGTGACAAGACACCCCTTTAGCCACTCTCCGCCCGAAATCTAGATGTTGTGTGTCCAATGGCGAAACTCGACGAATCTCAATAACAACTAAACCATTGGTAATGGGTTCGATTCTGACTTGAAGGGATGATTATATTTAAATTATATTGCCATTTCTCTGCTGTGATACCTAAGACAAAGCTTGGCTTTGAGTACTGCCACTTTAGCTTCGTTCAGAAATTAAATATTAAAGAAACTAATAATAATATAAAGAAAATATTGAAGAAAAATAGCTAAGACTATGGATTATTAACAGTTAAATTTGGCCGCAGGATTTAAAAAAAACATAATTTATGCATTCAATAGTTTGGCCGTTCATTTGATATTTATTGTAACGTTTAATATGTAGAAAATTTTTGAAGTTTCTAAATGCGGTGTAAATATTCAATAACAAATATGTTTTTCATTTCAACGTTAGGGAAATGATAGCGGGTCCCGAAATAGTTCCTTGAAAATTATATGTTTATGTATTTTTTTATATGAATGAATGTCCATGTGTATTTTTTAATTTACAGTTTTCTTTTCGTTTTTATCGAGTTTAGTCCTATTACTTCATTTTGATACGGTACGAAGTTCGCCGGGTCAACTAGAACATTGAAAAAGATATTTAGAAAACGTATAAAAAATTGAACGCAGCTGTATTTGAACCCGCGCTTCTTGGAAACCGTTCAAGCCTCTTGAGTTATCTAAATATGTATTTTTCATTGTTTTGTCACACTTTAAAAAAATGTTAAAAAAAATTAGAACATTGTATAATATACATTACCTAGTCTATTGTGGGTGTTCGTTTGTTCTTATTATTTATTATAAGTCCCTAAAAATCCGTAAATTGTACAGTGTGCATGAATGGTGGAAATCAACGCCGCACTAAGTCTGACTAATTTGTAAAAAAAGCATTATTTCTTCTAAATAGAATTGAACTCACAGCCATTGCTTACGATCGGATTTCCCCACCATAATAGATTAAAATTATATTGGAAATTTAAATACACTGTGTATCTTGTAGTAAATATGTTCATATTTTCGTAGCGTAGAGCTTAACTGAAGCTATCATAGCTGTAGGCCTAATCTCGGGTAGTTGATTAGCATCACAGTTCCCATAACCGAGTGGGTCGAAGGGACCGGACAGATAATTAATTTGTCTAATGCTCTAAAAAATATTTTGTCTGCTTTACACTTTTTCACAGAGACCTAGTGTCAAGACACTCCCGATCTTAAAAACGGATTTGAGACAATGCGTACTGAGAGGCGTATATCATTCCGCCGATTGGGAATTGAACCTGTAACTGTCCCACTGCGCCATTGTGGCGTCATACAATAATAGACTTTAATAAAAGTCCTTAATTACAAATTAAATAATTTTTCTTTTTAAAATATATACGGTTTAAACTGAATCTGAAAAAAAAACTGAATATACCTTTGTTTTGTTTATACATCTATATAAAAAGTGTAGTGTAAAGTGTTTGTTTGTTATATTAATAAAATAACCATTTTTTCTTAAATGAATGCGTATGTATCCACGGTACATATACCAAAATATATATTTTAATAATTTTTGTCTGTTTGTTCCGGCTAATCTCTGAAACGGCTCCACCCATTTTGACGGGACTACTTTTACTGACTTTTAACTTAACCTACTTTTATTTTACAATTCCACGCAAACCAAGTCAAGGGCACAGCTAGTATTATATAGAAACAAAACTATATACTATTGAGGAGGTTTGATCAAATATATAGTAGAAGGTACAGTACAAAAGGTCACACGCTACATACTTTAAACCACAAAAGTCCGTAAAGGGACAAATAATTTTAAAGTAAAAGCTTTGAATCGGCCTTTTTGTTGAATGAGAACGTTTATTTGTGTCACAGACGGACTAATAACAAGGCTTTACCTTTTCCGGTACCACATAACGTTTTCAACTTTATAATTTACGCTATGTTAATGTCCTTTAATAAATTGATAATGGATCGGACACGGCGGTTTTGTGAATAGATAAGAAAAAATCGCTATGAAAATCAAACTAAAATAGTTGTTGTATATAGGCTAAACTTTCGAATTGTAATTGATATAAAAATGTCAGTATTGTCAGTCCTTCAGGAATCTGCCACTGGTTCAAAAGGCAGTTCTGCTGAATAGAGCAGGCGAGAAACTCAATAGTTCAGACAATTTTTTTTTTTTAATATCTCTGTAAATATTGAATCCTGAAAAGGGCCAGCTATACACCTGGATACACAATATATAAAGCAATATAAGTTAAGTTTTTTATTGCAATCATCGTTTTTATAATCTAGTCCAAAACTACTTTGAACCGGATTAATCGTGTATAATATTGGTATTCGAAAATACATTTTATAAACCCGACGTTTCGAATACTTTACAGAAGTCCGTGGTCACAGGTCTACCTGCTACCAAAAATAACACAATTAATCCGGTTAAAATTAGTTTCAAAAAGACATATTTAGATAACGTATAAAAAATTTAACGCAGCGGGATTTGAACCCACGCCTCTTGAAAACCGTTCAAGCGCTCTGACCGCTAAGCCATGCGTTCAAATTTTTATACGTTTTCTAAATACGAGTATGTCTTTCTCAATTTCCTAAGCTGCGATTAACAAAAAAATAAAAAAAAAAAATTTCATTTTAAAATGTGTAATAATCGCGAAAATCATTGATCATATTACTTATAACGAAAAAACAATTTATAACGGATTCATTTTAATTCCTTCATGCTGTTTCCCGCATAGCAGGGTAGTTAGAGAGAACCTAATGTCACAAGATGCGTTCTCCACTTTCTTTCCGAAATCAATACATTGCCTGTTGAGTGGCGGATCTCAACGCCGAAAGTGGAAATATTTAAAATATAATTATTTCATAACCAACTGCGTTTACAGTTACAGAGTATTAAAGTGGCTTCTTGTAGTTCTTTTGTCTTCTTAAGTTATTTAAAGTCTTCGCCCCGTTTCTCATGTCATTTGTTACAAAAAAACGACGCTCCGACTGAGTTGCGACAGTCTGAATGCACGCGACAGTTATTGGTTAAAATCTTGCATAAGAAAAATTGTCTATAGAATAAAAAAATATATATTTATATAATTATTTTATAAACGCAATATTTCTAATGTAGCAAACGGAGACCGAAGTAATGTATTATAAGAAATAATAAATTAATATTATATAAAGTGGAGTACAGAGTGTATCAACACAAAAAATTCACTACAGCGAAATAAAGAAAGAAATCTGAAAAATAAATTGAGTTCCACCCTGACGGAGTGGTACAGTGTCAAACTTTAAACTCGATGGGGGTTCGATTCCCACTCGTAGCAATGACTATAATTTAATTATATCCATTTTTCATGCTCCAGCAAAACGTTGCGTTGAGTTTGGCCACTCAAAACGCGTCTGGTGCCGGCCGTCCTTACCCAGACCGTCCACATGTGTTTAATTGGAACCATTTATCATTTATTTATGATATAATACAAAACAAACCAAAGGTAACGGTACTTTTTTTGCTCTTAACATTTTAGAACTGTTTTAAAAAAAAAAACTTATTCCACTTTATAACCGCCATGGAAAAGCTGCCTTGAGATTTCAGATCACATCCAAATGCCATTAACTGAAAAATTTATTTCGTTACGGAAACATATAGAAATGTGAAAGATATGCATTCATGGCGCAGTGGGCATCGTCTGTCTGTTAACCCGATCGTTGTTGGTTCCCGATCCCTAAATGGGGGAATTACTATATTTAAATTATTTTCATTTCAATGCTCAGTTAAGACAAAGTGTGGGGTTGTGCGAAGTCAAACGATGTATCGAATTCAGGTGGCAAGTGGAGAACGGAATGTCTTGGCCCTAAGTTTTCACCGACGAACTAAAAAAAAATATATTAAAAAATTAAAGAATGAATAGGTCTTAAACCTCTACAGAAACCTACCTTACTGCTTAAGTTGAGCAACATTAAAACCACGTTGCCAGCCGTTTCCGATTGCGACGTAACGAGTCCTTGAACACTTCAAGGTTTAATTTGAAATCAATGGAGGATTTTGCTGAAATTGTATATAGAATATTCTACTAAAAGTCGTAATAAAACTCCTTCTTACTTATTTATTAATTGTTAAACAAAAACCGAATGCAGCGGAACAGCATTTGGAGCACTGCAAATACGTTGTTCGTAGGTTCGATTTTTGATTGTAATAAGCGTATAAGAATTTTGATGTAGCCGGATGTGGAACGCATGGCTCAGCGGTCAGAGTGCTTGGACGGCTTCCCAGAGGCGCAGTTCGAATTCCGCTGCGTTCAAATTAATGTACGTTTTGTAAAATTTTTTTACTTAAATATAATCATTACCCAGAGTGAAGATTTTTATATTTCTGGTTTAATAAAATAAATTGAAAAAATATAAATTATAATAAAAACATTTATTTCTACTGACATCCTTCTTTATATATATGTTTATACGTTATATATAGCCACCGTGCCGCAGTGGGACAGCATCTGACTATAAGCGCGATTGCTTGTGGGTTTGATTTTCACTTGGAGGAGTTTTATTTAAAATATTTTGATTTATCCACTCTGGTACCTAAGACAAAGCGCAACGTTGAGTTGCGCCACTCAACACTGTGTGTAGATTTCAGGTGGAAAATGGAGAGGGGAGTGTCTTAACACCAGAGTCTCTCTGATTGCTATGAAGAAAAAAACCGTGAAACTGAAATACCATAAATATTTGACGCCTCAAAAAAAAATTTTCTTCTATCAAATAAAGCTGTTAAGAATTGCTTAAATATGTATAATTTGATGCTAATATTTGACTTAATCTTTATTGAAAAGTGCCAAGAACAAAAGCTTTCGTGCATATTAAGATGCCCGTCTGAAGTTTCAGATTTCTGTACATGTAACATTTAACAAACATTAAAGAAAATTGTGAGGGCTTTTCACTTGTAAGCTACAATGAAGAACAATAGATTGGAATTTTCGCTTAAATAGTACAATAATGTCTAAAATGGAATATTTTGCAGCTTCACGCTTTTACACGCATGAGCAGGGTATGCGGGATAAAGCGTGAAGCTGTAAAAAAAAATATGTAACAAAATTAAGAAATTGAAAAGACTACATACTTCTAATATATCAATAGCTCGTATATTATATCATTTATATTTATATATATATATCATATATTATATCATGTTTTAAAACAATATTTTAAGAACATAAACTGTCTTTTGACTAACTCAGTAGAAAATGAGAATAATGTATATATAAAGTACACCACTGTATATTGCATAGAGGTTATCGTGGCGCAGTGGGACAGCTTCTGACAGTAAACGCGATTGCTTGTGGATTTGATTCCCACTGGTGACAAGACAAAGTGAGACGTTTAGTTCTGCCATTCGGAAAGTGAGGAACTAAGTGTCTTGGCACTAGATTCTGAGTACCCTGTAATGTGGAAAAAGGCGTAAAGCTAATTTTATACTCGTATGTATGTATGAATAGAGAAGTAGTTTACTTCTCTTAGTCTTTTTAAGGGACAATAGAAATGTAAATTGCCATATTTCTAAATTAGAACTTATGATCTAACTAACAAAGCTTAATATACAAAAGTTTTCGAATTATTTACGATTCACACGAGAAAATTATGCGATAAATAATATAAAATATATAATACAGAACTAATAATGGCTATATAATATATAATTTTACTTATAACTATTATTGTGTGAAATGTTATATCATCGGCAGTGTTTCTAGGTCGATAGAACTAACTTTAAGGCTGACAACTCACCTGTAGCTGAGGAACAGCTATAATTTAATATTGAATAATTGTGCTTTTTTTGAAATCTATTTTTATTTAGGTACTATTAAGTAATAATACAAATATGTCAGGCCCAACGTTCCCTAAAACAATCTTCAAACGCACAAATATAGCAACTTAGTACTATATATTAGTACCACAGAACAAGACAATAAACATTGAAAAATACTTACATCAAAAAGACATATTTACAAAACGTATAAAAATTTGAACGCAGCAGGATTTGAACCCGTCTCTTTTGAAAATCTCTTAAACGGTTTTCAAGAGGGGTGGGTACAAATCCCGCTGCGTTCAAATTTTTATACGTTTTGTAAATATGTATTTTTCAATTTCCTTAGAGAGCTAATAACACTTTAAAAAATGTTAAAAAAATATATACTTACATTAATTAAATTTAAATTGCATGGACCAATTACATCTAGACGGGCCTCGCCATTAAGGACACATTGAATATCCATTCCACACAATTCGCAATTAGGACTTTATTTATGAGAAAACTGAATTTCTCAACGGAATATAATTATGTTTAAAATATGAGTGTCTCAATCTCTCTATTGAAACAAAATACGGCGTTAAGTTACGCCACTCGTACGCATTATGTCTAAATAGACAGAGCGGCGGCGATAGAGTAGTTTTGTAATCTACTTACATCATCTTTAATTTTCATCGTCTTCATTTCAAAATCAAACATTTGCTTTAACTTCAAAATATTTTGTCTACGATATGTAAAAAGGGGTTTCGTCTTGAAATTTATCAAACCGCCAGCTTTGAGTCTTGCCCTATACAGCCTCAGATCTTAGATAAATCTACGCTCGGTTGAGTCCCAATTTTTCAATATAGAGCACGTTGTTAGCGCTCATGCATCTTCGATACGAGTTTGGTATTGCAATTTGAAATAAAAATATTTGTTTTAAAGTGCTTATAAGCTTTATAGTGTATGTACATTTTGTACTTGAATTGAGAGTTTCATAAAAAGGGAGAAAACTAGTAATAACAAATTCAAACTCTTTTTAATGTTTTTAAAGTGTTATTTACATATTTCAGATATGTTCAGCATTTATAGAAAACGTACAAAAATTTTAACGTGGAACGAACGAAAACGAACGTCAAAGTGGGACTCGAACTTGGAAGGAAACCGTCCATGCGTTTTGACCGCTAATCCGTATCGTCTATATCCAGCTACGTCAATCGCCCTCTTAAATTTATTTTTGTCTTAAGCATCTCTCTAGTCACATTTTCACAAATTCCTGTACTTAAAGAGAGAGTGAGTTCAAAGTCAGTTATTTTTTTATTAATTTTATTCATAGGATATAGTGACTTTGTCTTCAAAGTCAACCGATTAAAGCCATAGTGGCGCAGTGGAACAGCGCCTGACTGCAATGGTTATAGATTTGATTCCCACTCGAAGAAATTAATATATTTGAATTATTTTAATTTCTCCGTTCTCCGTTCTCTAGTTGTTCTGATCTAACATTTTCTTAAAGTTATTAAAGCTCGTCAGTGAAATCATTTAAAATAATGTCAGCTTTTCACTTAGTTAAAGATGGTCGATACGATATCTATCACACTTTCTTTTTTAATACATGTAGTCTAAGGGCCGATCGATGGCTTAGGAACAAAAAACGTAAGTGACTGATGACACTGACTTGGAAGTCACTATTAAGAGAGTGATTAGTCTCTAAGATCGATACATATATTGTGAAATACATAGAAATAGGTAATTTTATTAATAAGAAATAGACATACAAATTTAATAAATAACCATTTAATATACATTAATAGAAAATTTTGTTTAGTGAAATGATAGAAACTAAATTAGATTTCCTTTTGTACTTGATATACGTACTCGTATTTCTAGTAGAATAGTCTTTGTTAGATTAATTTGTAACTGACCCTTTTTAATTAATTTCAATTTGGTTTTCATGAGTAAGTATGTACGGATCCTTTAATTGTATTTGAATTAGTGTTTGGTTGTCCTCGTGGTGGTTGCGGGTTCTATTCATATATTTACACTGTAAAAATAATAGGGTAAAAATAATTGTGAAAATCTATAATTTCATATTGAACATACAGTCAATCATATATATTAATAGAAATTGTTTGTAATGGAAGCCCATTTTATCTTAAATATTTTATATTTTTCTTATGTATATAACTTAACATAATTATTTTGGTACTCTTGTAAAGTCATCGAATTTTATAGGTTTAAATTGATTTTGAATTAGATAGACTGAAATATAATATCACGGAAATACAGAAATTAGTTTTTAATTGCGCCATTAATTTTTATTTTTAATTCAAATAATGTATGTAAGAATGTATTACATCAAAAAGAACCTAGTATCAAAACACTCTAATATTCGTTTTCCGCCCTAAATCGAGACATTTCGCGTTGAGTGACGGAACTCAACTCCGCGCTTTATCTTAGGTACCACAGCTGGGACATTCCTCCTCTTAGTCGGGGAAAAAGAGATCTTTGGTTTAAAGAAATCTGTTATTTTCATGCGACTATGCTTCAAAATAATACTAAATGGTGAGTGAACTATTAGAAAGTAAATTTCCTATCTAAAGTAAATTTGAACAATTGATGCATTTATTAGATTGAGCACTTGAATCGTTTCTGATAAATTTGTAGCATTTAGAGCCATCGATTTCGACGACGGTAGCTCTTTAGGAAATCGGGCATATAATTCTACTATAAAGGATAATAATAAATCTTCACACCCTTCACTTCGTTCTATATTAAGCTCTAGTGGATGATGCGTAAAATACTCGTTGCCGTAGCAACCTGTGTGTCACTGAGTACTATAAGTGTATGTCAAACACAGTCGTAAGGGTAATGTTTGTTTTAATAAGTTCTTTGATTTTCACGATTATTACACATTTTGAAATGAATATACTGAAAACTTTGAAGTCTCAATGCGATCATACCAGACAGCAAGATACAGTAAGCTCATTTTTCAAGAATCCAGGGCAGTACGCGAGGCAACTAAGAAGTCGTTGGCGGTAGTTTGATATAATAATTGTATTAAATGACAGAGAAATGCCACCCCAGTCTACTTGTAACCACGGACTACTGTAAAGTGTTCGAAACGTCGGGTTCTAAAATGTATTTTTGAATACCAAAATTATACGCGATTAATGCGGATAAAATAGTTTCATTTCAAAATGTTGTTTTATTAATTTAGAAAAATATTCACTTTCTACAGTTCCTCTCCATATATGTTTTAACTATGCCAAAATTGATGCTCCTTTGTTCGCATAATGTTTGTAAATTTCTTTTCCTGGCACTATATGTACAATACGCCTTTACAATAAGATCCCAGAAACCGTCCAAGAATGTTCTAAACAAAAGATTGGGAATACCATTTGTATGATATAGATTGTTCCTTAAATAACGATTATATAAATAATAACACGATGTGGGAATGAAATTTTCGCTCCAGTTCAATCGCAAGTACCATTGCTATTATAAATATGAATAAGTTAATATGAAAAAAGGGTAGAAAATTAAAAACTGGTTCCGTTAATTTTCTTGCGCCAATTCTTCTCATATTTCATTCATTCAATTTAATGAACCAGTCCTTAATTATTTGAATAATTAGCAAGTCTTCAAAATTTAAATTTGCTATATCCTCAAAAGATGACTAATCAAGATGTTTGAGATATAATGTAGGTTACTGGTTTTTCCTCCATAATATTTATTGCAGTAATCAAAAAATAATAATAAGAAAACGCATAAAAATTTGAACTCAGCGAGATTCGAATCCGTGCCTCTTGAAAACTGACCTAGCGCTCTGACCGCTAAACCATGCGTTTATCATTCGGGTCCGTTGAAATTATTATACGCTTATTACAATTATTTTTAGTTTTTGTTATTAGCATATCTGTAGAGAGATTCTTACAAACTTTTGCTACCCAAAGATTATTCTACGAACAATCGTTTGGCAAAAGAGAATGCTATTTATTAAATATATATTTAAAACATGATTTACAAGTGTTATTCATACATTTGGGAAATTGAAAAACATTTTTGAGAAACGTATAAAAATTTTGAACGGAGCGGCCTTCGAACTGACCAAAGGTATGCAAGTCCTAAGTACTGCTTCAGCTCGAAGCAGTACCTCCTTCTGCAACACGATGGGGGGTGTCTACGGGGAATCCATGGAATGCTAATGAGTTTCTTCTCTGTATAAAGGATACGCTATTTTCCATTTTTTTTTAATATAATTAGTTTTGTCTATACAAAAGGTTGTTTGTAAGAGATTGGTTAAAGCAATAAGACTGCCTTTGCATATATTTTTATATTGGTGTATGTATTTTGTTTCTTGTTTGTTATATTCTAGTCTTTTAACTTGAAATGTTTGTATATTATAACGTGTATATAATAAATAGCTCCAAAACTAGATCGTTAATTTAATTAAATGTAGTACTTAATGTATATAAATAAAATAAATTTCACTTTTAATGGTTCAATGACACATCTGTGGCACATTTGTTAATAATATTACCAAACTTATTTTACCTAGTTATTGTAGTCGAAACGAATACAGAATTAAGTTAATAGGATAAGGCTATCGTGGCGCAGTTGGATCGCTTTTGACTGTTAGCTCGAGAGGTTGTGGGTTCAATTCCCGCTCGGAAAAATGATTGTATTTAAACTATTTTCATTTATATTAAACTATATTCATTTATACGTTCTGACAAGACAAAGTGCGAAGTTGAGTTCTGCCAGCAACACGCAATGTCCCTAATTTGGGCGGAAAGTGGAAAGCTCATGACACAAGGATCTTCCCGCCAACCCTGCTATGCGGGAAAAAGCGTGAAACTAAAAAAACTTGTCACGTTGTTATTGAATTTGTATATTAAATGAAATCTATGTTTTTTTTCTATGTCCCAATCCGGCAATTCATTATATTATAAGTTAAATATATTTTTAAATTACCGTAAATTTCTGGTAGCAGGTGCCTTTTTATCTTTGAATCCTCTGTGTTTCTTCTTAATGTGCCTACTTTATTCATTGGTTACATTCTTTACATTATATTTTTTGACTGATCACCTACCGCGTTGGTCTCTATCATGTTCAAGGAAAAACAACAACCAAGTCAGACATTTAGCTCGAATTCTGTCGGACATTGGACACTAGTCTTGACACTAGGTTCTCCCTGTCGATTCAGCTACGCCAGAAAAAGCATGAAGCTGAAAAACAATATTTAGGTTCTATCAATATAACCATAAACCATAAAGTTCTAACCATAAAGCTAGAAAAAAAGATGATGATTGCATATACCTCCACGAGACCGTATTTTTCTCCACTCAGAATCATGAATTTACCCACTTTACTAATATACAGCGCAGCTTTATACGTGGCTACGTAAAACAAGCAATTCTCGAAATGTAGCGACGAACTACGGTATAATATGCGCTTTCAAAGTAGATTGCTCTCAACAAATCGTAATTTAAAAAAAAATGGAAAAAAACTATTAAAGCTATAGGTCCCTAAGTGTTTAATACGTTGCCTAGGGATGTCAGAAGCGTTTCAAATTTTAATAGTTTTAAGTATAAACTAAAAAAATGCTTGATCGAGTAATCGTTTTATAGCTATAAATAATTCTTAAAAACTTATATTATTTGTAACTTTTAAGATTATATACATTCTTAATGGCAATATTGTAATGTGACCTTATAAAATTTGATATACAACTAAGTATTTTTCAATTTGACTTATAATTTATATACCAATAAAGATGATTATAATTTTAAACTGACTGATTCCACTGAGTTATCGTCGGTTTAATATTTTTTTTTGTTAATATTTAGTAGATGAATGACTTTTTCCTAGTTTTATTATATAATATATACGTATTACATAAAAAATATCAGTACTCGAATAATACTCGTACATTGTGTATCAAGCCATTGTACATAAAGTAGCTTAATTAAGAAACATTTATCAAACGAACCCCGAATAATATTTCCCACAGCATCATAAATTTCAACTCGATTATTTCCTCATTGTGTTCTCTTGTGAAAAGTACCCTATTAATTATACTGGAAAAATTGTAATTACCATAATTTTGTACTCTGATAGCACTTACAATTTAAAGTTAAATTTTATAGAGCAATTTGCTTAGTTCTAAACACGTTGAAAAAGACATATTTGGAAAACGTATAAAAATTTGAACGCAGCGGGATTTGAACCCGTGCCTCTTGAACTCCGTTCAACGGAACGCGACGGAAGCTTGAACGTTTTCCAAATATGTATTTTTCAATTTCCTTAGTATGTCAATAACACTTTAAAAAAGGTTAAAAAATATATATATATCTAAACACGTTTTTGCTAGTCTCCTTCTTGTCTTACTTAACCTTTAGTTATGGGAACCCTACATATACCTGTTAATTTACTAAGTAGCTGAAGTAGTCGATAAGTCTAACAATATAGAGTTAAGCTAAAAGGCCATTAATTTAGAAAAACTGGACTCTTTTAGGATATAGGTAGAAACACTAGGCGTTCTTTAATTCGTATAAGCCTAGCTTTAAATACTGAAAAGTAAAAAAAAAATGTCATTTAAAAAAAAGGAATAATATTTAAAAAGGCATGGAGCATATGTCCGTTGTATGACAATAAAAAGTTATAAAACAATTACTATAGAGTATTTGATATAAATCACAATAGGCACGGCACTTATTAGAAAGACGAGAGCTTAAAGTACAGTGCTTATACCAAAGTAGCAGTAAATATATTACGACGGATATATGGAAATATGGCGGAAATATAAAACACAGTTATTTGATTAACTTCATACTATCTGTCTGTTTACTTGAAAATTTGCACCCGAAAATTTCCCAGTTGAGACGCAACTGTCAATATAATATTTATTTCCTTAAATTTTTGTCTTTAAATTTAAATATTTGTTGTTTTAAGTTTGGGTTGTAGATTGCATGAATAGCTCGCTTCTGCGACAAAGATAGAATTAATAGCGGCAATATAATATTTTAATAGCATGCAGCTGATGTCGTAGCCAGAATCAGGGTGATGAGATAAAAGTATGGATTTGTTTCGATTTCCTTTTTCAATTTTTTTAATTAATTTCTTGCTATATATATAAAAGCTGGCTAAGTTTTCTTTTTGTGTTAAGTACGATTATTTTGGCCTCGTAACGTTTAAAATAATGATTAACAATTTAATGATCGGCGAGAATTATTTAGTACTCGTCCCTTTAATACTTACAATTATAATATCAACAATTTGAAAATACTCCAGTTTATGTGGACAATATGGAACATTGACATGGACATACATTTCAACTGCCTAAACTCTCGGAAAGAACACTTTCTCCTGCATAGCAGAGTAGGCAGAGAGAGACCCTAGTGTCAAGACACTCCATTTTCCACTTCATTGTTGTTTTATTCAATGTCCCTATGACACGATCAGAGACTTTTGTCACATTCACATTACATTCTAAGGTTAAATTTTGGACACTCGTGTATAATTAAATAATGTTTTGGTTAAAACGTGTATAAAATAGCACTAATAATTAAATAATTGGAAAAATAAAATTTATTATTTGTTGAAACTCATGACCATTCAAATTTGTGTAAATTAAATATTAAAATCAATAATAAATTAAATAAATTAATACTTTTGTCGAAAAATGTATTTTTGACAAAAGTCTTGTTCAAACATTCCCTATACACTTATTCCTTTCTATCACAATTTCAGGCACATCATTACAAAGTTTTAGAAATAACATTCTGCGTTCCCTCTCTGGACAATATCCTGAAGGAGGCCATCCTGGCGCAGTGGAATAGCGACTGAAAATGCGATTGTAGGTTCAAATCCACTCGGAGGAACAATTATAATCAAATTATTTTTATCCTTTTGCTCTGGTACCAAAGATAAAGCGCGGCGCGACAAAGTCGGTTAGCATTGTCTAAGAATTATGCCCCGCTTTTCACATATAAAGTTTTCAAAACAAAGGTACATACTAAAAAAGTATAATTTAAACGTGCCCATATAATTTTCCATACAATTTGAAGATTTAAACATCGTCCATTTCTATCAAAGATCCAATTCAAAAGCTTGTTAATACAAAACTTTTACTTCAAAGCTTTTAATACTGTGTACTTCACAAGAGCATATTCTATTATATTTTTAGAAATATGAACCTTTTATTTGAATAAATTGAATACTTTTGCAGAAACTTCGGTGAGGACGATGGTCGTGGTCGTTACAAACGACCTTCTGCTTAAGGAAATATTTATTTTAATAATATTGTTAGTGTAAATTAGGGTTAAGGTTTCCATACATACAGCACAATATTTATTCATTTAAAATATAACAAAATAAAAAAAGCTTCAAAAACTTAAAAATAAGTACAAAGCAGCCTCAACAAAGCGCAGCCGCAATTAAATATAACGACGTCATGCCAGTCTTACGTCAACACGCAAATAGAATAGAATAGAATAGAATATTCTATATTGCACACAAGACTTACTCGTATGTACGAGTAGTTCAGACGAAAAACTACATAAAATGTATCCAAAGGCGGTCATAGCACTTCGAGCAATCTCTTACAGACAATCTTTGATAAAGAAGAACGGCTTGTAAAATTAGAGACTGAGAAAAAATTAATGAGAAACAGAGGAAAGAGGTCGAGGTGGCAAAGTGTGACAGTATGTGACTGTATTCGGGATGGTTGTTGGTTCAAATGCCAATCACATTATGTTTAAATTAAACTTATTTCTTCGCCCTGGTAAAAAAGACAAAGGGCGGCGTTGAGTTCCACCACTCATCATGCAACCTTGAAATTGAGAGTAAAATAAAAAGTGTTTCCTGCCTCTACATCCAGCATATATGCGGAAGATGTTTGAATAACAATACACACTTATTGCGTGAAGTAAAAAAATTACGGTACATCAATATCAAAAAAAAAAAGCAGCTTCACTCTTTTTTCTGGAGTCAGACAGATCTTATACAAGACTCCGTACACCAATTTTCACCAGTTGCGAGGCGGAGCTCAACGCGGCGTTTTCTCTTGTCACCAGAGCTGAACAAATATTAATTTAAAATAATCATTCCTCCTATTGGGAATCGAACCCACAACCAATCGCATATATCGCCAGACGCTGTTCACTGCGCCTTGTTGACTCTAAAATAGTACAGTAGTATTTACGATAGCATATATAAATCACATTGCTCTACATGCTGATTCAATTGCTTAGAGGATAAGCTAATTATTCTATTGAAACAGTACATCTGATAATTGAGTTTAGAGTGGTTCTGATGACGTCCACTATATAAGGAAGAAGGGAGTCATTTATTAGATAACACAATGAACGAACTAACTGACCTACAAAAATTGTTTGCCTTTTCGTACAGCCAGCCTTTTAATATGTAGAGTGTGTTCTTTTGTAAATATTCAAGTGGGTAAATGAAAAAAATAATTTACGCGTTTAGAGTGTAGTTTGGTTGTCTGGTACTGGATTTTTTTATGCAAAATCAATAGATATATTTTTTAATTCTTTCCTATCTCACTGTCAGTGACAGACATACTAATCGCAGCCAAAACTATTCGCCGTAGAAAGTTCAAATTTGTTATTACTTGGGCAGGGGATGCACTAGCGAAGGTTATGAGATATTTCTCCAGGAACTGGGAAAATAGAGATTACAACTTTTCTAAACTATAGACGATTAACATGACAATAATATGTACCAGTTCTTCTCAGGTCTGAGGCATTAAATTTAGTGAACCGGTGGTAAATTGACGCTCAAACAAAAAAGCATGTAATTTCTTATTTTAAATAAAATTATTTGACTTGGAGACATGGGTTATTACTAGTATTGTATATTGTAGAAGTTTTGGGTATCTCTATCCAATAAACAATGCATCTAAATAAGTGGAAATTAGATAAGTTAGAAGAAATGTCCGTTATAGGGTTTTCTCGTGATTTTTTAAAATAAAATCTAAATGAGTTGAACAAATTCAAAATTGTATGACAAATCATACAATTTTGAACTCAGTGTTTGAATGTATTTATTGAGTTGAAATAGAAGTCATAATCCTCGCATATGTTGCTAGTATGTAATTAGATGCGTTAAACACACTGGCCTTATAATATCATCCATACTTATATCATAAATGCAAATGTATCTCATCTGTCCGTCTGTTACGCTTTCACGGCTAAACCACCAACTCAATTTAGATGAAATTTGGAATAAAATTAGTTGTAGATCCAGTGTCAAATATAGGTAATTTTTGTTTGTATGAAAATCTAACCTGCTTCACCGATTTCGGTGTATTTTCTCAGGAAGATAATTAATAACACGATGTCAAATATAGGCTACCAATTTTTTCAAAAACAAATCTAAAAATCAATGGCTAAAATCAGAGACGAAAATTTTTACGAAAAATTTAAACCGCGCAAAATAAAACATCGAAACAATCCTAATTCGATTAATGATCAATCCCGGCATTTTATTTCCTATACGAATATTTATGACTGGGGGGGGTGGTATCAGGGGAGGGAGTGCATGTCTCAAGCCACGCTTAGTGCTTCCCCGAGTGGGCACTCATCCGAGGCCAATTGTCGTTTATGCACATACAAAAAATATAAAAATTTACACTGTGTAAAGTTCATTACATTTTTTTGTAATTTGGTTAATAAAAGGAAGGAAGAATGTATTCTTAGGCTTTTATATTAATTTGAAACTTTAATTTAGTTAGTTTAGGTACTTAAGTAAATAGGTTAAAAAGTGATTGTTCTTTTTTGTGTTAGTATATATTAGCTATATTTTGCGCATTCTTAGATATTAAAACAATTCTTAGGGTATAATAAATTTCGAAGTCTAGAACACCGGATGTAGCATCATAATAGACCAGCTAAACTATAAGAAATAAGTAAAAGCCACCTTAACACAATTTGTCCAGCGTGATGCGTACTCTCTCTGTCAACATATAAAAACTAAAGTTCCGATGCAACTCAGGAATTTAAGAAGCAGATAAGATATTTGTATTGTTTTAATTTTTCCTCTCCGGTATGACAAAGATGAAAGCATTCAATATGCAACGTCTCGAATTTGGATGGAATACTGAGACCAGAGAGGCACTAGGTCCTTTCTAACTAGACCGAAAAGTGTGAAGCTGAATGTGGAAGTCTTAAAGACAAAAATAATATATACTTATACTTGAGAGTCTAGGGATAAACATAGGCTACTATTTTTTAGTGTTTCCAGGAACGTCATTATTTTACAATAAGGCCACAGAAAATAAGAAAACAGCTATAGCTCACGCGGGCGAAGCGGCGAGCGGATCACTAGTATATAATATACCAGGATGCCAACAGTCATATCGAGACCATAAACGCTTGTTTGTGGGTTTGATTCTCACTTTGGGGGATTGATTATATTTTAACTATTTCCATTTCACCGTTCTAGTGACAAGACAAAGCGTGGCTTTATGTTCCACCATTCAACACGCAATGTCCTGGAACCAGGCGGTGATATATAAATTGTTTAAATAAAAATAGCTTCCATTCAATAGTATTTATTCGTCCAATCTTGCTAACGGCCTCGAATCGAGCCTCTTCAGACGAGGGTCTTCATCGTCTCGAGAGCCATCAGAAACTGTTACTTCGGCCAACTAGTAATCGTTTCGCTTCGTTATAAAATATTTAGTACATATTTTTTTACATTTTTTTTAAAGTGTTAATCGCACACTAAGGAAATTGAAAAAGACATATTTAGAAAACGTATAAAAATTTGAACCTGCGCCTCTATCACGGGTTCAAATCCCGCTGCGTTCAAATTTTTATAAGATTTTATACGTTTTCTAAATATGTATTTTTCAATTTCCTAAGTGTGCGATTAACACTTAGAAAAATAATTAATAAATAGCATTCTCTCTTGCCAAATGATTGTTCGTAGAATAATTAGGTAGCAGAAATTTGTAACTATTTCTCTACAGAGATGCTAACAACAAATATAAGTTGTAATAAGCGTATAAGAATTTCGACGTATGAGGATGTAGAACGCATGGCTTAGCGGTCAGAGCGCTTGAACGGTTTTCAAGAGGCGCGGGTACAAATCCCGCTGCGTTCAAATTTGTTTTTCGTTTTCTAAATATATCTATTTACTACATATTTTTAAATAATGTTTTTTTTTGTTGTTTCATACACCGTCTGGACGTCAGTTTAGATTATATAAAGCGTTGTATTTTAATATATTTTAATTACAGTTGTGTTAAATTTTATACTTTTCTTTTTTAATATAATAATGGTAGCCATCGTAGCGTAGTATGATGTGAATTATTAAATTTCAATCATTTTTATTTCTCCGCTTTGGTGACAAGTTATATATATTTATATATAAATTATGACAAGTCCAACCAAGACATTCCAAACATGGCCATTTCCATCTGAACATCCATCATTTATTGTGTTTTAGAATCTTTTGTTGAGATATAAAAAAAAGGTTATCTCTTGGAAAGTACTTTGAGAATAATTTCGGCTTAAGTTCCTTTCGTTGAGATAATCGTCCTGAAAAATCATACCCGTAATAATAGGTCTTTCAGGTCTTTTTTCGTGGTGAAAGACGGTACAAACGCTCCGCATCCGTCGTGTCGTCTCCTTTGATTCGACGCAGTGGGGCATTTATTACGAGTTATTTGTGTTATATTCAATTCAATTTTTTATTTTTGTATTAAGTAGCAGTTATAATATTATAGTATTAGACCATTGTGGCTCAGTTGACAGTATCTGAATCTAAACACGATTGGTTGGGTACGACCTACCTTTCAGAGAAATGATTATATCAAAATTATTTTAATTTACCTTTTCTGGTTAGGCAGGCAGTAAGGGCGCAGCGTTTAGTTCCGCCACTTAATACGCTGTATCGAATTAAAAAAAATGTGAAGAATGGAGTGACACTAGACCTTAAACTGTAAGTAAAGTTAATTAAGTTTTTTTATAAACTTATGAGACTATACGTCTAACTAGCGACCCGCTCGCGACTTCGCCTATGTAAACTACATGAGTAAACTATTTAGTTTTTTTGGCCGCCCGCGTTCTCACTTAAATCACAAAGTTTGCTTAAATTTATAATTTAAATTATTGTAACTTATTTACTTTTGAATCGATTGAAATGAACTGAGCACTTAATGTTAGAGAAGTTTACAAAAATACTATAGTCAAAATTGCATTAAATCGGTAGAGCCATTTTTGACATAAGAGTGCACAAACGCATAGACAACACACAAAAAAAAAATATTGTTTCGGGCTAAATGCCCCAATTTTTTGTCATATATCTGCAATGTACAAACAGCGATCAGTTACATTTTGTGTAGATTAGAAATTAAAGTACAATAAACTTATTTCGTATTTAATCTAGCAATATTTTGATTCAAGAAAATATATATATATTAAAGCATATGCAAGTGGTTTAATGATAAATAATATCGATAACTGATATTTTATAAAAACGTCGCTTTTATTTTAAAAAGGCTGTAATAACTCATATTTTAATTGATCGGTGTCGAACAATTTATATAGAGGAACAATAGTGGTTGGATAGCTGTCACAGCCTTTCATAAAACTTAACGGTACGTGTATTGTATTCGCATAAATAAGAGATAAAAATGGGGAGCTAATTTTATATATACCTACATGATATAACAAGTTGGATGCCGTAACTTTGCTTGCGTTTATAATAGTATTATAAAACGTCCACACAATATCCCGTAAGACAGAGATGCCCTGTCATGGCTATCGGACGGAACTCAACGCTTCCTTTATATTATTGAACGTTAAGTTCTCGTTAGTTTTTGTACATTTCTCAGTGCCTTCTTACATTTCATAAGGAGCATAATTGCCAAATTTCAGCTTCTTGCGTCAGTCAGTAGTCAGCCAGTCAGTAACCCAATAATAATAAAAAGTTACAACAATATTAATTATTCATTTAAGCGAACTTTGTGATTTAAACGAGAACGCGGGCGATAGAACGATATAGCTCTGTCGTGTAGTTTACGCAGGCCAAGCCACGAGCGGGATGCTAGTATTATAATACGTACTAGTACATAGTGACAGGTAAGATACATTTTTGTTAATTAAGAGATGCGGTTTCATACTCTTTTTATCTTTACAAGACGCTATTTCGGTTGATTGCGGTGTACAGAGTAAGTCTAATACTGTTTTCAAGAGGCACGGGTTCAAACCCACTGCGTTCAAATTTTTACGTTTTCCAAATATTTCTAAGTCTAATATTATTTACTCGTCTATTAATAGTACTATAAACATCCTTTTATCTCTAATTAGACCAAAAGAACCCTTCAGAAGAAAATTAAGTTTAAAACTATGCCAAAGTTATATGAATTTTGACTCCTTCATTTTTAGCATTTTTTAAAGTGTTATACACACATTTAGAAAATCGTGTTTAGTAACACGTATAAAATTTTTAACGTAATGGTAATCGAGCCCGCACCTATTGGCTTTCCAATAGGTGCGGGTTCGATTACCATCCAAGCGGTCTGACCTGCCTTCAGACTTTTATACGTTTTCTAAAAATGTTCCTTAATTTCTATCATTTAAATAAGCTCTAAATCTAAATAACAACATATTAATATAAAATGTAGGCATCCTCCTAGTAATTGGTTACAAAAACTAGAAAGTAACGTTCGTTAATTGTGTTGTGAAAACTGGAGAAACCTTCTCCACTAGGTTCTATATGCCTACAATATATAATATAAAAAGGCACGTTTATAAGAAACTATTATATATTTGTACAAATTAAACCAATGTTTTATACAAATAAAATCAATTAATTTTTTCAGCCTCAAGTTTTTTTTTTCAAAGAGGAAATTAGTCAAATTAGAGAGCAAGCAGCTCATTCTGCGAGAATGAGCTGCTTGCTCTCTCCAGGGCAGTACGCGAGGCAACTAAAATATTGTTGGCGGTATGAATGCCACCGCAGTCTACCTGTGACCACGGATTTCTATAAAGAGTTCGAAACGTCGAGTTTCTAAAAATGCATTTTCGAATGCCAAAAGTATATGCGATTAATTCGGTTAAAACTAGTTTCATATAAAAAAGGAAATTAGTGTCAAGATACTACGTTCTTCACTTTATACCAGAATTCGGAAGTTCTTGAGTGGTAATCAACGCCACAATTTATTTTTCTATAGCTCTTTAAGTAATATAGTCATTCCCCCGAGTGGGAATTGAACCTATAACCGATCGCTCAAAGTTAGACGCTCTTCCACCGCGTCATGATGGAGTTTAACATTTTAAGCCTTTACATAAAATTTAAACATTACGTCAGATATTCTCATATAGGGAAAGGCGCGCAAGCTCTTTTGGTATAATACACATTTAAGGTATTAGTGTGTATGTATATGTATATAAGATTGATTGCGTACACGAGCCGCTCTTGACTTGGTTTAGTTGACTTGCTGTATTATTTCTAGGACTTTGTAAATTTTGTATTTGTAAGCATTTAGTTTTTTTTTTAAAAGTTACATTATTTAACAAGCAATGTGTTGTATTCAGGGGGAGTGATATATACGGAATAAGCCACGGTAAAGTCTGTAGGTATGTATTTTTCTAGTATTAAAGTCAAAGTCAAATAATTTTATTTAAAATAAGAAGACACATAAGAACTTTTAAATTTTTTTGCTTGCTATTTATTGTTTTAAAGTATCGATTGAGTTACTTAAAGATTAGCTGCCCCGGCTAACTTCGTACCGCTTCAGAATTGAATAAAATGTAAAAATTCAATAAAAATTAACCGGAAGCCAATAATAAAACATTTGCAAGGACATTCTCTACGAGAAAATACAAAAACAAACAACTGGTTGAGACAGGATAGGGAAACTTGATTCTACAAACATCCAACGATTGCCCTTACGATTTGTTTGTACTCACCGCAAATGTAGGGGAAATTGTAGTCGCTTTAAATGGAATGTTAGGTCCGTTCGAGTCGTTGGTACACGCGGGATCGAGATATACCCTTTATGGCATTAGCTTTTTCACAGTCAGTCTTGTTTCATTGCACAATGTCGGCGTTATGATAACTGAACCTTGTCTATTTTTAGATTGTGAAGTGAAGTCCAGGAATCCTATTGAATTTAAAATATCTCTGGGATATTCTCTGGTGTATAACTGTGTTAACTGATGAAGAAAATAAGTATTTCGAGACCCAGTATCATTAAGCTAATCGTTCCAGATTTGTTGAAAATGATTGAAGTATTAAATGCATAAATTATAAATCATATTAGGCGAAGTCAAGCGTGGGTCGGTAGTATATAATGAAACTAAAATCTTATATCTAACTACAGTCTATTAATAAAGTATATAAGTTAAAAAGCATAAAGTCAATACCATCCTGAAGTAATAAATTTTAATAAAGCTTTTGCTTTAATAGCTCCGACGACAGGAATTATATAATTGCTCCAACAAAGGCTTCTTATTTGCAGATTGTAATGTTAAATTAAGATATGTATAATTACTTGAAGTTCCCGTTAAACTCTTGATTAAATAGTGTCGCCACTATAGCTCATTTGTTAGGTGATTTTCAAATAGCCGCAGTTGTGAGTTCAAATAAGATAAAATAGTGAACGGAGTGACTTATCACTAGTTCCTCTATATCGAGCTTATAGAGAAAATAAAAGTTTATATCTTGGGATGGATATATATGGATGGAACACGCTTTATAGGTAAGCTTTAGTCTTAAATGTATTTACGATACTTTTAATATCATAAATATTAGCTTGCTTCACGCCTTTTCTCGCATAGCAGGAAAGTCAGAGAGAAGCAAACGTCAAGGCACTCCGACCTGTACATTTCGAGACATTGTATTGAGTAGCGGAACTCAACGCCACTCTGCGTAACATAAAAACGCTGATTTATGCATTTGAGGATATGATTTGTTGTTGTTACATTTGAGGATATGAATCAGTTAAGTTATTTTTTACATATAATAATAATCATAATAATCTAGCTAAGTATACATTTATTTATATATAAAATATATAAATGTATACAGCTTTACGCTTGTACTTGCATAGCAGGGCGCAGTCAAGGAGAACTTAGTGTCAAAACACTCTATTCTCCTATCTCCGCCCAAAAGCAAGACGTAACATATTGAGAAGAGTGGAGAAATAAAATTATTTTAAATATAATCCTTCTACCTAATGGGTTATCAAACCCCAGCCATAACCACTACAGCCAACACATGATATATATATTTAAATATTCTATTAAATTTTTCCACATATTTTTTACGTTTATATGATTTAGTCACGTACTCTTCAATAAGGAACCGTATAACTTATATATATTGAATGAAACCTGTCAAAGCGAATTGAGACTTATATATGTACAAAGCAAATATAAGTTCCTTTTAAATATAAATGGATACGCGTTAGTTATTGTACACTTTCAAAAGTTCTTAATTTAGTGGTTTTGGTTCTTTTTTTTCTATTTGATTAGATAGGGAGAATAGCTCTGACAGCACAGGCAAGCATTAATGAGCATTTTCAAAGAACTCTACACTTGGGTTGCAGGTCCCAAACATTGCGCCGAGCTCCTCTCCCTGCATTAGGACCAACAGTAGCCTGTACTAATACCATAAATGTCAATGGAATATTTTTTTTGGCCATGAAGCCATCGTGGTGTAGTGGTAGTGTAGACAGTGTCTGACAGGATTCATGTGATGATGCAATCGTTGTGGATTCGATATCCAATCGGTGGAACCATTATAATTTAATTATTTTCCTTTTTTTTGTCTGGTAAGAAGAATCGTGTGTGGCGTTGAGTTTCGCTACTCAACATGCAATGTATTGAATTCTGGCGAGAAGTGGAGAACGGAGTTTCGTGTCACTAGATAATCTCAGACTACTCTGCTATACGGCAAGAAACGTGAATATGAAAAATTATTTTATTTAATAGTCTACTCAAAAATTATAAAAATACGAGTACATTTATTAAAGTTGAAATTTGAACCATTTGCAACTATATTCTAACTGGAATTCTTCCGCAACTGTAATAATGACAATATTTAAATTATTTTCATAACAACGCTCTGGTAAGGCAAAACGCGGCGTTGAGTTCCGCTACTTAACACGCAATGCCTCAAGTTCAGGCGGAAGTTGGTGAAAGGAGAGCCTCCGATAGTCTCCAAAAATTTAAGCATTACTAATTGAAGAATAAATTTATGGCCCTTCAATAAAATATTGTAGCTACGGTATATAACGTAACAATAAAATTTAGTAGCACTTTTCAGTTCCACTAATGAAATTCCGCGTCTGTAAAATGCCTTAGCTCATAAAAAATACGCCAAAAAGTCACGTTCGCCGTTGTATCAACCTCACGATCGCATGTAATTTGCGAACCTTTGAATACCTAAAGAGTGGACTTACTCTAAAACTACACCTGGCATGATAGTAGTGATCTAATTTATATGTCATGCAATGGGCAGAGAGAACTGAGTGTTAAGTCACTCTGTTGTCCATTTTTCGACAATTTTGGAAACATTATGTTAGGGACTGAATCTGTTTATATATATAGCCATACAGACATACATATGGTATAATATAATATTGTTACAAACAAAATCATTTTTTTTTATTATACGTAACATTTATTACTATTACAGTTAGTTTAATACATTAATATAAAGCCATTAAGAATATATAAAGCTTGTTCGAAGCGGTTTCCATTGGCTGTAATACGGTCCTTTAAACGTCGAGGACAGTAATCAATAGCAGCACGCACTCTTTCTATGGGAAAATTCTTTACGGTCAATCGTATGGATTGTTTTACGGATAAGGGATAAATACATCAAGACCCATTGAATTAAGATCAGGACTAGATGACGGCAAGTCTTCAGCACTGATGAAGTCCGGAACGTTCCTTTCTAAACAAAATTGAGGTACCAGTGATTAAGACCCTGCGCCGAATCTTGCTGAAAGAACCATTCTTGGTTATTGAACATGGTGTTTTTACAGGGCTTAACTACCATTTCGAATGGTATCTTGATACACTTGTGCCTGTTTTGATACCTTATTAAAAAAAATATGACTCTGCCCTCATCATAGCTAACATTCAACCATACCATCACTAAAGTCCGATAATACCCACATTGTAATCTGTTGCCTAATTGATAAGCTGCTTTAGAGCTTTCGCCATTTTGTTTTTAAAATTTTGCTCAATTGTATAAATTTTCTCTTCCGTAATCAATTATTTTCTCCTTGCGTACAGTTTTAGTAGTTGTTTTGATTTTACTTCAGTATTCTTTTTTTAAATATCAGTTAAAAAATGACCAGTGCGTCTCGTATAGGCTTGCAGTCTATACTCGTAAGTCAGTCCTAAATCATCTATTAAAAAGATATGTAACATAGTTCTAGGTGCTATCTTCATCTCCCGAGATAAAATATTTTGCTTTCGGACAGGATTTCTTCGAATTCTTTCCCTTACTGCTTTGATCGATCTTTTTCTGCCACAAGCAGAGGAGGTTTTATTAAGCCCGGGACACAAATATTAGACTAATACCAAGCGTATGGAGGATTATAAAAATTATATTTGGCACCACACCCACTTTATGTAATTCATTAAACATTCACAGCGATTCGGTTATTTTTATAACCGCACTCCATTTAAATATCACAAAATGTTTTAAAACATATTGGCGCGAAAATAAGAACACAATGAACAATCAAATTAAAATGACATTTCATGTTGATTCCAAATTCAAAAGTAATATTTTGTTTATTTTCAATTATAACAGTATTTAAGGCCAGACTAAGTATAATGGATGGTTCTAGACTTGAATGCCTTGCTTGTGTATGGGCGGAACTCAATGCTGCACTTGTCTTACCAGAGCGGATATTTTTTTTTTTATATAACTAGTCTTCCGCTTGAGGATCGAATCCACAACCATCAGGTTTATAATCAGATATTACCCTATATGCCCCTTTATACTCTAAAGACCTCATATTAATAAAAACATTATAGCGAAGCGACAGATAGTATAGTGGCTTTTTGGTGAAAACAGAAAAGTTTTTGTAAAAGTGGGAACACTTATCAGATATGCGACGAATTGGTAATTTTTGACTTTTTGTGATTACATTAAACTTATTATGCATACATGGCTTGACCTAGATATTTCCCTGGTCTATTTAGACGACATAACAATCCACATTGTTCGCATCGCTAAGTTTGTCTATCTAATAAGCAGTTCTAAAATGAAGGAAAGTGGAGGTCGGAGTGGTTCTAAACTGAGTTCTCTCTGATCACCCTTAATATATAAATATACGAGGGATGAGCACAGATAGAAAACAAAGTATATAGTATATATCAGTTTTACACCTTCATAAAGTTACAGAGGCTCGTTTTAATTTAAAAAGGAATTCCTATATTATTACTATAAAACTTACTCGAGTTAGAAACTTTCTCAACTTACTGTTTTGCGCTCGACAGCTAAAGGAGATTGGAAAGGAAGTCGGTTTTAATTTTTCTTAATTTTCTAAGTAATTTCATATTGGACGTATAAATATCGCCTATTATAGATTTCGATGCCCTGGAAATATGTATGAAAATAACAATCTTTAATTATGACGTTCTATGTTGAGTAGTGTCTAATGTTTTTTTGAAAAAGACATATTTAGAAAACGTATAAAAATTTGAACGCAGCGGGATTTGAACCGGCACCTCTTGAAAATCGTTCAAGCGCTCTGACCGCTAAGCCATGCGTTCTACATCCAGCTACGTTGAAATTCTTATACGCTTATTACAACTTGTATTTGTTGAACGATTTACAAGAGGCGCGGGTTCAAATCCCGCTGCGTTCAAATTTTTACACGTTTTCTAAATGTCTTTTTCAATTTCCTAAGTGTGCAAATAACACTTTAAAAAATGTAAAAAAGTATATAATGTTTTTTTTTTACTAATTTCGATTATAGGAGATATTATAGGAGACCAACACTTCTCCTAATATTCGATTAGGAGAAGTGTTGGTCTCCTGTATTTAACTAATTATATAAAAAAAACTTTCTACGTTATTTTGACCCAATTATAGCTATTTAATTTGTTTCAAAATTTGAAAATCTAGATGATAATACGATACATTCATATTTTTATAAAGTTAACCAAGAGATAGGTGCCAAGATGATCAAGATATCCAGAAAATAGTTTTTTTAGAATCTAGTTTGTTTTGTTTATTTCTCTTTAGCGCTTTCATCCAGCTGTATCCCTAGTGGGGCATTTGCAGAGAACGGAGTGCCAAGCTAGGTTAATTATTATTGATTGATTAAACAAAAAACGCAGTTATTTACCCACCACATAGGCTGCAAAAATAGGGAGAAATAAAGGAAAAAAAGTTGTTCATGTAGGTTTCAATGTCAGCGAGGTGTGAGTGTGTGAGTAATAAAAATGAGGCTGAGATACTATATATAGATCATTAAAATTTGTACCCTGGAATTCCAGGTTATCAATATATAAGCAATAAATTCACAAAGATTGACACACTTCAGTAACTTATCCTTTGATAGGCAAATATGAAGTAGTCACTTCTTCCTTCTATATTAAAATTGTTATAAATCATATTAGATATATGAATAAAAGTGTTTTTAACATATATTACCTAATAAAAACTTAAAACGTCAAGTAAAATAATGGCTAATAATAAAAAAAAAATGAAGAGAAACTCGAAATAAACTCAAACAATGTAATGGGAAATTGGAATCAAAAAAACAATAAACTCAGTTTCACAAATACAAGTGTACTAAAAAAGAAATCAGTGTAAAAACATTTCGTTCTCTGTTTCCGGCTGAATTTGAGACATTGCATTATGAGCCGGAACTCAACACCGTATTTTATCTTAGCGCAGTGGGGTAGTAAAATAATTTTGAAATATAATCTTTCATCCTTGTGGGGATTTAACATACAACCTTTGTGTTTACGGTTGCTGCTAAAACAAACACGCTAAGTTAAATACAAAACATTTCCTTCAATATCTATTTTTAGAAACCTAATATTTGTTCGAATTATGAACACATATGGAAATGGAATAAAATAACGAGTTTTAACCAAAAAAATATCGGCTCATAAAGGCAATGTTCAAAGCTATCTATCGAAGCGCACTAATTTCGGGACCCATTCGGGTTAAGATAACAGTCTTCAAAGAAGCTTTCCTTTACTTGAGGCAAGCTATGATTTATGAAAGAGACGCAAATGTAAAACTGACTGCCTTGTAATAAATTCATATGAGATTTAATGCTCAAGCGTTTGAATGTTTTTAGCGCTCAATTTCTATTAAAATCTTTCTATAAGTATTTAATGGACATTTGGATAACGGATGAATGGAAATGGTTTCATTTCAAAATGTGTAATAATCGTGAAAATCAAAGAACTTAATAAATTTGAATTAATTTCCAATCTAAGATCTACATAAATAAATGCACGTTGAAAAGTGTCTGAAGTAAAAATTGATCTTTTTTTACATTTTTTAAAGTGTTAATCACACACTTAGGAAATCTAAATATGTAAAAATTGTTTTTTTTCCTTATCTCCAAATAATATGGTAGTCAATGAGCAGCTAGTGTCACGAAACATTGTATTGTGTGGCGGAACACTGAGTTCTATCTTACCAGAGCGGAGAAATAAAAATAATTTAAATGTTATATTGATAACGACCATTGGGTCGAGTGGAAATCGAACCCACGACTATGGGCGTTGAGCTGCAAAAGCTCTAAACTAGATACGCTTCCAGTTTCGTACACTAACAATTTAATTCCTATTCTATATATTTTACGTGCATTAAATTATATAACATATTTAACGCTATACTTTTGTATTCAACTCCCTTATAGAATAAAAAAGATGATAAAATTGAAACTTATTTTAGTATGAGATATGCATTTAGTATTTTTTTTAAACTTATTTAATAGTTACTTCGCATTTATGTAAAACCAATCGCAACTCGCCGAGTTCAGCAAACGATTTCTCTTTATAGTTAGTAGCCTTGCCATACTAAATCCACATCTACGGAAGTATTAAGATGGGAATGCTATCAAAAATCGTTGAACAATCGACCACAATCCACGGTACTATTGCGGAATTGGCTTCTGTAGCCCAAATTCTTGATAACCATGTTTGAATTAGATTTTTAGCCGTTTTTGTTTTTTATTTTTTATTTCCTTGTCCGTTATCAGTTCTGCGAGCTCTTTTTTCAGCTGGGATAATATTGCATTAACACACAGTCTGCTATCTCTAATTTCAAAAAGGAGGTGTTCAATCATCAATATTGCAGGATACTGATAAATTAGAAAAAATGTGGAACTCACACCTGCCAATATCCTTCAGTTTTCAGTTTGGTAACCTCAATTTGAAAATGCCTGACAAATTATCTGAACATGACATTTAGAAATTGATGATTAATTTAATAGAGATGAAATCATTGTAGAGGTTTCCTAGATTTTCCGTCATAGCTGGGGCGCCATTCAAAGAATTAATTGTACAATAATTAAATTATTTCTGTCAAATTATTTAAATATGTAGGTACACTTCGCCTAACCAGACCTAACGAACAAAGGCCATACCTTTGAGTAAAAATTCATCCTGGAACTATTACGTAAACAGTTTGGCGCTATTACTAAGCCCTGAAGTTCCTAAGCTTTACTACAGTTTTCATATTATAAATTCTAATATTTACAGTAAAATACTGATATTTTCATATGTATTATCTATTTATTTAATAAACAGTCTTGACCAATAAGAAGGTCGCAAATCAATTAAAACACTTAAATAACTTGCTTTGAACGCTCAACTCAAGACCTAATTATATATCAACTCAGATCCTCAATCCAAAGGGAGATCGACACACTTTGCTCTTTTACTAGAATTTTGTAGAATTTAATATAATGTTATGATTTAGTTTTATATAAGTAATTTTTTATACAAAAAGCTTAGTCAATCCTATATATAAGGATAATTTAAATTTGATCTATCTCTTGAGTGGGGGATCGAATTCACATTACACAGTAGTATAGTATAGTGTTTACAGTTAATTAATATTAAATTGTGGATTATTATACAAAAAAAATGTTTCTTTTAAAAAAGTATTAAAAAAGTTGTTTGGTATCTAAGCAAAGGCTTAAACACAAAAATGAAAGTTATTATAGAAATTATTTTATTATTATATATTTTTACAAGTTCACATTTTTTCCGTATAGCAGGAGTGTCAGGGAGAACCTAGTGTCACGACACTCCGTTCTCGATACAATGCGTATAGAGTAGTCTTACTCTTAACGAGGTGTTTAGTTGTCAGGCACCAAAACGGATAAAGGAAAATATTTTATTTATTCCCCGGAGTGGGAATCGAGCCCACAACCAAACGCGTTTACATTCAGACACTATCCCACTGCGCCGCAATAGACCCCATAAAAATTACCTCTATTTAGAACCTAGTCAGAACATATCATTGTACCGATATTGGTATTAGTTAAAAGCATCGAACACGTCAAGAGCCAATCCCTTAACGGTTAAATCAAGAATCGGATGCAGAAATCAATATTGCTTGCTTGCGCGTGTCTCGAGGAGGTCCCGCTAGGTAGCCTAGCAACCCTTGCCGCACCCTCAACAGGATTTTATATTGAAAATATATTTTTTTAAAATATTTAAAAATTTGAATGCAGCGGGATTCGAACCCGCGACTCTTGGAAACCGGCCAAACGCTCTGACCGCTATGCCATTTATCCTAAGTGCGGCTTCGTTGAAATTCTTATACGTTTTCTAAAAATATTGTTCAGTTTCCAAAATGTGTGAATATTACTTTAAAATATAAAAAAAATGTATATTATATTTTTAAGCTTATCTTAATTGAGTTATATTTATATATAGTTTAATTTTTTAGTAAAAAAATAAAATACTATTGCTTATACTTAAAATTGTATCAAACGGAACGCTATTTGAGTTAAATAAATATTTAATAATTCTATTTGCGAAAAAACCTAAAAAAATACGTAACTCTCTACAAATAGAAAGATAGAATACCAAAAAAATCTAGATAAATAATTCAGTCTACTTGAAAAAGGTAAACTTGTTAGTAACATTCATGAGACGTAGTTGTCTAACAAACAGGTTGAGACTAGTCCAAATATAAGTAATTTTGTTTTATTCTATTTATTTACATAATGTAGTATGTACAGCGTATACAAGTTCTTAGTGATTTACTTTCATTTGATACAAGCCGTCCCCGCGACTTCATCCGCGTTGAAATCTAAAATAATACTAGCCTAATTTCCTCCTTCTTACATCAGCTATCTGCCAATGAAAGTCTATTCAAAACTGGTCCAGCTAAACCGACAGACAGATAGACAAAATTTATAAATTGTTATTTAAGTATATGCACCGGCTATTTATACACATGCATTTAGTTAAACGCTGTTATTTTAATATTACAAACAGACACTCCATTTTCATTATTCGTATAGATTTTAATTATAAATGTCTGTAAGGATCTCTTAAATTTTCCAGTTTTCGTTAAAAAAAATTAATCAATTTACGCGCAAATTGTAACTCATACACTTCCACAGTTTGACTGGATGAGATCTCTGGATGAGGAGGCTGGTTGCCTTGTTAACTATAAAACTTTATTGATTTTACTATGTAATTTATTTTAAAATACAATCAAAAATATAATAATAAAAAGTGAGAGGGCAGTGATAAGTTACTCCTTTCTCGGAAACCAGTTTAAGGACAAGAGGTGTCGAAACAGATTTTCTCGGGACTGGCAAAGAACGTGTTCAGAGAGAACCTAGTATCAAGACACTTCTCCACTTTTCACCCGAAATCAACACATTCTGTGTTGAGTGGCGGAACTAACCGCCGCACGTGTTTTGCTTGAGGAAAATGTAAAAAAAAACCTTGCCCCGAGCTGGGATCGAACCGACAACACTAACTGCGTTTACTCCATCTGCGCCATGATGACCTCCAAATTTATACATTCTTACGAAAGCATTCTCATACATTTAAGGGTTTAAGCGAAGGCTAATATTTAAACTTCACACAACGTTATTATTATAAGCGTGACTATGAATAATATTGAATAGCACATATGAGTTAGATGACGCCCTTGTTGCACAGTGAGAAAATATCTTAGAAGCCCACTGGGGGAAGTATTTTTGTTCAATATATTTTCATTATCCTTGTTTATTTAGCCAAATTGACAAGTCATGTCTAACTTTACTTTCGGAAATAGCACATGGTTTATTTATGGTCGAATATATGAAGTTTTTGTTACCTAATATTATAAATGTGAAAGTAACTCTGTCTGTATGTATGTTATGTCATCACAGCCAAGCCGCTAAATCGATTGTGATGCAATTTTACATAAATATACTTAATGGTCTTGGTATGAACATAGGATATTTGTGAGAATATTCTTAAGGATGGTTGTGACGTCAATGGCATTGCGCTATGGAGGAAGAAATGACAGCTGGCCTTTTTGAGTTTGAGTGAAAAGAAAAGAAAAGATTTTTAATTTTACTTTTATGCACTATTTCAAAAAAAAAACATACTATCCTTGGTTAGTGTTTTGGTTGTACGTTATCTATCAGTCAATTAGTAATAGAACATTTTTATATAATACTAGCGAACCGCTCGCGGCTTCGCCTGCGTAAGCTATACGACTATAACTGACTATGTCGTTTTTTGAACCGCTCGCGTTCCCACTGAAATCACAAATGGTACATAAATTTATTTAAATTGTTCAAATTTTTTTTATTTTTGAAATGGTTAAAATAAAATAAACATTGAATGTAAACCGAAGTTTACTAAAATACAATAGTGAAAACTGAATTTAAAGCGGTTTAGTCATTTCTGAGACTAGCATGCACGGACAAACATACAAACAAAAAAAAACAAAGATATTATTTGGAGTTCTAATATTACAATGATAAGTACTTTAATATTTTCTCTAATTAATCTTCCATGTACAGATAACGGTCAGTAACATTTTTGATATATATATATATATATATATATATATATATCTATAAGATATTATTTTGAATTACAATATTTATTTCTTCAAATGTATGAAGTGTTGTGTAAGAGCGAGGCCTCCTGACACTAGTACTAGTATTATACTAGGCAGGTACCCTTACTTCGTATGTAACAAAAGAAAATATGAAACTAAAATATTTTTTTATTCTATTTTAAAAATATTAACGAAACCTTTGTTAAGTAAAATGTGAATCTGCAATAACTATTAAACACTAATCTTAGACAATTTTAGACAACCTGTTAAAAATATTTAATTAAAATTATTTATATTAATTTTGTTGACTTTAAAAACAATTGTATAATAAGTATTTACGTTCTTATTAACAGGATCTGAGATTAAGCCAAGGAACAAACTTGAGATTGCCGTTTACTATTTAGATAGAGACTTGAAACATAAATCTATATAAGTTGTAAAGTCCTTTACTTTGAATAGAAGAAATTTTTGTTTGTCCTGTTGAAAATTTTTCATTATTAAAATTTGATGAGTTGTAAAAACATTCTGTATATACCTTGTACACATTCAAACAATTTATAAACACATTTATGAACGTACATTTTTCAGTATATCATATATATATATACATTAACTTTAGTCAGTCACAAGAAAATACTTACATACAAAAAAATTATGCGGAAAATGCAAGATCATCATTAAAACAAAAATAAAAAATATACACACACATAAAATATTGAAAAATATTTTGAGACAACGCCTTGGACTTAGCTTTGAATGTTTTCCAAGAGAAGCGGATTCGAATCCCGCTGCGTTCCAATTTTGTACGTTTTCTATAAATGATTTTTAGCACTTCACAAGTATTTTTACATATAACAATATATAAAGTTTTTGTACATTAATTAATAATACTTATTGATGACAGAGGACATAGTAATAGTAAATACTCTTTATTGTACACCAAACAAATAAATAAATTAAAAAATATATTACACAACATTAATCTAAATTTTTACAGCGACCTTATTGCTAAGTGAGCGATCTCTTCCAGGTAACTTTTGGGAAGAGGGGAGAATAATTGGCATGGGAAGGAGTGCACAAAGTAAATCGATTTATAATATCGATGCATACATATTTTAACATATATAAACCTTATATATATAATATTTTAGCCTTTTTTTAAATGTTTCTTTTTGCTTGTTTTACTGTATGTGGTAAAGAATTCCACAAACGGACAGATTTGACAGAGAAGGAGTTTGTATAGAAGGAAGGAGTGTGGCAAGGAATACTAAGAGTCTAGTTAAACTTGGAGCGGAGAGAAAAGAATCACATAAAAACTTAAAACGTTCTTTGAGGTAGGAAAGGGGAAGACGGACTGAAGAGAACATTATACAGAAGACAGAGAAACCTGAGTATTCAGCCAGCCAGCGCAACCTTGGTATGAATGTGTAGAAAGTTACGTAGTAGACGTAATGATGCAACAGCTGCAAATATTTTACGACTTACTTCACTAAGTAATGCTTCCCAAGACAGATATTGTTAAAAAATAATACCCATTTTTTTGACTTTGTCGGTAAAAGGGACTTTTGTTCCATTAAGCATTATAAACGGTAGATCTTGTAAAGTAATTTGAGAGATGAGTCTTGGACAATTATAATTGCTTGAGTTTTCTTGGGATTTATGTTAAGACCTAATAATTTACTTTGAATTGATATACTTTTTAATACTTCATTCAATGCTAATATAGAATTTGGAAGATCGTGATCGTAATAGTTAATAAATAATGAGAATAAGAGCCACCTTGCGGAACACCATCAGGCACCGGGGACCATTCAGAATAAGAATCCTGAATCCGGATACGTTGCTTGCGACCATACAAGTAAGAGTGAAACCAATCAATCACCTTAGGAAATATGTTAAGAGAATACATAATCGTCAATAAGATGTCAAATTAACGGTATTAAAGGCGTTACTATAATCGAACAGAATCAGCACAGTAACTTGATAAATTTCCATATCTAGGCGAATGTCATCTGATATGTTGACTAGTACAGGAGCTGTACTATGACCAGGTCTAAAACTAGACTGTAAAGGATTAACTAGATTGTAGTTTGAAAAGTTGTTGGTACAAGACGTTCAAGGACTTTTGATGGGAATGGTAAAATGGATATAAGACAAAAATCAGCCATGAAGGAGGGATCACGGTTTTGAGTTGATGGCATTATTTGTGCCTCTTTCCAAGATGAAGGAAACACATCACTAGTAATTAAAAAATTTAGGATTAACGTTCAAATACGGAGCAAGATATCAAGGATTGGTAGATCATTTAACGACTTATGTAATCCGAACCAAATGCATCAGAGTCAATCGCTAGTATATTCTCTTTAACATCACTTTCTGTGAATTGAACGAAGTTAAAATGGGATTTGTAGGGGTGGGTAAGGCACGAATTTGGTTTTAAGCTTTTAATTTAGTAGTTAAATCAATTGTAACAGAATGACATAGTGGCGCTGTAAAAACATCTGACTGTAAACGCGATTGGTTGTGTCATCGATGTCCACTCGGTGAAATGATTATATTTAAATAATTTAATTTCTTTTTTCTGGTGGAAGGCGAAGCGTGGCGTAGAGTTTCGCCACTAAATACGCAATTTGCCGATTTCGTACGGAAAGTAACGGAGTGTCTTGGCACTAGGTTCTCTCTCACTACATGCGAGAAAAATGTAATGATAAAAAAAACTATTGTCAATATTCTGTGATCAAAATATATAAAACCTTTTTTCATTTGTACTGTAATATTTACATGTATCAATTAAATTAATGGACAGGTGAATCTGGAAATTGGTTTGCTTCTACGAAATATAACATCCATCCATTATGAAAACATATTTTAAAAAAAATGTTTTTTACTTGATTTTTTTTTAAATTGTTGTGTAGGGTTTCTATTACATTTATTATTACCCCCATTTATACTTTTTCTCATATATATTCCATGAACAGACACCGATTAGTTACATTTTTAATGAATGAAATAAAATGAAATTAATATACTTAGCTATGCTATATAGAATGCGCGGCGTTGAGTTACGACCATCAGCGCAGGTTTCCTCTGACTACCCACCCTGCTATGCGGAAAAAGGCTGTAAAAAAAAGACATTACTAAACTAGCGATCCATCGCGGCTTTGCCTGCGTGAACAACACGATTAAACTATTTAGTTTTTTCGCTCGCCCGTGCTCTCATTTTAATCACAAACTTTGCTTAAATTTATAATTTGAATTATTGTAACTTTTTAACTTATAAACCGATTGAAAGAAAATAAACACTAAATGATAAGGGAAAATTACCAAAATCAAAACTGCATTTAAATCGGTTGACTTAACCGACTTAACCGTTTCTGAGATTAGCGAACACAAACGCACAGACAAACAGGTAAGCAGAAAAGAAAATTAAAAATCCATCGTTTTCGGTTCTATTATATTGATATTTTTTTATTATACATATAGATATCCCTAATATTTTTTTATGTATATATCTTTCATGTACAGACAGCGATCAGTTACATTTTTATAATATATATATATATTTTACAAGCTATAATATATTAAATAGCAAACCAGAACAGCCAGCAACCGCAAACTTGTTTGACAACTTAAGTCTATACGTGACCGCGTCGAACTAAAATTATACTAAATACATAAGGATCTTTGACAGTTTTACGCGTGGAAGTTGCTCTTGGACTTTACGCTAGTTTAGTTATGTCTTCATACTTTAAGTTTATAAACTTGTGTTTGATGATGGTTTCGCTTAAAAAGAGATATTTAGAAAACGTATAAAAATATGCTAACAACAAATATAAGTTGTAATAAGCGTATAAGAATTTCGACGCAGCTGGATGTAGAACGCATGGCTTAGCGGTCAGAGCGCTTGAACGGTTTTGCACGAGGTGCTGGTTCAAATCCCGCTGCGTTCAAATTTTTATACGTTTTCTAAATATGTCTTAAAGTGTTATTCGCACACTTAGGAATATTTAGAAAACGTATAAAAATTTGAACGCAGCAGGATTTGGACCCACGCCTCTTAAAAACCTTTAGTTTTTTTTCATTTCAGCTTTATGTATGGCCTCTACAGAGTCTCGCGGGCTTTATTAGAGGCCGAGCTAGACGAGCTCTGACCTTGGTTTGACAACCTGATTCAGCTTTACGATTTAGCAGCTCGCATACCACAGAGTAGACAAGGAGAACATAGTGTCAAAACACTCCTCAATTTCCGTGTAGTCCTAAACCCAAGACCATCGCGTTAAAGAAAGTGTGTAATAGAAAAAGATATGAAATTATAGGAGAAATTAAACAAATAGTTTGAGTAGCTCACCTGTTCATACATATACGAGTACATATATCCGAGACTTGTAAAAATAAAAAAAAGCGTTAGTTGCAACTAAAATGCATAAATACTATTGTAAATTTTTTCACAAATATAGCCATTGTGCAATGTCACTGCATCTGACTATATATGCGATAGTTGGGGGTTCAATTCTCGATCGGGGATTTATTAGGGTGATTATATTAAAATTATTTTCATTGTGTCTTGTGACAAGACGAAGCGTGACCTTGAATTCCGCCGCTCAACAGGCAATATCTCGGATTCGGACGGAAAGTGAAGAACGGAGTGTCTTGACTCTAAGTTTACTTTGACTGCGGGAAAAAGCGTGGTAATGAAAATACATAAATCTTTAACAATATAAGTTCAATTTGCTTCGTCACTCAATACTTTTGTATGAAAAATAGCTAACTCCCTAGACGTAAGCTCACACCTCTAACAAACCCTTTTCAGGTCCACTGGCTATATCTTAAATATTATAAAAAACACATCAAAACGCTTCATCGATTTACGATAGACGATGGTTTTTTCCACTTCACCTCAGCGCAACATCTTTCCTCTATATCTCTTGAGACCACTATTTCTTAATTTTTTGTTTATTTTTTTCTTTATATTATATTATTTATAATATATGCCTACTCGATTGATTGTTCCTCATTCGGAGGACGACAAGTAATTTGTCTTAATAGACCGGAGAAATTTCAGTTTAATGTTCAAGTGGGAATCGAACCTACAAACATTACGTTGTATGCAGTCAGTTCCACTGCGCCAAGGGAAGTCTATATTTAAGTTATAATAATTAAACTCGTCGATTACTATAGGGTTTTAAATTTTATAGAGTATTCAATATATGTAATTTTATTTAATGATAGATATCTAATATTAATTTAAGTTACATCTTCGTATTTCTTTAGATATCTCTCGTATTTGCGGTAGAAAGAAAGGTTATTTGTCATACCAACCTAGAAAAATTTAAACATTTTCAATACAAACACAAACGCTGGCGCCAGCTGGACTGGTATCTCGTTTTGATATAGGGTATTTTTCACCTGTTGAAGTCATCCCCTGGATGTTCAGGGTTGCAGCGAGGGGTTCTCTGAAACAAAGATTTGCTAAACGTGACCATAACTATATAATGTTTTATTTATACATCTTTACAAATAAATAAAATTTGGAATGTCTGCAAACGAATTAAAATAACTACTTTTTGTTTAATGTATACGTAGGTATACACAGTACATATATCCATATAGCATTTTTTACGATTTTGTCTGTCTGTCTGTTTGTTTCGGCTAATCTCTAGACTCTGGCTAGTCGACAGATCTGATATAATAAGTAGTAACTAAGGATAATTGTATTTTAGTATTCCATGTGGACGAAATCGCGGTCACAAAATAAACATTCCCACCAGTGGAATTTAAACCCAAAATAACAAAGATAGAAGAATCAAATACTATCCACTGGGTCAAAGCGGCATAAAAAAATATAATATATAAGTTTTTTAGAGCTCACTTCCTTTTTAATATCAATCAATGTCCCGGCATCAATATGTCTGCCAAGTCACGAGTTTAATAAATGGATGTTACAACTTTATACGTATACAATTTAATATGACTAAAGTTTCAAGGCCCTCTTGGCGCAGTGGCACAGCGTCTGACTCTGAAAGCCATAGGTATTGGGTTTGATACGCGATCGGGGGAATAATTGATATACAAAAATAGTTTAATTTCCACACTGGTACTACAGCAGTACACTAAGCGCGGCATAAAGTTCAGCTGCTGAAGACTCAATTTCTCGATTTCGGGTAGCAAGTGACCAAAGGAGTGACTTGACACTAGGTTCTTACTACCTTACTATGCGGGAAATTAAAGTTTCAAGAGTAATTTTGTCGCTTTATATAGATTGCAAATTTGATCTTAATGCTGACTTGTTGTAAATTTAGAGGTCATTATTGCGCAGTGGGACAGAATTTAGTTTTAAACGGGACGGTTGTGGATTTTGGTAGTTGCGAAGGGAGTAATCTGTTTATATTATTTTCAAGCTCTGGTAAGACAAAGTGCGACTGTGAGTTCGCCACCCAACACGCTCATTTAGTATTGGAAATTACTTTAGACCCCTAAAACGGAGTGTGGAACCACTACTTTCTCTCAGGCAGGACTACTTGTTCTGCCTGTCCTGACATATGAGGTAAAAACGAGATTTAGGAAATATCAACTGCCAACTTGAGTTGTCAGTACTTGCTTAAAATATTGATTAATTCAACAATTTAAATTCTAGTTTTGCAATTTTCACTGAAATGTATAATTTACAACTTTATATTACTATAACTTCATATAACTCCAATCTCTCACTTGGGGGACATTAAAATATAATAGCTCCGCCTAGTTCAGCCACAGTATACATATTGAAATAAAACTATTTTTAACCGGATTAATCGCGTATATTTTTAGTATTCGCAAATAGTTTGATATAATAATTGTATCAAATGACAGACGAATGCCAATCTCAGTCTACCTGTGACCACGGACTACTGTAAAGTGATCGAAACGTCAGGATTCTAAAATGTATTTTCTAATACCAAAAATATACGCGAATAATCCAGCAGTCAAACACATACGTACGTATAATAATGTGTGTAACATTTCTTTACCATTAAAGTTTTGGGCTTTCTAATCTTTTTTGGGTTTTGTGTATTTCAACGACTCCTTTACGCATTAATATTAGATTGCTTTTTTAAATTCCGCAAAAAACATTGCGTATTGACTGGCGAAACTCAGCGCCGCGTTTTTTCTTACATATCAAAGCGGAAAAAGGAATCGAACCGGCAACCAATTGCGTTTACAGTCTCTACACTGCCCCACTGCGCCTTCATAATAACAGGTCAAGGTACTAATAAATATTTATAATTTTTAACTCATACAAATAATAATTAAAAATAAATGTATCATATTTATTGTATTTTACAGCGTTTTAAAAAGGAAATAGTGTAATATTTGTATCAATTTTTTTTTAATATTATTTGTGCTTATGATATGAACCTTCTTCATAATTCTTTTTTTCTTTTCTTTTTTTTTTCTCTTTTTTTCTTCTTTTTTTTCTTCTTATTTTTTTTTCTTTTTTTTTCTTCCTTTTTTTCTTCTTTTTTTTCTGCTTATTTTTTTTTCTTCATGAATTCTTCATAAAAAAAATCTTCATAAAACAGCTAGTTCGAATTCTCTTACAATATTAAAAATTCTTTATTAAATTAAATTATTTTTTACATTGAAGCACAAATTTCTTAAATGCCAAACAACTGAACCTTGTGGGTTTATATTTAAATGTTTCAAATATTTGTGTTGATTAAATATGTTTGTTATTGAGGCCATTGTGTCACAGTGTGACAGCGTTTGAATGCAAACGCGATTGGTTGTGGGTTCAATCTCCGCTCGGAGAAATGTTTATATAATTAAATTTATTGAATTTCTTTGCCCTAGTACAAAACAAAGTGCGGCGCTGAGTTCCGCCACTCAACACAAAATGTTTCGAATTTGGACGGAAAATGAACGGAGTGTTGACGGAGAAATAAACAAGCGGAGAGTTTAAAAATGTAATCCCTTTAAAGTGTATGTAAAGTGATTTGAATCTGTAGACATTTTCTTATATATTAACGGTTTTTTTACACTAGATTAATTATTAATGCATATATTGACTTAGACTTTGTCTTAATAGACAACGAATTTTAATGAAATCGGGACGTTAAAGTTTAACAAATAGTTCACATGCTTTTACAATTTCATATTCAGTAACAATAACTTTTGATATTTTATTTTTATATAAAAAAAAATCTAAAAGTAAAATGTTTTCCCAGCGTCCCCGTTCATTTTCGGTTTCGAAGTTCCAATTTCTAACAGCATTTAATTATTCTTCCCACGTTACATGAAGAGTTTTCCACAAATATTTCGAAGGGCTATTTTAAAATAATGGTTAAAAAAAAGGATTTATAGAAAAATATTTAGTATATAAAACCTTTTATAGCATTTTAAAATGTCATTTACTCACTAAGGATAACTTTGATTAAAAAATTAAATTGGAGTGTATGTTTGTACTAAATGCATATATATGTATGAATGGTACATATACCAAAATATATTTTTTGTCGGTCTGTCTTTCTCTTTGTTTCGGCTAATAAAAGAATAGCTGGACCGATTTACACGGGACTTTCACTGACAGATAGCTGATATAATAAAGAGTAATTAAGCAATTTTTATTTTAAATTCCAAGCAGACGAAATCGCGGAATTTTTAAAGTACTCCTCATAAAATGTAGAATAAAAAAAATATTATAATTGAATATATATTTTTTAATTTCGTAAATATAGTACGAAATTCGAACCTTAGATACATTACCATGATTATATCAATAAAGTTTTAAATATTCACTTTTCATTCAAAAATACTAAGGACTGCAATGCAAGAGAACTACAATGCAATATTCAAAATACTCTAGAAATATAACGAAAACAGTGCAGTTACCATTACAAACATAAAACACAACTAATTTCTCAAGTTATAATACAATTTCTTTATTAAAATATCTATATGCATTTTAAACTAACCATCTTCGTTCACACTCAAAAGAGTATGATAAAACTTGATAGACCCAGTTGTCACTTGGCTTGAATGAACTTTATTTCTCGTAATTTCGGTACATCTTAATATTAATCTAAGTAATTCCATACATTTCACAAGGAATTTCCAGATCAGATTTCAGCTAGCTGCGCCTAGTGCTTGGGGCTGTTTGTTATCTGTCAGTCCCTTCGAGAGTAACGAAAGAAGTTTTATACAAAACACTTAAGTAATTAAAATTATGTGCCAAATTTAGAGTGTCGTGTGGTCGTAGTAGAATTTCGTCTTGCGCCTCTTAAATATTTATTGAATATGGACGCTATTGCGAAGCAGTGGCAATGTTTTCGCGATGGATATGAGTTCAAGTCATACTCGAAGGAATATTTGCTTTTAAAATGTATATAGTTTTTATTAGTCAAATTAAAATTAATTTAACAATTCCTCAAAAAAATTTTTTTAGACAACTTATAAAAAAATCAACGTAACAGGACGCAAACCTCTTGGAAACCGTCCAAGTGCTCTAACCGCTAAGCCATATGTTCTTTTTTACATTCAATCTTCACAATACCTCTAAAAATGTAGGCGGTAATAAATGTAGAACAAAATACTCAAGTTTTAACCGTTTATCGCGTCCAAAACTCGAAGACAAATGAAGTTCTGTTATTTTTATTACATTATTTAAATAGATACAACTAACTAACTAACTGCAAACGCACTTCGTTATGGGTTCAGTTACCAATCCGTGGAATGAGGATATTTTAATTATTTTCACAGATCAAACAGATCAAAGGCAGAAAAGTGAAAGAAATTTGATATTAGGTTCCGAGAAAAAAAATTAAACCAAAAAATGTTTATTACTTATATCTTATAAGTAATAAACATTATATATCTTATAATTATAATTTTTGACTATGATACGTTGAACTGGACACATGTACAGTAACTGACTGGTATCAGATTTCATGCGGTAGTAACTAATACCTGGCTATAATTTACACCTCATCGATTCATTGATGATGATGCCACTTAATAGGTATAGTATATTGTTGCTATATTTTAATGGGATATATTTCTAAGCATTTAGTTGCATTTTTTCCTTTTCAGCTAAAAACTTAAAATTTCGACTGTAAAACTAGTGTTCTTAAATCTTCAAAATATTTTTTATATATATGTTTTTCCTACCTAATATATTATAGAAAATTCGCTAAAATAAAACAAAATTTACTTTTATATATTCATACTAGCTGTGCCCGCAACTTCGTTCGCGTCGAATTCTGTAATAAAAGCATAGTCTAAGATACTCCTTATTACATCAGCTATATGCCAATGGAAGTCCGATTAAAAAGGTCCAGTCATTCTAATGATTGGCTAGAATAAACAGGCAGACAGACAGACAAAAATTATATTTTGGTATATGGTTTGGTATATTTGGTTATTTTAATATTACAAACAGACACACCAATATTATTTGTTTCTATAGATAAATATCATTGTACTTTTTGAAAAGACACCAAATCATACTACAAATGCACGCATATATTCGTACATATAAATCTACTCATGAAAAAGACTGCAAACTGGCTTCTTTATGTATATATACGTTTTGTGACAAAGGTTCTTTCTTTGTAATAGAAAAAGCTTTGAAGAAAACATGCAAATGAGGGGCGAAGTGAAATCTTAGCGATATCGGATATAATCAAGCCCTTGACCTAAGAATTTCAGTTGTACATTATATAACGTATGTCCACATATGAAAAAAACATATTTTAATTATAGAATTCATCTTTCTGTACTACAGTAAAATATTAAACAGTTGTGTCTGTACATTGAATATATTCAAATGAAAACTAAAAGGAAACGATTTAGGGGTTGAAAATCCTGTACCTGTTGAATATATTGTATCTATGTTTTTTTTTCATTTTTGGTCTGTTTGTTGTCTGTTTGTACGCGCACATTTTCATAGCTACTGGATGGATTTAAATTGAAATTTTTTATTATATAGTTTTAAAGCTTAGGCAAGATTTAGGCTATAATTGATTTTAAAGATGAGAGACACTTGATTTAGTAACATATAAGACCAGCTATACTATAAGATATGAAGATATTGCATCTTTACAAAAGTTGTTCAGCGGTGAGGACCGTTTTGGTGGGGAAGGGCCGTTAGAAAGTCTATGCAAACGAACTAACTAGTTTTCATATGAATTGTAATATATTTTGGTTTAATTAAGTTTTGAAATCAAATTAATTTTTCAACGCATTACCTGTTACTGGTTTGCAAAATGTTTTGAAATTATAAAAATATTCAGCAAGATGAATTTTGTATTTTAATTTTTCATTTAAATAAACATTTTGGCACCTTAACTCTAAAATTTGAGAACGCGGACGGGCGAAGTTTAGTCATGTAGCTTTTGCAGGCGAAGCCGCGAGTTCGTCGCTAGTTTATAATATATTGAATACGATTATACGTATAGGCGTTTTAATATGCTCAGCTATGCACTGAAAACCAATAATAGAGCGTGCGTCTTTAAATACATATTTGAAAATTTTACACTGTCCTACTGCGTCGCAATGCCACTGTGAAAATTTTATTGTAAAACATAATAATTATATATATATATATAATTATGACCTTAAAACCAAAAATATAATAAATAGAAGAGAAAAATTGTCATTTAATAAACAAAGTACGTCAAACAAATAAGGAAATATATTATCACCTGTTGCCTAGAGGTTTTTAAATGTACCCAATTGTAAAATAATTATTAAAGTAAAAAAATCGTAAAAAAATGTCATATTCTATCTATAGAGATGAGAATAGATGATGATGAGAGTACATGATCTAGTGACCAGAACGGAGTGCGTTCTTCAGATTCCGCCCAAATCCAATGCATTGCAGGTTGAGTGACGGTACACACCTCTGTAGTGCCTACCAGAGCGGAAAAGTGCGTCAAGCTGAAAACTAAATCTATTTCACCTGTTTCCTAGAGGCTTTAAAATGGTACCAATTCTTAAAAAAATCCATAAGAAAATAAAAAAAACTAAATTTTAATTTAATTTCCAGATTTACTGTTTTCGAAGCTGCAGGTTTCAAAGATAAGAATAAAGCCTAGTTCTCCCTATTTTTAATTTTCGGCCCAAATCCGAGACAATGCGTTATGAATTACGGAGCTCAACGCCGCGCTTTATTTTGTCACCATGTCCCCAGAATGGAAATCGTACTCACAACCATCTAGTTAAACTGTCACACTGCGCCCAAATGCATTTGTTCAATCCTCGTTTCAATTATTGTCAATTTGAGTAAAGAGTGAAATGTAAATTAAGCTCTTTTTAGAAAATTGTAGGGCGATGGCGATCCCATTTCAATTGGGTCATAGAAGTATTTTAATGATGGATTTTGCAATTGATTTTGGTTTTGTTCGAGGGACGGAAGCGTTTTTCTTTTTTCATTTTCATTTTCTATAGCTTCATTCTGTTATTACCTCATAAATTCTACATAATATACGGTCTAATGTAATATGGTGATATTGATTTAATCTTTTCGCTTTTTTCCCACAAATCAGTTCTATACTAAATATTTTGGTTCCTTCGGTATTAAGATAGTGCGGCTGTAGCAGCAGTAGCTTGGTTCATTGTTTTTTTGTGGCTTCACTTTGTATTACATACATATGGGCGGAATCTGGAAAACTATAAAGCAAGGTCAGATTTTAAATTCTAGCTTTAATTTTTACCAAATATACTCATACCTACTGCCAAAATTATAGTTTAAAAGTTATGGTAGCTTTATACATACATACATCCACACATATATATTGTCTTTAGCTTCAGCAGGCTAGGCAGAAAGAACCTAGTGTCGTTTTATCTTGTCGCTAGAGCGAATAAAATGTAAATAATTTAAAAATATAACCATTCCCCCGAGTGAGAATTGAACCCACAACTATAGCGTATTCAGTCACATACTAATATACTGCACCAAGGTGGCCTCTACACGTATATGAAGAGAGATAAATCACTGTCAAGATAAGTTCATTATAAAACAAAATAACTGACATTCAAAAACCTAATAACTTTTCAAGGAAAGTGCCACAAGTGGTTCGGTTTGAATTCATAACTTTCAATAAGCTAAATAATAAAATCTAATCATTAAAGACATTTCTGTAATATATTGAAGCAATAATTTGAATTTGTATAGAAAAAATTATATATAGCCTTATAGATATTATTGAGTCCGTTAGTACGCACGTCAGGCGCAATATGTAAACATTTGTTTTGGCTTGGATTCGTCGCATATACAACTGTTGAATTTCCTCGGTATAATAAGAATATTTAATGGTTTTCGTCTCTGGTAAAACAAAACGCGGTGTTGAGTTCCGCCTCAGGATTTCATGCGGAAAATGGAGGACCGAGTGTCTTTAAACTATATCCTTAGACTATCCCACTTTGGTGCAAAATGCATGAAGATGGATAGAGTTTTATACGTGATTTATAATTTATAAAAGCCACAGCGGTGGTTTCCGGAAAAGTCTAACCTTGTCTTCTGACAGTGTTAGTATTGTAAAATGTTTTTGTTATTGCGGTCTGAATTGACAAAATGCGGCTTTAAATTGCGCAATATAACACGCAATGTCGTTAAAATGAGCGAAATTTCTAGAACGGAGTATTTGCGTGCCTCGCAAGAATACGCAATATGACTAAAAATATTGAACACAAATTTGGACGGAGGTTAGAATTAATATGCAACATCAATGTAGACACTTTATTTCCTCGACAAATATTTCCATAAAATCAAGGAATGTGAAATATAATATCTGTATTTTTACCAAGTAAATGTCTGAATGTTACAAATAGAGAGATTTTTTATGAAAAAAACAACAGGCTAGAGAGTAATGACGTTCAATTAAGCACTTTGTGAAATTTGACTCAATCAATATTACCAATGAAAGATCGGCGTGCAGTGGAACATCATCTGACTGTAAATGTGAGGATTATGAGTTTGAACCCCGAGAGCATGATAGATGATAGATTTATATTATTTTAACTTGCGAGCTTTGGAGCTGCAGTTTCTCCAGAAAAATGGGGGACAGAGTGTCTTGACACTAGGTTCTCTTTGACTTCCATGCAATGCGGGAAAAACCTGAAACTAAAAAATTAAATTGATAAGATAGAAATTAAATTGATAAGATAGAAAAACCTGAAACTAAAGATAAAAGGATAAGTTGACTGAATCGGGCATAGATTTTAAGGCAAAGTTAATATTGGTAAGGTATTAATTTCTATATGATAGATTTTATATGGTTTTAAATTGTATTTTTTTATAAACTTCCAGCGTTTCGAGTGACCTCGTATTCTTTTATCTGTTAGACTTAGGAAGCGGTTATAAAATAAGCACATTTTTATGTCGCACGCAGATATATATTGCCTTATATACCTTGAGAAACTGAATGAATTTGAACTGGCATTTGGCAACTTGAATTTGGCTTGAAAAATTGAATTTGAACCCATAACTATTGATTGAAATATTAACAAACTAAACTCAACCTAGCTAATGCCCATCTTATTGCAAGTTAATTACAAACACGCAAAGCTGTCAAATATATTCGACAAGGGGATAGAATCGAAAATATCTCCAGAGAACCCTTAAGGCAGACTGCATACGTGATGCTGCTACTGATTGAATCTATTTTGGGTTATATTTATTTCGAAATAGGCCAAGACGTGTTTTCGGTGATCTTATAATATTTTGAAACAATGTTGCGCTTATAGTGTGCGAGATAATAACCTAGATAAGAGAGTAAGGGCCATCGTGACACAGTGGGACAGGGTATGTGTGTAATCGCGATTGGTTGTGGGTTCGATTTCCACTCGGTGGACTATTCATAACTTAATTATTTTCATTTCTACGCTCTGGTGATCGAGACAAAGCGTGGCGTTGAATTCCACCACTCAACGTCTCTAATTCCGGTGGAAAGTGGAGAATGGAGTGTCTTGACACTAGGTTCTCTCTTACTTCCATGCCATGTGGGCAATTAATATTTGAAATATAAACATTAGCTGTAAAGCCATCGTTATATTTCTACATAACACTTCAAACTCAATATCCTCTTTAAAATGCACCACTAAGAGTTCCACTAAGAGCCATATCTAACAAAGGGGTGGAATTAAACTATTTAAGCACTACACAGATACGCTTCCAGTAACAAAGTGCTTATTCCGCTCACATATTCATAAATTTTAATCATAAAGCCCTTCTACGAGAAAATCTTGTAAAATATGTTCATTTTTCAAACCCTATTTGGTTCTTCTTCATATGACGTTCTAGTTTTATAAAGAGCTTCGTTAGAATTTCTACTCGATTTTGATATTGTAATAGATTCAGTAGTTGGTCTGTATACGGTATTTTGGATTGGAGATAATGGTTTTACTTTAGACCCGTGGCCACTGTAGTGGTTCAGTATCAAACTCTATTTTTTGACATTTATTTTAAAGTGTTGTTCGCACACTTAGGAAAATGAAAAATACATTTTTAGAAAACGTATTAAAAATTAGAAAAATTTTAACGCATCGGAATATGAACCCGCGCTTTTCGAAACCGTTCAAGCGCTCTGACCGCTGAGCCGTGCGTTCTTCAACGGTTTTCGAAATTTTCGCAAAAATTTTGAACGCGATTGTGAGTTTGATTGACATTTGGAGTAATGTTTGTAATTAAATTAGTTTCTGTGCGCTACGATGTCGTCACATGTTTCCAAACTAGAAAAACACAGTTTTTTTTAAAAAAAAGGAATTCACTGAGTCGTAAGTAGCCTCCCAATAATTAGCGGAGTTGCGAAACAAATTATATATATTGTAGGGTTTGAAAATTGTACTATTTATGTTTTAATAATACAGATAATGGTATCACATTTTATACGAAAATAAAAAACAATAGATTTTTCTTCATTCAAATTGAAATTAAAAATATTCTCTATTCAAATAGACTTTGCAAGCACTTTTTAATGGTCGAATGAATATAAAGCTACCACAAACTCAGAAGGCAGGTATGCTGAGAAGAGCCGGCGAGAAACTCAACAGTTGCTTTTTCTTAAGTATGAAAGTTACAATTTTATTATTCAATACAATGGTAACTAACCTGCAGTAAGCTCGAATCATTTTACTTTCAGATTTTTTTTTCTTTTAAATATCGTTCTACAGAGTGCATGTCTTGTCATACAATCAAAATATTATAATATATATATATACTGCAAAGTAACTGTAAGTATACCTATTTTTAACATTTTATAAAGTTTTATTCGCACGCTTACGAAATAGAAAAAGACATATTAAGAAAACGTATAAAAATTTGAACGCAGCGAGATTTGAACCGGCGCCACTTGAAAACCGTTTAAGCGCCTTGACCGCTAAGCCATGCATTCTACGTCCAGCTACGTCAAAATTCTCATACGCTTTTTACAACTTATAAGTTGTAATAAGCGTATAAGAATTTCGAGCCCTTGAACAGTTTTCAAGAGGCGCGACTACAAATCCCGCTGCGTTCAAATTATTATACGTTTTCTTAATATGTCTTTTCCAAGTATAACTATGTTTTTTAAAAAATCTCGCAAAGTTTATTAATAGATCGCTCAGCTCTTTTTTAAAGAATGAATATTGAATTTATGTCTGCGACATTGGGGCAGTGCAATAAGATAAAATGCCAATGCTATGAAAATAGCTAAAATAAACTAGACGGCCAATACAGTGTCTGTTATTTGCTTTAATTTTTGAATCGCGAACGCGGCAGAGCTGATTTTATCTGCAAGTGTTTCAAGGCGGGTATTCCATTGAAGCTTATGATAAATGTGTATTCCTAAGAAAACTGTTGCGTCTGTCATGTTTAGAGTTTCTCCTCTAATTGTTAGACTCAGATTCCGTCTTCTAACATTACGTAAAGGAAATTCAAGTCATTAAGTTTGCGACAAAGCACCGAAGTGTAGCAGGTATGTTGAGCTTTCCTACGACGTTTCATAGGGGTGGAAGAGGGTTTTCGCTGGGTTTTAGTGGCAAGTATAGGACTTAGCAAGGTGCGAGTCTCACAGTACCTTCCATCTCCGCACTACCTTGTGAACGTTACAAAAAAAGTCCAATCGTATTAGCTGATGGAATTTAATGCTGCGCTATGAATTTATACACCACTCTGTGTCAATAACTTGTCATAATCATACCGCAACTGGAGATCAAACCCACAATCATGACTTGTATAGTCAGAAGCTATCACAAAACTCGAACTGCTGATGAAATTTATTTTAACATATACAATATTCTCGGCCTCATTAAGAAAATATTGGTAATAGACTTAAACGAAGCTTATTTGTCGAGATTGCCTTATTAGACTTCTCGCTTGTATTTTATAAAAAAATGCAGTATTATGTAAAATACATTTAATTTTTTTATTATTTGTCATTTGAGTGTGTTAATTGACGTTTATTTTAATATAGACGCCATAGTGGCGCAGTAAAAAAGTGTTTGACATTAAGCGATGGTTGTAGTTCGATTTTTTACTCAGGGTACTAATTAGACTACGGAAAAATAGAGTAAATTTCTTAGGAGACAAAAAATAAATACTTATAAAATTTTATGGCAAATATAAAATAAGAAAAATATTAACTTTAACTTAAAATTATAAAATTATTATTTTTCTAACCAATTAATCTAACACCAAAAGTAAATTGTAACAAGTGTATAATTTTGGCTAACTTTAAAAGCTTATTGTATTGGCTTAATTGGCCACACTACCTTAACGGCTTGCAATAGGAGCGGGTTCAAAACCAGCTACATTCGAATTTTATAAATTTCTTATACTCATGTAGTAGTTCGAATAAAGAGGAACGTGCTTATGTGGTTTTGACACGTCGAGACGATGAGTGATGAAAGAGGGGTGAGAGAGTTATATGAAGCAAAGGTCAGTGGCGAGAGATGTAGACTCCATCTCCTCCTCAATTGACCTCCGAGAACTCAATATCAATGATACTGGAGGAAGGCCACGTAAAAAGCATGAGGACCTTATGGAGGGCATGTATGAAGAGTGGACGAGGCGAAAGAAGTCTGCAGGGACTACAGCGTTCTAGCTGACTACTCCGCTAGTAATAAAGTGTAAACCTTTAAAACTACTTTGCTTATATACTTCTTATAAGATATTTGATAATCTTCTCTTCAATTATTAGCTAAAACATCTTGTATTACACAAATATTAAATATAAATTCATTATATTTAATACGCCTTCCACGAAAGGTATTATTTTGATTTTCATACGTTGCTAATTACCCCACAATGGTTTCATATTGCTCATTCAAATTAACACAGCTTGTATTTTTTTAACAAATATTAAAAAAATATATATTTAATAAATAGCATTCCCTCTTGCCAAACGATTGTTCGTAGAATAATCTTTGGATAGCAGAAATTTGTAAAAATCTCTCTACAGAGATACTAACAACAAATATAAGTTGTAATAAGCGTAAGAGAATTTCAAAATTAAATTTTTTAACATTTTTTAAGGTTAATCGTACACTTAGGAAATTGGAAAATACATATTTAGAAAACGTATAAACATTTGAACGCAGCGGGATTTCAACCCGCGCCTCTTGAACAATAAAAATTATAGTTAAGAATGAGTTGAGGAATTGATCTATATTTCTATTTAAAAAATGCCTTTGATTAATAAATTTACAGAGAGAAAAACTTAAGTTAACCAAACTATAAACAAATGCAATATACAAAATTACTTGAATCTCTATTAAACCGTATCCCCTTAAACAGTTAAAATTTTAACATTTACATCATATAATACGTTTCAGTTTATGTTCAAATCAAATCAGTTTTAATATGTACACCGAGTTTTTGAGGTGAAAATATTAAAAAGCTCTTAATGCAGCTTTTGAAGTTTGTTAGCGAGCTTTCTACTATTTTCACTTGTTATTTAACTTGGTTATTCGTTCGTAGTAGAAAGTTGTTTATTACACGTCGTGTTTCAATGCTGTTTTTATTTAAGTGTAATAAGTATTTAAGTTAACTAATATTAAATACTAGCGTTTAAATACTAAGTTAACTAATATTATCTGTTACTTTTTTGTTTATGGACCGATTGAAATAAAATAAACACTAAATGTTAATAGAAGTTGAGCAAAATATAATGGTCAAAACTGTATTCAAATCGGCTTAGCCATTTCGGGGTAAAGCGTGTTCAACGCACAGATGAACTGCAAAAAATTAAAAATACATTATTTTGGCTTCCATTAATTGATAAGTGTCCCCATAATAATGTTCTTTATATATCTTCCATGTACAGACAGCTACTTAACACGCAGTTTCTCGTTTCCAAGCGTTAAGTGGAGGTTCTCTCCGACTAACCTGCTTTGAGCAGAAAGTGGAGAGTGGAATGTCTTTAGACTAGGATTGAGTAATAATATAAATTTATATATTTATATTTATTTATGAGAAGTTAGTATTCTAATAAAAATAATTATATATCTAAAATGCTCTGTCTTATTTTAATTCCGAGTTTTTATAATAATCGCCCACAAATATTTCAAGTTTATGTTCATTTTTCATAGGAGTCCTTCGTATTTAATAATAATGATAGCGCTTTTAACAAGTCTTTGATTTTTTTATGTTTAAAAACGTTCTTTGAAGACGTAAAAATTATTGTTTTTTTACAAAATTTATTTGTGCAATACCTATCTAATAAAATACGTCTTTTGTCATCTATATGTACACGTTTTAGACTTTTAAAAATATTTTAATCTAGTTTTAGAAATATTTTTGTCTCGAATAGAAATGATTCATACCAAAAATACCTTACCGGTGAATGCTCTAGTCACAGATTTTTACGACATTTACCTTACTTTCTAAAGAAAACATTAATACTGTTAATTAGCTGTGTTGTGATGACTGTAGGGTTCAAATCCTGCTTTAAGAAATTTCTTTTATCAATGAATCATTAGAATCCATCGTGGTACCGTGGAATTACATCTGACTGTAAGCTTGATGGATGTGGGTTCGATTCCCACTTCATGGATTGATTATATTTTAATTATAAATATATACAATTCAATTATTATGTATAGTGAGCAGTTCATCTATTTTAGTAAATTTATATTAGATAAGTTTTATTAATTCGTTTTATTGCACTTTGGTTATTGGTCATAATTGGTTATAATTGGTCAGTTGCGAAATTGCGGTAGTAATCGCTCCGGAAACTCAGAACTTAGTACCAATTGTAAATATGTGCTATGGACATAAGTTGCTATTAAAAAATAAAGTAGATACAGTGGTTTCATAAAAAAAAGTCCAATCTACGCCAGCTTTCTAACAACGATGCCAACTCAGGGGAAATTATTGTACTTCAATTATTAGTCAGGTGTGAGACAGCCCGCCGAGAAGCTGAGTTACACCATTCAACACGATATGCCTCGAATTTGGGACTGTCTTGTTAATAGATTTTTCTCTAATAAAAATCGTGAAACCAAAAAAAAGGTTTCTTCAGTTTCTCCGGTTTTCCTGAGTTTCTCCGGTTTTATTTAATCAATCGTGGTGTTCTTTGTTCCGTTGACTAAAGTTCTAGTTCGTTCTCGTGTAGTTTCAAATCTATTGTATATCATATATATATTTATATGAAACTTTTATATATTGAATTAAGACAAAAGAACCTTACCTAGTAACAAATAAATAATCGTTTAATCAACTGTAACCCTTAAAACACTTAATTTATTAAGTTCTGTTTAAGTGTTCTTTATTTAATCTTTATAACACCAGAAGAATATTGCGACCGGGAAATAAAATATATTTAAATAAAGAATTAAACTAGCATTACGCTTGTTCATTTGTTGCCACTACAAAGGGAAGCCGAATCTGTTTAGTATGAAATTTTTGCCTATGACAAAAGAAAAGCTATCTTAAATTTCCTCAAATTCACTCCTCCTTATGCTATTGTTACAATTTCTTGATAACGCTCGATGTAATTAATCTCCATATTGCTTATGAAGATTCTTCATATTTTTCTGTTTTTAGGGTTCCGTCCCAAGGAGGAGAATACATTATTGAATTATTTTGAAATTAAACAATTTGAACCGGATTATAATAAGTTCTTTGATTTTCACGATTATTACACGTTTTGAAATGAAACTATTTTAACCAGATTAATCGCGAATAATTATGGTATTCGAAAATACATTTTAGAACCCAGCATTTGTCCCTGCCAACGCAACGCAACAAACTATCGCCAACGGTATGATATAATAATTGTATCGAATGACAGACAAATGTCACCTCAGTCTACCTGTGACCACGGACTACTGTAAAGTATTCAAAACGTCGGGTTCTAAAATATATTTTCAAATACTGTCGAATTTCGAATACTACAATCACGTATATTTTTTGTATTCGAAAATACGTTTCTAATAACCCGACGTCCGTGGTCACACAGGTAGACCTACCTGTGACCACGATATACACGATGAATCCTGTTAAAATAGTTTAATTTCAAAATGTGTACAAAACGCAATAACAAAATTTATTATCCTTATAGAATTACTTTATAGTTCGTCTATCTGTCTGTCCGTGAATTGAAGATCTTTTTCTCTGTATCTCAACACCCAATAATATAAAGACCCTCCGTTCTCCACTTTCCGCCTGAAATCGACACATTCCGTAGAATTCAACACCGCGCTTTGTCTTGTCACCAGAGCGGAGAACTGAAAATAATATAAATATTATCGTTCCCCTCAGTGCGAATCGAACCCACACCAAATGCGTTTACAGCCAGGCGCTGTCTCACTACACCACGTTGGCCAGTTCATAGTTCATACATAAACACTCCAATTTACGGTCTCTTTAAGTTACGAAAAAATCAAGGTTGTTGACGTGAACAAAAGGTATAACCGTTTTTGTCGCATATTTGGCCTTTCACAAGAGAATCCAAGCCTAAAAAGTGCTTTACAAGTATTTTACAAGACCTTCTAGGTCTTTCATGAAAATTGGCAAGAAGTCTTACAGTATATGAAAAGGACAAAGTCTGAAAATTTGGCAATATTTTTTTTTAAGGAGCGCGGTTTCAAATCCCGCTGCGTTTAAATTTTTTTTTAAAAATTTAAAAATTTTAAAAATTTAAACGACAAATATTTTAAAAAATAATCTGTGACTAACAAAAATTAGTTGCAACAAGCGTATAAGACATATCTGGATAGACCTTATTGCTTAGCCCGTGGGCGGCTTCTAAGAGGCGCGGGTGCGAGTCCTTGCTACGTTTCAATATAACTATTTTCGAAGAACGTTTTTTAATCCAATAACACTTTAATATATTAAAAATATTTAATCATACATATACGATTTATAACCATTTTCATTCTATGACGGGCGAGAAAAAAATGTGCTTAAAGATGTTTATACTTTATTTTTATAAAAATAAATTTTTATTACGACAACAAACTCTTATAAACTAGTGAACAGCGTCGGACACTCCTAGAGTCATTGTGTCCTGTCTGTGCCCCAGTGTCAAGACACTCCGTTCTCCACCTTGCGCCTGAATTCTAGGCCTAGGCCTAAATATTGCGTGTTGAGTTGTCAAACCCCACAACTTGCTTGTCTTACCAGAGCGGATTTTTTAAAGTAATTAAATATAGTCATTCCCCCGACTGGGATTGATCTCCCACAACTAATGCACTGTCAATAATTTTAATAATATTTTTTTATACATTTCTATTGAAATTGCACATAAACTTCCTTATAAATTCAACACAAATCGTCACCTAATATCAATTTTATATTCAAATCATTTTTCAAATTGACTGTGGGGAAATACGTAATTTATTCCAGAATAACTGTCTATTTGTGAAGAAATTGATTATATTGGAAAATATATTTATAGCAAATGTATAAAAATTTTAACGCAGCAGGATTGGAACCCGCTGTGTCCATATTTTATAAGTTTTCTAAAAATATGTTTTTCAATGTAACCTATTTCTAACACTTTAAAAATTATAAAGCCCTGGTAATAAATCGCGGTGCTAAGTTCCATTTGACATGTTCTACCTCGAAATCAAAAAAATGGAGAACAGAATACATGACACTAGACTATCTCCCCCTACCCAGCAGTGAGGGTATAAAAAAAAGGGTATAATTAAATATTGAAATTATAAATGATTGCCCTTTCTCTGAGTTTGATAGAACAAAAAGAATATTGAATCTCGTTCCAGCGTGGGCCCCAAAGGACTCCTCCGAAAAATCCTTTAAAGAAATATTTCGAGCAACTGACTTGTTAACAATAATTAAATTTTCTAAAATGTAATGTTGATTTAAACGACCTCATTTATAAAAAGACATTTAGAAAACGTATATTTTTTTTTTATCCCGCTGCGTTCAAAATTATTATTATATTATAATTGTATCGTCATCGTAAGATTAACTGACTGGGTAGTCTAACTAAAAAAGGTCGTGGGTTCGATTCCCAATGGGGGGAAAGATTATATTTAAAATATATTTTTAGAAAACGTATAAAATTTTTATTGCAGCGGCATTTGAACCCGGTGTGGGATCTGTATACTCTTCAAGCGCTCTGATCGCTAAGCCATACGCTCTACATCCGGCTACGTCATAAATCTTATACGCTTATTACAACTTATTTAGTTGTTAGCATCTCTGTAGAAAGATTTTTACAAATTTCTGCTACCCAAAGATTATTCTACGAACAATCGTTTGGCAAGAGAGAATGCTATTTATTAAATATTTTTGGCATTTTAAAGTTTTATTTACGTACATTTTTACTTCGTCTTTAGTTTTCTCTTTGTTATTAACTTCTATGTACGTATGTTGTGGTAAATTTTTTAACGCTTTATAATATATAAATATATCTTTGCCAAATTTACACGAAACATGTCAGTTTTTTATGAATTAATACAATAGTTTCAATATTTTTTGGTAGTCTGTTTACTTAAAAGGTGTAAAGGTGTAAGTGTAAAGTACGAGTACATGAATTTTAAAAGTGAAACAAAACCTGTCACTCTTTCACCAGCGTAGATAATAGAAAAATATATGTAGAAAATATATAGAATATAGTCAGCGCATATTCAAAATAAAAAGCTAAATACTTTTTTTTTAATTTAATACAGTACAATATATTCCCATAGGTTTTTTTATATTTTTGTAAAGTTTCATTAATGTTAATTTATTTTAAAATATTTATCTTCTGAATTTGCTCCAATTTATTTCTAGCATGTCAGGGGCATTAGTAAAGACTTAGTTTTAAAAGACTCATCATGTACCTATAAATTAAATATTACAAGTAAGTAATGAGTGGCGGAACTCAGCCCCGCGCAACGGTTGCCTTTTCACAACGGAGAACTGACAATAATTTAAATGGAAATTGAACCTACAACCAAACGTGTTTGCAGTGAAACGGCATTTTTCTATATATTTTCATATAAGCATTTTCATTTGCAATTTCAAAGTTAGCTAGGAATGTTAAATTAATAGAGGATACGGGTTGAAATCCGTCAAACCTCAGTGATGGATCTGACAGTTAGACTAGTTCAGGGGTTTCTGTTCATGATTTGGGCTGTATTGAAATTCACTGTATAAAATGTATTTTCAAATACCAATATTATACGCGATTAATCCGGTTAAAATAGTTTCATTTCAAAATGTGTAACAATCGTGAAAATCAAAGAACTTATCACATATATTTTAATTAATTGCAGCAAAACAAAAGAAAATAATAAATCATACATTTAGTAATAAAAAGTCACTAAACATCAAAAAGTAATGAAAATAATAAAATTCCTAAAATACGTTTTCAGCCACTTCCGAGACTTGTATACAGATTTACGCTAAGTTAAATGCATAAGCGACGATTTGTTGTTTTTGTGTATGTGAAATTTACAAAACGATATAACATTTTTACATTGATATGTAAAGTAACCGAGGCGCAATACAGTGTCAGACTGTAAACGCTATTGGTTGTGGGTTCCCTTCCCTCTCGGAGGAATGATTATATCTAAATTATGGGCGTTTCTCTGCTCTGGGACTAAAAACGAAGCATTGCTTTGAATTCAGCCACTCAACACGGAATGTCTCTTGGAATTTCTGGTGGAAAGTGGAGAACGAAGTGTCTTGACACTAGGTTCATACTGGTTACCTGCTTTGGACAAAAAATGTGATAAAGAAGTGTTAAATAATTTATTCACGTCATTTTGGCACTATTGGACTATAGACGCAATGGTTGTGGGTTCAATTTCCATTTGCAGAATATTTTGAATATACAAAAAAAAATATTACTTTGTATTGGTAACAAAGAAACTAGGTCGCACTTCCTAACAAGCAATGCCTTTAAATAGCCGGAGAGTGTACAGCGGAATA
>JAOYRR010000524.1:0-161000 GCA_038994665.1 Podotricha telesiphe | reverse complement strand
AGGGGCAGTGTCTCCAGGTCGATTCGACATGGGTATCTTCAAAAAGCGCGTTTATTTCCACCTTAATGGCCGGCATGTTTCCTGTAGCTTAGCTGGTGTTATACGGGGTCGTGGGCGGCGTTGATCACTAACCAACAGCTGACACGAACGCTCATTTGCCTTGTCAATAGAATAAAATAATAAATAAAGACAAACAAACAAGACAGACAAAACCTAAATGTGGTTGTTCTTCTGCCGTCTTACGTTGATAGCAACTCAAACCCATATTAAAAAATTGTACCTGCAAATTTTATTTATTCATACGACTTTACGTGTTTTATTATTATTCACTTATAAGCCATTATTTAGTAGTTATTTACGGGAAAATAGAAACAGAAAGAGTAAATTACAATCAAGGAACAATTACAGCTCAGAGCAGAGCAGCTAACAACGTAAGCCTGAAAGTGCGATCGCTAGTACAGGCCGCTGATGTTGATTAACGTGGTCGGATGGCGGTACATCATCGTTGACTGGGCCATGTCGATATTTACACGAAAATACACAGGATGCAATGAGGTTGACACTCGGCAATGATGAATCATCATGTCAGTCGGTGAATCGGGGCAAGCTATTACATAAGCATCCTACATTTAAAGGTTCGTATGGTTATTTTAATTAATTGTTTAATATGTATGTCACAGGCAGCTACGGCAACGCGGGGTCCACGCCAAAGGCGCGTGGCGCTCCGCACGAGCGCGCGCGGCGCCGCAACGAGGCGTGCTTCGGGGAGGCGGCCTCGCCCGCGTTGCACGACGACTTCGACTTCGAGGGGAACCTCGCGCTGTTCGACAAGCGCGCGCTCTGGGAGCAGATGCGCGCCGCGCGGCCCGACGTCGTGCGCGCCGCAGACGAGGCCTCCTTCCGCCACGACGAGAACGTGCTCGGCGCCGCGCCCGCCGCGCCCGCCATCCGCCTGCCCGCCGAGCTGGCGGGCCCCGTCGTGTACAGCGCCGACGACGGCCGCACCGTGCCCTCCGCCGCGCCCGCGCTGCGCCGCGACTTCTGGCGAGTGCGCGCTGCGCCGCTGGCCTGCTCGGCGCCGCGCGCGCACGCTGTTGGCGCGAGCCGCCGCCGACGTGGCGCTGCGCCTGGCGGGCGGCGTGCGGCGCCTGGAGGCGCGCAACGCGCACCAGGCGCCCGTCGCCGTCGTGCTCGCGGGCCGCCACGGCGCCGGCGCGTGCGCGGCCGCGGCGCGCGTGCTGTCCACGCACGCGCGCGCGCGCACGTGCTGCTGGCGGGCGGGGAGGCGGGGGAGGCGGACGGGGAGGGCGGGAGGAACTGCGGCGCGAGGTGAGGCTGTTCGAGTTGGGCGGGTCGCCGGCGGAGCGGCGCGTGTGGAGGCGCTACCGGCGGCGGACGCGGTGGTGCTGGCGCTGTACGACCCGCTGCTGGACGACGCGGCAGGAGCGCTACGGCGCGCCGCGCTGCGCTGGGCGCGCGCGCTGCGCTGGTGGCGCTGGAGCCGCCGGGCGCGGGCTGGGCGGGCGTGAGCGCGCGCGCCGCGCTGGTGGCGGGGCTGCCGGCGCCGCTGCCGCCGACGCTGGGCCAGCTCTACCTGGCCAACGTGGCCGCGCCGGCCGCGGTGTTCCGCGAGCTGCGCGTGGCGTACCGCCCGCCCTTCGGCGCCTCCTCCGTGCTGGCGCTCAACTGACACGACGTGTTCTAATTGTGCTGAACGAATTCGATTGTAAATATTGATGGATATTTTTTTAAATTGAATAAAATTCTGAATTTACTCTACACTTCACTGACAATTTGCTAGGAATCCCTCACCTCGTCTCTTATCCCACGCACACATGTATGTTTGTTATTTTTTCTTTTGGACTACATAAGTAAAAAAGTTATGAGATATATTATATACACCGTAAATATATCTTAGCACTTTATTAGATGACTCACTAAACACAATGATACACAAACAATCAAAACAAAATACATTATTATTATATAAATACAATACATAACATAACAAAACCATTGTGCCGTCTGTACGTAAGCCTGTTAATTTTATATGCGAGCTAGATAGCATCCTTGCCCCTGTATTGTCGAAAAACATAGTCTTTGTCTCCTACATTAACATTGGCATTAGTCCAAATAATCTCACCCAACAGGGCTTGTGCACGAATATCTTACATCACATGGACGACTACTAATAATTCCTGCTTGGACCATGTCATTGTAAAATCTGAGGCAAAAGCAATTACTCTCGTTATTGACACTGATATCACAGACCATAAGTTTTTTCTAAGGTAATAGAAAGAATTATCTATTGATCTTTCTAAGGCGTTTGATACTCTTTTTATTCCCAAAGAGACCTTATGTATAAACTTGATAAAATTGGAATCCGGGGTATTTCTTATAAACTCTGAGGATTATCTCACTGATCGAACAGAATATGTTAAAATAAATAACTTTACGGCTATTTATTATATGAGCATATAGTATACTAAGTAGGTCTTACTCCCTAATAACCAACATGCGTAATGGCATATTGTATTTCTGTTTGGGGTGGAGCACCTAAGACTCTTTTTCTCCCTCTCCTGAGAGAGCTCAGGCACTCATTTATACATGGATTGCTAAGTTTTGACGGTAAGACAACTCTTTGTTCTTCAGAAAATACTTCGAGCACATAGATAAATAAATATGAAAAAAGGATTGCGTAATCCCACCGCTCTTATAATGTCTGCCTCACGTACAGATACATTATCTTTCTATCGGCAGTAGTATCTTTAATTATATTCTTTATTTGGTTTACTAACCAGGTTATTTTCTACCACTTTTAAAAATTGTAAGAGCGCTGGTATCCATAACACAAGTCAAATCTCACAATGGGTGCCAGAGTTCCTTTTTACCAGATTTAATATACAACTTCAGTTGTGAGTGAGCATTCGCTGCAAAAACACGCACATTAAGTTAAGCTGTACTTCTCGATTGTGATTCAACCTTGCTTAGTAATGGGCCGTTGTCGGTACTTTCTTCGACACCTAATACAATGGAGAAATATAGATTCGATTCAATCCTTAAACACCACAAGAACTAAAGTGCCTGACGACTCAGAACACGCTTGGAGAAAACCTAAGCGAGCCGGTTCTAGTGCTCAATTACAGACCAATGCACCTGTAAAAACTTCCAGAACTTTCGGGTGACCAAAACGATAGTACCTCAGCGACTACACAGCTCCGGGAGGAAACATCTACAAAGAAATATAAGATTCCACCTATATATTATATATACATAAGTCCAGATTGGACCGCCGAGTATATTAAGACATTAGTCGCCCTATATACTAAAAAATAAATTTTAAATACATGGCCAAATATAAGTTAAGCGTGTTTCTCTATTTCACAAGAAGTCATACTGCTTTTACAAGACGATTTACGCTCGGAAAATGTGCCATTTTATGTGTTTTACCGGAAGGATGAGCGTATGTACAAATACGTAATATTTGGCCTTCCTGTCTATAAAGAGTATCAATTGGGCACTGAATTATCTTCTCTTGGTTTTGCTAATACTTCAACCCAAAAATTGTACCTTTGTGTGTAAGCCTTCAATATAGATACTCTGAAGCTGACTGGAAGGGCTTCAAAAGATAAGCAGAGAGAAAATGAGAGCACGTTATATATATGTCCCACAAAGTCCATCTTCAACCGGCTTACCAAAACTGCCAAGATTCATAAAGATTATTAAAGATAAAAATCGCTGTCGCAGTTGAGCTCTAACTGAAACTTAACTCCTTTTTTCGTAAAATATTTTTTGCTCAATTTAATAACACCAAGTCTTAATTAACTGCTACATTAAAGAGATCATTGACAAGTTTTGGGACTCCAAGCTCGCTATGGTGGTCAATCCTAGTGCAGACCTTTGGTACTAGAACCACAACTATCCCTTCTTTTAAGTCTAATATTGGCTCTATAACTACTTTTACAAATGAACAATGATTCTGGCTGACACTTTGGTGGTAAGTTCTGGCTGACACTTTCGCTGAGAACATATTACTTAGTCATTACTGGATCAGCAATACTGAAACAAAATTTGGTACAAAAATCTATCGACAAACTTAAAATATCCGATAGGTCTGTGGATTATCCTTCTGTTACACCAGACATAAACAGAAATATTATGAAACTTAAAAATCGTAAAGCACCAGGTAATGACAACTTGCGCAACGTGATGCTGATATATTTAATATATATATCTCAAATAAAGTTTTAAGTTGTATTACTTTCCAACAGCTTGGAACGAAATTAAAATAATTGCTATTAAAAAGCCAGGAAAAGACGACGTTGTACCTCAAAATTATAGGCCTATTAGTTTGCTTCCGGTCTTCAGTAACATTTTTGAGACTATTATCTTGAATAGACTAACGAAAATAATGGACGACAAGCTTGTACCTGACCAATTAGGCTTTTGACAACACCTACTGCTACATGCTACTGCCCATCAGTTAGCCATAATAGCCGAGGATGTTACTCACCACATTACCACAGAATAATATACCGGTATGATTTTGTTAGATATTGAAAAGGCTTATCACACAAACTTCTTGACAACAATGTACCCATTCAGCTTGCCAAGCTTATCCAGTCATACTTATCGGGTCGATCTTTCTCTGTTTATATAGGAGACTTTAAATCCACACCACGTTATATCATAGAAGGAATTCCTCAAGGCTCTACTTTGGAACCTCAACTGTTTCTAGTATACCCTCATGTCATACATAGACAACCTACAACTTATTTAGCCGGCTTTGCTGACGATACTGCGACCTATACCACCTCTGATGATTTAGATACTATCGTTACTCGTTTGTAATAGTCATACGATCTACTGAACCTTTTTTTTACCAACTGGAAATTATAATTAAACATACATAAAACAGAAGCGATCAGGTATTCACGCAAACGTTCATTTCCGAACCGAAAACTTAAAACTGATAATAATAAACCCATGGAGTAGGTCCGGTAAATATCTTGGAATGGTTCTTAATAACAAATTAAACTGGACATTAAACACAACTGCCCTTCACCTAAAGAGAATGAATGCTTTAAGACATATTTGAAACAAATAAAGAACCTTACTCCTCCAACCAAAATGAGAATTTATTCCACTCTAGTTAGACCATGTGTCACTTAACTGCTCCGGTATGAAGTAGTAAGTGTGACTATAAACAAATGAAAGTTGTACAAAACATAGCCCTCATAATTTCATGCAAACTTATAATTTATTAAAAATTAATTTCCCTTAATTTTTATGTGTTTAAATCCAAACCATAGTAGCAAATGAATATAAAACATTGGTAAATCTCGTCGACGCAATCCTTTCCTCATCACTGCTTCCTTGACTCCCAATTAGTTCGTTGTATATTTGGATTTTAATGGCTAACTGTTACATCATTTGTAAGTATTCACATTTTACATTTACCAGTTAGACAGATGTTCTAGAAAGTATTCTTTCCTTTTTCGAAATGTAAACGTCAAATATGTAGTAGTTAGTACATTATTAATATTGATATTTAGTTTAAGTATAAAGTTGCTTTTGTGTAGTAGCTGTGTTTTAGAAGGGCCGTTGTGGCCTATAAAAATTAAATTGGATACAAATACAACTTAAATATGACTTTTATTTCTATGTAACTGGTTACTGTAAATAATTTGAGACACTGAACATATTATATTATTATTTTATTGGCTGCTACGAGATACATTCTCAGAATTCAAATCGGGATCACTTCGCTCGCGACCGACCACCAGGCAACATCGAGACGTTCGACTCTGAACCCGTGCCGTCGGAATGAAACTAGATTGCTTATGCTAAAAATGTGATATGCCTGTAAAAGTACAGGTACTAAGCAAAGGCTAGTACTCTATGTAACGGGCACTCACATCCATCACACGCATAAACCATAGATCCATTACAAACTAGTAAGTTTTTAACGGTTTTCCATCTCCCTGACATGGGGTTAATTTTCGCCCAGAATAGATTTTTATGTAACGTTTAAGAGTTTTTGTTTCATGGAAAGGTTAATCTTTATAAATATGCAAATTAAGATGTGATTAGTTTTTAAATTAACCACTCCTTTAATTAATTACATATTAGCGACCCACTTGCGGCTTCGGCCCGAAAAACATAACATGTTCATCCCAAGACCCTTAAGTATTTCTAAACAAAATTTCATCACAATCCGTTCAGCAGTTTGTTTATGATGATTTCACAGACAGGCAGAGTTACTTTTGCATTTAATAATTTGAGGAGGTTCACCTAAAGTGGAAAAGGCTGTTCAATCAACATTGCTTTTTAGTTTTAGCAAATATAGGGTATAGGTTTGTTCACAATTTTTACAATTAATGTAATTTATTTAAAAATTGTTTATCTACAGACTACAGGAAAAGATGTAAAACTATTGCCGCCTGTTAACATTTAGCAATTTGTCTTCATTAATCGATATTGCTTATTTTATTCAGGGTCAATAATGTCGGTACTTTTAAATTTGTCATTTTTATAAAATCTTTACTTCTTTCCCTTGGAACTTCTATATTTGACTTTATTTTTTTCCCTTGGAAGGGGTATACATAAGGAGGTGACCAGCGCAATATGTTCCTTTTTCTTTTCTTGCTCGTTTTCAAATAATACTGTGGCCATAACGTTACTCAAGTGATCCCCAGTTACGGGCACGAAGGACACACCCACAACCCTAGCTGACTTGTGACGTCACATTTGTTGGTCTTCACACAGCTTCAACATGCTATTCGGCATTTCAGTATCACCTTAATAAACTGGTGCGAGTTTTCCAAATTGAATTATGCTTTGACAACTTTTTTGATTTTACATTGAACATATTATTTCGTGTCATGTATGTATGTACCGAGTAAAACACTTAATGAATTTTATCGTAAAGCGCCAAGACCGGTCCGAAACTATTGCAGCTTCAGTGCTCTCATCTCCTCGGTCCGAATGTCGCGCCGCGTTACAAGATAAATTAAACAAGAAAAATAAAAAACAACATATTAATCCATTTATTTATTTCCAAAAAATACATGGAGTCTCAAAAAGCACGTTCGTAACATGCGCCACACACACACACACATGCACACACACACGCACGCACATATACAACACAAGTTGATTCACAAAGTATTTGGCTTACGGTACAACGAGGCCTCTAGAGGTCGCACATTACACACATATATATATATATATATATATATATATATATATATAGTCAGAGAAACAAGTATCTGGAATACAATAACATTCGTATTCCCATCTAAAGTACTTCTATTACAAAAATACCACAAAATGCTACCAATTTGATATACGACGAAAGATTGCCAATGACGACAAAATGTCCTGCGGCGATGTCTCGTCCGCTTCGCAACGGAACGGCTGCAGGTGAAGTCCTCAACTAGCGCTTCGTCATAGCTGCATCAGTTGACCTGGCTATGACGTATGACGTGTGACGTGACATGTCACCCGTCCCGGCCAGCCAATAACAAAACAACGAGTTATCTCGTTTGCGTCGTTCGTGCGATGTAATAATGTTAAGAAATATTTCAGATGCCTTTCGGAGAACATACGAAATGCTTCTTTTGAAGTATGTTGTATTCCAGATATGTGCTCGGAGAGCTCTGCACATATTACAATGAGTAACAATTGTAAGTGTTTCTAAAACAAGCACCACTCTGCCTCGCGGCGCTGCCGGTGCTCGCGGGGCAGAGCTATGCTCAATCATATGCAAAGCTGCGGTCCGCCAGAGGAGCCCCACTGACTTGGTAGGGCTGCGCTGGCTGGACTACGTATTTTGGTAACATTTAGCATATTACAGTAACTACGAGTGATTGTTCACTGGTTACATGTTAATGCATAACTGCTAGGAAAATAATTTAAGACATATACAAAAGTTCATGATTTTTATCTTATTTACTAACATTTGATGTTTTCCGCATCTCGTGAGCGTCTCTCTCTTCACCCACAGTAATTATGTGCTCACAAAAATAAATATACAAAAACACACCAGACACCAAACATGTAAATATTACATTTTAGTACAATTTGCAACTAATAATACAACGTGGACACGCGAAGGCGCTCACAAACACACAGGCGCTGGGAATCGATACAGACAGTGCTTTAAATTATATTTACATGCGGTATTATTTACTAAAATACAATTCAATTATTGAATATATAATGGAAAATAATATTTTGAGAATTTAAATTTGAGGTAGGTCAGTGCGCGGCAAAAGTATACGAGCTTTGCGCAGTCGAGTCCGGACGTTTCCTGGCCCTACTTTTGGCGGAAGCACTTCAGGGCTTTTCAAGGAATTGAATGTGGCTCCACATTTAATAAATTATAGAACTTGTACAAAAATACAATTCCGAATATACTACAACATAAGTATATAGCAGCCGTTGCAAGTAACACTCTTATAACAATAAAACCCACTTATGATTTCATCAAGGTACATAAAAATACTTATATAAATAACGTTTCCGAACGCCCCTGACCATGAGCCTGAAAGGACGCATCGAGTAGGAACAGCGAGCTCGTTCGCCGCGCCGAAGTAAGCTGCCTTTTGATTTACTAGTCATTTGTGCAACAGACAGACAAACAAGTGCCTTTTTTTGAACATCACCAAAGTGGCTAAGAGTATGTTTTTTTTTTTAGTTTGAGCGTTAGAAAACTTTCGGCGAAAGAATTATTCAACACATAGTTGGTGTTGGACTGTGTTTTGTGGTTTTTAGGCGTTGAGTTGGTTTTACGTCGAGAAAATTTGAACTTGAAATACTTAATTAACGGTTCAACGGTCCCTAATTGACCAAAGATGTGCCAGATGAGACTTTACAAAGGCATGTTCATCAAAAGCGACCACAAGTGGCCAAAGGAAGACTTCACTATATAGAAATAAATACACGATTTGAAACAAGTAAGCTCTCAGTCAGGTAAGTGTTACCTCGGCGGCGTCTTACATATATTTACAATACACACGTAGGTATAGAATGTGCAGTAATTATCGCAATTATAAATAAACTGTAAGCGAATAAATAACGCGGAGAGAAAAATATCATTGTATAAAGCTCACAAAGCTTACATTAAATAGCAACACACTGTACACACACAGACACACACACACACACACACGCGACAGCCTGTGTATACGTTACAAAAGTTACATACATATATTGTATCAAAGTACACATCCACAAAAGTCACAGCGACCGTAGAACAACAGAGTTGTGAGAAATAGAATAGAAAATACATTTTGTCATTGGATATGTACAAAGTAAGTTTTCTTTCATATTATAAAAATCTTACAATCTTAATATAATTTTTAAAACATTTAAAAGTTTGTATAGGAAAGGTCTCACGCGTCGCGCTCGCGGCCCGCCTGCGAGGCGCGGTCGCTGTGCTGGCGGCGCGCGGGCTGCGGGGCCAGCGGGGGCGGGGGCGCGGGCGCGGGCGGGGACTCGTCGCGCAGCGTGCAGGCGCGCTGCAGCAGCGCGTGCGCGCGCTCGCGCAGCTGCAGCAGCTCGCGCTGGATGCGCTCGGTGATGGCGCGCCGCGTCTCCTCCTCGGAGGCGTTGGCGCCGCGCAGCGCGTCCAGCAGCGGCCGCAGGCGGATGGGCTCGCCCACGGTGAGGTGCACGTCGTTGCGCGCGCGCAGGCGGTAGGGCTCCGCGTTGGGCAGCACGCGGTCCATGCCCTCGTGCCACACGGGCAGCACGAGCGGCGCGCGGCCGGCGCGCGCGCTGTCCGCCACCAGGCGGCCCACGCCCCACTTGAAGCGGATGCGCTCCTTGTCGACGTTGACGCGCCCCTCCGGGAAGATGTGAACCCACTCCCCGCGCAGCAGACGCTCCACGCAGAAGTCCATCGCCGGCTGACGAACAATAGCAGCTAACATACAATACTTCACGGGGTTTTGTTAGAGATGAACATTTAGATAAAAAGTAAGATTGTGCTGACAGTTATTTACAAATTGAAACAAAGTATGTCTTCCTTTTTTTGATGTGAGGGACATCAATAGGAATTAAAAGCGAACTAAAGATTTGGATAAATAATAAACCAGTGCCATATCAGTTACGACGCATCAAGTGGACATTCACAAGCTCAGAATAAGCAAATTCCGTGGTATACGTATTGTAAAGTAAAATAAAGTGTAAAGTAATAGACAATTTGTTTCTGTATTATTTATGAATGCATATGAACGCATATAATCCAATCCAAGTGTCTTATAAATAGATGTTATTGAAAAACCTCACATTCCACATAACATGCAACTCGTACATGTATACCTACGTATATATAGAAGCGATAAAATTATAATTGCGGTTTCTACTCGATTGAACGACGATACAGTTGCAGAATAGTAGGTCCATGCATTATTTATCGCGCTTGCATCTCCTCCGCGCAGATATGCGGTACAAATTGTGAGATAACGACAAATATGCGTCGTTTTTATTTATTTATTGTGAAACTAATCTTATCTGTTATCTATTTCCACACGTGTCAGACGAGTGTTTTCAGCAACTTGTGTGCGTGTGAGTGGTCGGGTGGAGGGTGGAGGGTGGAGAGCGTTGGGGGGCGCCGTTACCTGGTAGACGCCCGCGCCGCGCACGACGGGCACGCACTTGCCCAGCGCGAAGAAGGCGGAGTGCAGCGCGTTGGTGAAGCAGATGTCGTGCGCCGCCAGCGACCAGCGCATGCGTCCGCAGCGCACCAGCGTTGTCGTGTCCAGCACGCCTGCCACACAACACGCGCCACATTCGTACTTGTTACAATCTCCGGAAATTACTACCAACATTTTACATGGTTGTGGAGTTAATCCCTTCGCACGGGGGAGACTGGCCAGAGAAAGCGTTAAGCTAGCTTTATCAATATCTATATCTCTAAAAAAAAGGACGGCGTGCCTTATCTAAAAGGTTCTCTGTGATGATTTTCTTGTAATGTGCGGAATATAAATAATAGAATATTGATTAAGACTTGTACAGTTTTAACAGTCAAATAGTACAGATACGATACAAGATTACTTATATTAAAGCAGAAATCGAGATCAACCAATTTCCATCGCCGGGTTTGTTAGTAAAAGCTAGAGACAGTCGATTTAGTGATCAATATGTTGGGAGCAGATGTAAGGATACGATTCGTCTACTGTTTAGTTTTAATGAAATCGTTTCTACAGCTCCATGTCTAATGTAAAGCATTAAAGGGCGGCTCGCGGCTTTCTCATCTTTGATAGGTTACTAAGTACGTCTGAAATAAATTTAAAATTATTTTTATCCTCTCACTTTTATCCTCTCACTTTATTGTGACCCTTTCACTTACGGCTATCGCTTTAACACTTATATATTTTTAACATTTTTTACCATTTATTACATTACATTAATATGTCATTTTTTTCGTTTTCCAAATATGTCTTTTTCAATTTCCTAAGTGTGTGAATAACACTTTAAAAAATGTTAAAAAATATTTAATAAATAGCATTCTCTCCTGCCAAACGATTGTTCGTAGAATAATCTTTGGGTAGCAGAAATTTGTAAAAATCTCTCTACAGAGATGCTAACAACAAATATAAGTTTTAATAAGTGAATGAGAATTTCATAGCTGGATGTAGAACGCATGGCTTAGCGGTCAGAGCGGGTTCAAATCTCGCTGCGTTCAAATTTTTATACGTTTTTTAAATATGGCTTTAACACTTGTTCACTAATTTCGTATGTTCAATTACCTAGAGACTGCTGTCCCTAAGCGTAGTAAGCCTTCGTCCACAGGGACTTTGGTTGCTTAAAGAGAACCAACCCCCATCAAATTTATATTGTTTATTATAATACTACCCCTAAAACTTTACGAACGTATCTCATATAACTACATTTTAATCATAATTCGTATTCATTCGCATTGTAAAACAATTAAGAACATTACTTTAAAAACATCTTATTAAATCATATCATCAACCTTTATTTTTAAACTTACAATCTAATTATCACTAGTACTGGCAACATTTAATATGACAATTGCTTTTGATTTAATATGATCAACTGTTGAAGTGTTTCATTTGATTTTAATTAAATCATAATAACAATTCTTTTTGTCTTCGTGTCATTAGTGATGCCATCGCTAACATAATGGACGTTATTATTTGGACCCGAATAAACTTTAGTGTTATAAGGCCTTTTTTTTAAGACACGCTTAAGCAAAATATTTAGCAGGAATTTAACAAATTCATTCAAAAGTAATATTACATGTTCATTATCAGCGTTTCCAAACTGTATTAAATAAATGTAATTACAATATATGGACACGAATAAACAAGTGTGCAGTTGCGGCAACACGGCATGGCATGTCCATGTAGCATGTACGGTACGTGCGGACTGCGACCTGACGAGTGTCAGAGGTGTGTACTGTGAGTAGTGTGACGTCACGCGATAACGCGCGCACCGACTCGCGGGCGGCAACTAATATAATTGCAAATATATGTTACAACATTTCAAAAGGCAATTGTTTAATTTAGCATCGTTGTCTATTCAAAAATAATTAAAAATATATATTTTTTAACATTTTTTAAAGTGTTATTCCCACACTAAGGAAATTGAAAAAGACATATTTAGAAAACGTATAAAAATTTGAACGCGGGTTCAAATCACGCTGCGTTCAAATTTTTATATGTTATCTCAATAGGACTTTTTTTTTTAATAATTAAAAAGTTAGCTAGTAAGGTTGTGGATTCGACGACTGCTCCATTCCCACAAGACCACGCGCAGCGTTGAGTTGCGCCACGCTACATCTCGAATTCGAAACTATACTCTATCTATCCCTATGCCCTATCCGATGCGGGGAAACGCACACATCTATTTATTACGTTTTTAATAAATTAAATAATCGACGAGTATTTATCTATCCGTAATTGCTTGTCACTAATGAGCTGTCAGTGACGAAACCGAAAGTAATAATTTTGTGAACTTTTCTCGGAACTCGAGTCAAAGGGAAGATGCACTCCAGCGGTGTCACGTGACGGGCGATATCGCGTTACTTGTTCATTTTGAGTTTTTAAGTAAACAATTATTTAATGCGTGTGTTAATGTTGAAGCATTATAATCTATATATTTTTTTATCATTTTTTAAAGTGTTATTCGCACACTAAGGAAATTGAAAAGGACATATTTATAAAACGTATAAAAAATTATAAAATTAAAAAAATATATATTTAATAAATAGCATTCTCTCTTGCCAAACGATTGTTAATAGAATAATCTTTGGGTAGAAGAAATTTGTAAAAATCAATCTACAGGGATGCTAACAACAAATATAAGTTGTAATAAAGCGTATAAGAATTTCGACGTAGCTGGATGTGGAACGCATGGCTTAGCGGTCAGAGCGCTTGAACGGTTTTCAAGAGGCGCGGGTTCAAGTCCCGCTGCGTTCAAATTTTTATATGTTTTCTAAATATGCATTATAATCTGTCACACGCCATGTCTCGATTTCGGGCGCAGTGTCTTGACACCAGGTTCTCTCTGACACCATGTTATGCTGGATAACTGTTAAGCTGTTTTTTATGTGGGTACATGTATTTTTGTTAAGAACGACTCCAGATAGACAAGCAGGCGCGCGGCTCTCAGCTCGTAACGGCTTGTCAAAACTAGATTTAATTCTGGCGTAACGAGCTACACACGCAATAATAACTTCGTGTGGAATTTACACTTGCACTAAGCGTATTAACTAACCTACAAGTAGGTACGCAGAATTGCGAAAGTCACCATTTTCATAAAATATACTTTAAAATTATAGCATTGTGCTTTTTATGAATAGGTTACCCTTGTCAGAAAGAACAGTCTCTCTCCTTTTTTCGCTACAAATCGAGACATATAGCGTGTTGCGTGCCGAAGCTTGAAGCCTATGAATAATCTCAATATAATAAAGTCCTAGTCCTAAAAGAGTTCCAGGCAGACACCATGCTGTCCAACCGAGTCGCGATCTCTTATAATTTTATATGACATAAATATCGTTTTAAGCAGTTTTCACTAAGTAATACTATAGTAAGTACGCACTACGATGTAGATTATAAAAATAGCGGAACTTCAGTGGAGGTGTCTCCGAGGCCGCACGCATATATTTCCGCGGCCCTGACGGCTGGCGACCAGTCAAATATTGAGACACGCATTCTGCGCACACGTGTTCTAACGTGTCATTTAAAGAAGTAGCCGATTAACCGTAATTCAAATTGGCTAGACTGATAGCTTCGAGTATGACTAACATGGTTCTGCCTGATTTTCTTAAAGTAAGAGAGTAATGCTGTAAAATTCTCTAAAGCTTCTTATCCAAGATCTTTTAACCAACATTTTGAATGTATATTTTGCGTTTTTAAGAGTTTACATTTTAAATTAACATATTTTTACAAAGGTTTCCATTCATTATTTCGTTATGGTTAAATTTAATTAAAGATCGCTCTTATATATATTTCAGTTAAATAATTAAAATATAATCCATCCATCCAACAAATAAGAGAATGATTGACATTTTTGTTTCAAACAAACAAACAAAGCAGGTCTAATTGTTAATAGGCTTTACAATAGCTATGGATTTTTTTCGTAAAATTATATTTCCATCTATATCATATTACAATAAAACGGTATGTTTTATGAAATTATTTTATACATTTTTAATGTATGTTAAAATGTTTCCAGTTTTTTAAAGTACCGGAAGTAATAAAACGTTTCCGTCTACATGTTGTAGGTACGATATGGTTAAGTCACAAAGAGGACCAGACAGGCATAACAGGCAGACAGGTATACAATGAAGGACAGATATAATTTATTTTACTACACAATAGATAAAAGCTCGGGATACCTTTATCTAGAAATGGAAAGAAAAAGTTATATCCCTAAATAGCCACGTGTTATGTGTACAAGTCCAAAGACTGGTTACATGCCACAATACTACTACTAGTACTGTATTTTCGAATACGAAACTACATATGTCCGTTGCAAATACTTGACATGGACGGAGAGAAGAAGAGAGAAGGACATTGCTAGAAAATACGAAGCGCAAGTGAATTCCGAATTCAAAAAGGCCCGAGCTTGAGCTCGTCAACAATGCAACGTTAATCGTCGTTAGAGCGTCCACTTCAAGCGATTACTTTCGGCTCAATCAATCGGAGCCGGCTTCACTTAGCAGATGCGGCAAAGCGGATGCCGATTACTTAACCTATATACATTATTGCGGACTCCTATATATAGAGTGCCAGATAAATCTATTTAAAGTCAAAATATGTTTCGGCTTCATATAAAAAAGAATGTATATTTTTATCTTTTATGTAATAATTTTACTCTGCCTAATTCTAAAAGAAACCTATCAATAAAAGAATATCTTCAACAATCCTGCCTTTGTGCATAACCTTCAAGTTAATCTTCCTTCTGTTTAAGTCAAATAGCTATTTATATTAAAACTCAGAATCCCTTCCCTTGAATGTTTATATAGGATAATCTAAATTGGTCCGTCTACGCTCACTCACCCCAGAGCCCGGGGTCATCGAAGCACGAATGGTGGTTGGAGACGGTGAGGAGCGGCACGTCGGGCGGCCGCTGCACCGCGCGCACCAGCGCCTCGCGGTTGTACACTGTCGTCTTGTTCAGGAATACTGCAAACAATATTCTCTTCTCATTCCTGCCTTAATCTCTACATAGAGAGTACTGTACTGTACTCGTGTGTCAAAATGAGGCGCGTCATACGAGACGTAAACAACATAGTATGTGACAAATATAATGGCACAAACAAAACAAACATTTCATTCTTAAGTTCTCAATATGAAAATAATACTAACTGGAAATGGGCGAGTTGAACATATTATGGATATACAGTAAAACTGGATAAGTCAGAACACTCTATTATTCAAAAAGCCTGCTCTGTTAATGGGACTTTTTTAAACTGGATGAATGAGATTTGATATCTGGGATTTTTTCGATGTTTACCTCTTTAATTGGGACTCAGTAGCTCAATTTCCTTTCCTATAAATGAGATATTTTATCAAGTTGGGACAGGTTTTAACATGTTTTTTAACAAACACAGTTATATGTTACAATAATTTCTTTTGCACATTCTTTGTATGTCATTACCGTATCAATTTTTTCCTACATACAAGAATGAAGAAATACAAGTGTGCAAAATGACCAACTACTAGTAAACAAATACAAAAAATAACCAATTACTTTGAGCCATAAACTTCACTGTAATGCTTTATTTTTTATAGCAAATAAATACATACTTATATATTACACAAAAAATACACATTTTTTAATTTCGTTTAAAATAAATATACATTTCGACCTCTATAACTAAGGACTCTGTAAATGATGAGTCAACTATAATTTGAAACCTGCGTAATTGAAAAAGTGCATAAATGAAATCTTTTTTAACAACCATAAAAAACCATGGTCCATTGATATCTAAATAAACCAGGATTCACTGTATTTATTAGAATAAAATGATTTATTAAAGAAAAGTCAATTTCATTGTGTTTTTTAAGACTACAAATGACAAATGATGTTGTTATATGTAACATGACATGCCAAGAAATAATAATAGTGACCATATAAAAATAATACTTCCTTATATATTTAAAAATGACTTTACAAATAGCTTAGTTTCAACTTAAACAAAAAACACCACCTGTACATTCAATCATCATTACAATATTTTATTTATGTAAGTTTAACCATTTTAAAATGTATTGATTTATCACTAGCTTAGTGCTGATTTATAAAATAAAATAAAAACAAATGCATATTTACATCTGAATTGAAGACCTTTATGACAACACAATTAGAGTTTGTGGCATTTGTTTTTTACCCTGTCATAAGGTTAATTCTGTCGTAGCCTTGTGTGCCACCCTACCTGACATTACATATCGGTTGAATGGAGTGACATTTTCTATGATGGTAGCAAAGGTAAAGCAAATGTTATACTCATTCTTACAATCTAGTAAGCTGTATGTATCATTGGTCTATTACTAACATTATATTTTGTATTAAAAGTGCAAGGTATACATGAAACAATCATATGTAATTGATGTTTTGTGTGTCAATCTAATCTTCTGATAAGGGTAATCAATTTAAAATAGCACTATCAAGCAATGGTGTAAGTCACTACTTAATACCTACCACTTTTTTTACTTTGATTATCAGAATTAAGCTATTATTATTTTCATTTATACAGTTTGTTTGTTCTATATACTTATTGTAAGGTTAACAAATAAACCCAGTGTGTTACATCAAAAATAATAAAATATATTATTAACAAAAATTGTTATTCAATATTAAAATATCCAGCTTAGTAGCTACTGATAACTAACTAACATTGAGTTTAGAAGACCATTTATTTATATAACAAAATTCAACAACCAACAACTCCATTAATATGTTCATGTTGATAAATATTAAAACATATGTAACAGTAACCACTTAGCAATTTACCTTTATTTGTAGCATTCACTTGTACAATATATAAATATTTACTAAATACTAAATAGTGTTTAACAATTGTTTTAGTTTTCTATTTCTGGTAACTGGTAAAGTTATAAGTTTTAAATTTAAATTTATGTAAATTATTAAGAGTATGTATGTATATATATTATTTTTTTTTAAATTTGTAAACTGAATGCTTTCTTAATCATCAGGAAGGTTAAAGGTTCCTAATTTAAATTTTATGTACTTTCAAGGTTATAAATTACAGACATTGGGTAAGAATCTAAAATATAGATGCTCAATAAGTATTAACCTATATAATAATGAAACGATATGCATCGTGAGCAGCTAGTCCAGTTTTTTGCCGATGGTAACTCGTTCCAAGTTGTACGTACTACTTAGTTAAATAGAAACTACGCAATATTTTTGGCACATTGATATGATACACATTAACTAAACATGAGTGAATGAAACCTACCTACGATAAACTTGCTGAACAAACCGACCACTGCCACCGTGATGGAGCTGGCGCACGTCCACAGACGCCCCGGGTTGCGAAGCCTGGGGATGATCCAGCCGATGTCATAAGCCATGTTCGCACGCGGGCGTCGTTACTTTCACTACAATAACATGATGTTTCTTTAATGATTTCTGTTTAAGATTAAAATAAACCCGCCCGTCTTTGTACAACCTCACTGCTAGTTCGCAATCACATTTATGAATGACAATGACATTACGTGACAAGGCGCTGTGACATACCGATTGACACTACGATTCACAGTGTTGCTATCTACATGAGGATTAGACTCGATGTTTTTTACACAAATTATTATTAAGTTTACAATGTTTGAATTTTCAGCCTTACCTAGTTCAGATTGTATAAGTATATTTATGTAGTTTAAGGAGAAACACAATTACTTGTTGTACTATCAAATTACAACCAATATTAAAATATATAATTTGCCGCCCAACAGTTTAATAATACGGTGAAGTATATACAACGTGATTGGTGATTTGTGCTCTACTGGCACGTTTTTAAGCATCAGAATTACAGAACTGAACTGAACTGAAGAAAGTAGGAAAAAGAAATACAAATAAGTATACACAGTAAGTAGTTTAATCGTCAAATAAAATATAAATTCTCAATTATTTATATTTTAAATAGTTAAGAAATATTGATTACTTATTAAAACAATGTTATTTTAACATAACCTTTTACATTTGTCAGTGCTTTTACTAATCTCGTCATGCAATCAATTATTTTTCGGTTGTATATTTCGAAAATGTTGTCCATCTTTCCTATAAAGTATCTCACTCTCTTTCCGAGGAGTCCTCTCCTCGAAATACCTGTAAATCTCCGCTCATGAAAGGTCCGGTGGCCACAGCATGACTTTTTTTTCAACAACCTTTCCACCTCTTTCTCTTCTACATACCCTTACATAATTAAAAACTATGTTTTGGGTCGTCAATTTGTTAGAAAATGCAACTGTTTCCAAATCTAACCGAAACGTGAAAGGAACTGCAATTTTCTGAACAATTTGTTTATACTGCTTTATTTTTATGGTTCCGTTGATTTTGACCAAATCTCCAGTGTCATGGCTTAAGCAGCCACCCCCCACCATAAAGGATCTGCCATGATACTTGATTGTAGGCATAACACATTCACTCGTCATTTTTTCTGTAGCGCTTCGTTGAATGTAAATTTTTCTTTTTGTTCTAATAACTTTAAACTTACATTTATCAGTCCAAAGTAATGAAATGTGCATTTTGCATATAGAAATAAACATATCATACATTTCATTATAAGCATTAATTTATATTTTTGTTATTTGTACTTTAGTAGAATTATGAGTAGAAGTACATTGTTATGTTAATAAAAAATAAATATATGTTTTAAATAATTGTAGTTCAGTATCCTTACAAACACATATTTGTAGACATTATTACGAGGGCGGTTCGGAAACTTCTTAGCCTAGCACAAAAAGCGCGATATAAACAGAAAAAAGTTAAGTGTTTTGGAAACTTCCATCTCTGCTAGGAATACATGTTAAATTTGTTCGATCTGGCAACTCCTTCATATAGAAACAGGTGTTCACAAAAGATGCATCCGCGATTTTTTTACAATGGAAAAATTAGAAATGCGTGGTGTCATTAAATATTTACATAAAAAAGGTTTATCGGGACAAGAAATTCATAATGATATGGTGAATGTGTTAGGTGAAAGTGCTCCTTCATATGCAACAGTAAAAGTGGACGTCCAAAAACAGCAACAACAACAGAAATTGTAGCGAAAGTGCATGATATGGTATTAAATGATCGAAGAATGAAAGTGCGTGAAATAGCTAATATCATCGGCATCTCAAATGATCGAGTCCATTTAATTTTGCATGAAGAACTACAGATGAAAAAGCTTTCTGCAAGATGGGTGCCGCATTTGTTAACAGTCGACCAAAAACGCATAAGAATGAACATTTCTCAAGCTTGTTTGGATCGTTTTAAGCGAAATAAAATGGATTTTAAGCGTCGTTTCATAACTGTTGATGAGACATGGATCCACCACTATACCCCAGAGACAAAAGAACAATCCAAACAATGGACTGAAGCTGGAGGAAGTGCCCCAAAGAAGGCAAAAACAATTCAATCGGCTGGTAAGATTATGGCAACGGGTTTTTGGGACTTCAAAGGTATTTTATTGATTGACTATCTGCAAAAGGGTAAAACAATAAATTCAGAGTACTATTGCAACCTTTTGGATCAATTAAATGTACAAATTCGAGAAAAACATCCTGGCTTACAACGCAAAAAAAACATTTTTCATCAAGACAACGCACCAGCGCACAAGAGTGTTTTAACAATGGCTAAAATCAACGAATTAAAGTACGAGTTGCTTGACCACCCACCTTATTCTCCTGATTTAGCTCCCAGTGACTTTTACCTGTTCCCAAATCTAAAAAAATCCTTGCTGGCAAGCGTTTTACCTCAAATGAAGATGCAATTACAGTTGTAAACCACTATTTTGAAGACCTTGAGGAAAACTATTTTAATCAAGGGATAGAATTGCTAGAAAAGCGTTGGACTAATTGTATTGAAGTTTCAGGAGATTATATTGAAAAATAAAAATATTTTTGAAAAACTAACTACTCTCTTTCATTGATATGCTAAGAAGTTTCCGAACCGCCCTCGTACTATTACAAAAAATACGTTTAAATTATTTACAAGTAATGTCTAAAAAGAATTTCTAGATTAAATACGTAGTAAAATCTTTGTAGCAATTTCACATTACATTGCCTTTTTTTTCATCTTCACACCTTTTGCTGCAAGTAGGCTACAGCAGAGGAGCCCGGCCGCAGGGCGAACCTAGTGTTATGACACCTTGTTCTTTCTCCACTCGGTTCTCGGCTGTAATATGTATTTTACTAATTGTACATAACAATAGGAGCTTTTGAAATTAATTTTGACACATGTTACACAGTGAAAGCGCTTACAGGTGAATTAGTAAGGGTTTTTGAGTAGGGCAAACTCGTACTCTACGACGTCATCAAAAACTCCCCTATTGCCATTAGAGTGTTGACGACGCGACGTGATGATCACTCGATTTCGATTGATATCTGGCAATAATGGGGGTGTCTTGGTTCCAGTGGCTTCGTTTTGTATTTCAAAGAGGCGGTCAAACAGATTTCGGCCGTTCCTCTCCGCCGGGAGGCAGTGCGTGCCCGCGCACACCAGCAGCAACGCCACATAGATATGCATCTTCAGAAACTCAGTGGATTACTGATTTTTCCTGTTCTTATATGACGTATATATATAGCGACGTCCGTACAGTCGTCGTCAGATATCGCACACAAATAAACGATAAAAATTATTAGATTTGGTAATTCCCATTGTTTGTTGTTTGCATAATTTTATTCCATGTGACGTAATACTTTGGAATGTTACAAAATCCCGAAATATAATTACACGAATAAAAAAAACTAATAAATGCTTGGCTTGCTTACACGTAAGTGTACAATTAAATTATATTTAGGCGTAGAATTTAAGAAACTGTTACTTATTAAGATACTAGCTGTTAAATCTAATTATGTAAGGTTATTTATTATGAATTGTGTAATTTTTTAAGTCCCTTCATCTCTAGGTACCGACTAAATACCTATATTAAACGCATATCAATATAAGTATGAACTTGCAATGAACGATTGGTCGCTATGAGAATGCTGCGATTTTTAGACTAAAATTATATTTCTGTCACTAATACTTTCTCATAGTAAGAAGATGACAGGACCATTTTAGATATTGATGAAATAAGTCCTTAATGTTATAATCAATCTGCCTTAAAAAAGAAACATATTTATTCCTCTGCGTTCGTTCGTTTTATACGTTTTCTAAAAATATGTTTTTTGTGTTTTGATTAATACTTTAAAAAATGTTAAAATATGCTATATGTTACATATACTTGAGTTATTTAGAATTATTTGAGTTATGTATTAAATAAAATTAGAAAAATAAAATACTCGTATAATAAAGTGAAAAGTAAATAATTGCAAGTGTACCGGCATAGTGGGAGAATGCAGCGGAAAACCCCAGCTGTAAAACATCTGGCTCTACTGCGGGTGATTTCTGATTATGATTATATATTACGAAATCATTTCGAAGAATAAGTGTAAAAAAGGCCATTAGGATGTGTGTTTGTTTAGGGTTAATGTATTCGAGTCATTGACTTACATGCAAAGTATATTTTTGTATGTACATTACATTGCACGTGTATATATCTTTATATATAGGCCCGTCTTTTTATACAACTATTTTTTTTTATTTTAAAGCGAAAATTTTGTTTAGGAATGTAGTAACTGCCTTTTAGTATTTGGGATTTAATTAGTTGGGTTAGGTTAGATACGTTCGTTTGTGTTGGCTGAGTTATGGTTACAGATAATAGCCGCCATGGACGGGTTCGAATCCCGCTGTGTTAAAATTATTATACATGTTAAAAGTGACACATTTTTATATCAAGGAGAAAAAATTGAGTATTTAAATATTATAATTTAGGTAAATTTTGGTCTATTTACAACTTTTCATATTTGTGTGAAAAGGATATAGTTTTGAAATTTTTAATAATGTTTTTTTTTACGAATTCAGTTGATACTGTTATCCGATGATACTGTCCGCATTATTATATTCGACATAAGAAGAATTTAAAAACTAAACTCGGATGGGACATAGTTCTCGAAAAGGTATTATAAATTTTAGAATTTATTATACCTATTAAAATATATTGTTTGAAGATCTTTGTAAATTTCATTTTAGGAAATCAGTTTAAAAGCAAAAGCTTCTTAGATAAAAAAATACTTCAATGGAAAAAAATCTTCAAATAACCGTAAATAAAATGCAAAACGAGTGTCTAACTATAGGAGAGTTCTGTATCCCATTGGCTTTAAAATGGTGCACCTTGATTTCTGATAAGTCACCAGCACTGTTAAAATGCTAAATTCATTCATTCATTTGAAATTACTCTTCCAGATAATTTGGCAAGATGGAGTACAGGTATCGAAAAGTCTTGCTATATCAGGCAATAGCGGTTGCTAAACTGTCTGTTGGTTGGGTGTAGGGTGCTCCTTGATAGCGGTCAATACTCGCATCGCTATGATAAGGGATTGGAAATCATATGTCAAGCAGTTAGTCTTTCAGTAGCAAGAGCGCAGAGTAATGTGCAGTGAAAAACAATCAACAAATCATTAAACGAGTTTGTGAAAGAAGGCTCGTTCAAAAAATCCACACAAAAGCTTTACTTAATCTTAGAATCAGCTCCAAATTGGACTCTCATGATGGATACGTATGAGAAACAGTACTAAATAACTGAGTAATGTTGATATCTCGTCCGGACATTTTCCTTTACTCTAGAAGCCTAAAACGAGTAATACTGGCAGAACTTACAGTTGCGTGGGAAACAAACATTCCTAACTTCACTTGAAAGTAAATACATACCTCGGACTTACTAACAAACTGACCAGTAATAGGTTTAGAGTTAATTTATATGCGCGAAATCTCTCTATCGGCCTGTCTAGAACTAACATTAGCTCGTTTCTAGCAGCAGAAAGCAGTAGTAATAGTAGTAATAAAGTACCTAAGCCTAAATTGGGGGCGCAAGTCCCAGACTAGACTAGATTGCCTAGAGCTCCTCTTTCTGCAACGTAATGGGCCCATCGTAACCCGCCCGTTGAATCCACGGAATGCCAAGGAATTTCTTCTCAACGTTAATGAAACTATATATTTGATTAAAGATATGAATAATATATGAAATTTGTATGTTCATTATGTTTTTTATAATAATGCCTTAATAATGATGATGTGTTAATGTGAAAATATGCGAATATCTATAGTTAGGGGCAGTAGCCCCTACTACTAGTTACTAGTAAGTAACACCCGATATATTTATTTGTAGGAGATTGACTTACAGATTTATTATAGGTCATTCTTACCTAATATGTTTAGATAATTGGTTATTTGACAAGCGCATGTAAATAATAAAATTTGCAAATTAACACGATAAACCTCCTTAGATGTAAGACTGACGTTTATTATAGTTTATTTATAATTTGTTAAGACAAAGCAAATAAGTAATATATCGAATTCGGGCAGAAAGTGGAGAACGGAGTGCCTATTAGTGATACTGGCTTTGTTGATAATTTAGGATTTCATATAGGTTACGTTTTCCTGAACAAAAGCGGTTGAAGTGGTTCAAGTACGGAATGAAAGTCCAGCTTGCTAGTAAAAATATTAATAGAAATATAAACGCAATCTAAATTGTAAAATAAAAATGGATGTTGTGTATAGTAGGCATGTTTAAATTTCAATGAATTTTAAAACATGTAGTAGATTAAAATATACATCAGCCATCTTAATCCACCCTTCACCCTCCCCTTTTTCTTGTGTCATATGCCGCCCACTTTGAGAAAGGCAGTCCTAGAGGCTGTTGTAGATTGTTTCTAAATGGAATATAATACAGAATACGGTGACTTAATACTTCTTACTACTTTTTTAAAACTAATTTATAACATGCCTTACCTATATAAAACTCATTACACAACCGAACTATTTTTTTCTAGGAAACATATAAAACTTTAACGTTTCGAAACTTCTAAACGTTTTTTTATCCACAAAATGTGCAAATGTGCATTTTAAATTATATTAAAATTATAAAAATCCAAGATACTTAGGTTATCTGTGCCAAAAATAAGTAAAGAAAGAAAAATGGTGCATGCACGAGACAATATTATTGTGCTCGCTTTTAAAATACGGAAGTTATTAAAATTCATACAGGCCATCGTGGCGCAGACGGACAGCGTCTGACTAAAAACGCAATGGTTTTGGGTGCAATTTCCACTCGGAAGAGGGATTATATTAAAAAGAAATCATGCAAAGCATAAAGCACGGCTTTGACACGGAGTGTCTTGACACTAGCTTCTCTCTGACTACCAATTGCTTTTTGCTATGTGGCAGAAAGTGTAAGGTCAATAAAGTTATAATACGTTATGTGTTTCAACAAGTGCAAAGTTCATGTACAGCGAATAGCGACATCTGTTGGAAGAAACTATTTTAGCTTCTTATCAATATGTAGAGCGCGGTACGAATGGTTCTCGGCGTTTCCGGTAGATGGTGACGCGTTACAATATGTAGAGCAAATTATTATATTTATTGCAATATTAAATGAAACTCTTTATCACTAAAAAGTTTAAGGCTTCGTATATCACTTTTAGTGGAAACTTGCATGGATGAAGGTTAAATATGTCGAATATTTGACTTTGAAAGTCACATTAGGGATAAAGCGTAAAGCTTAAAATATTTACACGATAAAAGATTTTTTTTACTCAAGAAATATTTAAATATTATATTTGACTATTTTTTTATTGGAAAACAAATTAATAACCATTTAATTCCTCTTCTATTCATACAATAATCAATATTTTAAGCCGATTAATATTCCTTTTAAAATTTTAAGGAAAATCTTAGAATTCAATTTCATTTAAATATTTTCTCAAAATCATTGGTTGACTGAGTTTGCATGTGTCAAATTATAAAAATAACGATTAAGGTATAAGGTATTTAGTAAGTGATGTATAATATTCACTATAAATTGTAATGACTCCGTGGCGCAACGGTAGCGCGTCTGACTCCAGATCAGAAGGTTGCGTGTTCAAATCACGTCGGGGTCAATTGTCGTTTACATTTTGTTTTTCTTATAAAATTTTTTTATTGCCTGTTCAATCTCATTGTTATATTGGTAAGAGCAACTTTTTTGGTAAATTTATTTTTTTAACACAATATTACAATTAATTTTAGTTTCAATATGCCTTATTATAAATACTCTAGATATTAATAAACTTGTATTGCATATTAAAAAAAATATATAAGTATATCAATTAAAATATATTCTTAAAGTAACTCAATTAAATAAAATGTAACCGATATTTAAATTTTATGATGGGCGAATTTAAAAAAGAAAGTCAAAAAGTTGGAGATGCCGGGGATCGAACCCGGGGCCTTTCACATGCAAAGCGAACGCTCTACCACTGAGCTACATCCCCTGACATTAAAATTGTACAAATTGTAGATTGGATGCGGAATCATAAGTTATACTATATACTAACCATTTTTTCTATATGTTAAAAGAATAATATTAAATTACATTACTATACGGTATACCGTACAGTTTTACATCGCTCGTTTAGAATGCAAGTTTAGGTCTATGTGCAGTATCTAACATACAAGATTCTTACAAAAAGTATTTTCTTATATAGAGACCACTTTTAAACATATTGCAACAACATTATTTAGAGGAAAAACACTTAGAATCAAAAAGACATATTTAGAAAACGTATAAAAATTTGAACGCAGCGGGATTTGAACCAGCGCCTCCTGAACGCTTTTCATAAGGCGCGGGTTACAATCCCGCTGCGTTCAAATTCTTATACGTTTTCAAATTATGTCTTTTTCAACTTCCTTTGTGTGGGTATAAGACTTGAAAAATTAAAAAAAATATATATACTTAGAATCAATTCAAGCAGTTTATTATTTTCAACAAAGCAATCGAAATCATATAACAGGCAGAAGTCGTCGAGAGCAGCCTTTTGTTTGATTAGTACAACATAATGTTAGTTAAAAGTGTCCAACAAGAACATTAATAGTATGATTTATATAATTTTATTATATCCGACTGTATATTAAGAGGGAAACCAAGTTAGATATATTTTGTGCGAATTAAGAAGGTACATTTGTTTTTCAGTAAGCCAGTAGCCAAGGGCAGGCTTTTATTTATCAGGAAATAGCTTGTTAATTATACTCTATACTAGGAAGTCACGTTGTCAATGGATTGCCAATGAATTGCCATTGGATTGCCAATGGATTGCCAATAGAAAATGGTGATTTTTGTATATAGTTTAGATTAGTCAAGAAAAAAATGAGAACTTATTAATACATGCGTAAATACTATATATGTACTGTAAAAAAAAGCCCGAGCAACGGTAAATCCTAAGATTAACCTACCTGCAAAATCGGGCTTTTACAGAGAAACATATATAATATAAATTTATATTAGTTTTATAGTCTAAATGTGTTATTCAGGGGTTATTAAGTGAGGCTATGCAGCAATAGCGTGTATGGAGCGGCGGGTGCGCTCAGCTGAGCTCCGCTTCCATCATGAACTCTGCCATGAGGAGCTCCATGGTGGGCGCAATACCATCGCGCTGGCAGGTGACCTTGAAGCATTCCGCGATGCGCAGGATGCGCCAGCAGTGGTCATCCAGCGCGTCATACTGCTGCTCACACGAGTGGATTATTTTGACCATTTTCTTTGAGAGGATCTCACCTGGGTTGATATGTGGTGTGAAGTAGTGTTAAAGTGTACTAGTACAGACTGAATAATGTTAAGTATTTGATTGTAAATTTGAATGAACCTATGTTATTTTAAAACTATTAAACAAACCTAGTACATATGTATTGAATTGAGAATGTATTGAAAGGTTGATATAATGATAGAAAATATATACTACGATTTATACTTTACAACCCAGAATTATTGCCTGTCTCGATAAAGCTCTAACAGATTAAACAAGCTTTCTGTAAAATTTCAGTGCAGAATTTAATATACATCTGCGTTACAGTCTACTTTCCAATAAGGTAAACTACAATGTTTTAAATCAAACCTATCCCTTACGTTATTTAAAAAACATCGAAGTACTAAAATATTCGTGTTTGTTGTGTTCCACTTTGTTTAAACTAAAGAATTACTAATAACCTTTCATAAGAGAAACTTGTGAAAATAGACATATTTAGAAAACGTATAAAAAATTGAACGCAGCGGGATTCGAACCCGCGCCTTTTGAAAACCGTTCAAGCGCTCTGACCGCTAAGCCATGCGTTCCACATCTAGCTACGTCGAAATTCTTATACGCTTTATTACAAATTATATTTGTTGTTACCATCTCATAAAATACTTGTGAAAAAACCCCAAAACAAAACATCATTAGCATTGTTACCATTTGGAAACGACTTGATAAACTTGTCGGTGTTCTCGTGGTGCATGCGGTGCGACTCCGTCAGCAGGTTGAAGTGCGCGCTCATGCACTTGATAGCGCATCCGAGTTCGCGGTCCTCGAACTTGAAGTCGTCACGCCAGAAGTGGAAGAACTCCTCCATCTGGTCCTCGGTTAGCTGACTCTACATCAGGACCGGTGAAAGTCACAAATTGTATAATAGTAAAATGAATGTAAAATCTGTTATTTAGCTCTAATCTCAGGAATATGAATGGTAGGCAAATTACAGCAAAGGCAAGAGCTCTGGAGTTAGGAAAAGTGTTTCGTACTAAGATCGTTTCAATAAGATCAATATTTGCTTGACACGTTCTATTTGCAACTTACTTCTTCTCTGCAACTCTGTAGAGCTTCACCAAACCCCAGGGTGACATCTTTCATGACCTCCATAGTCGCGTCGAGACCCGTCAAGACGCCGCCCGCCAACAAGAGCAAAGGAAGCATAGTATATTTACAGCTATTTTTCTCAGTCCTCGGAACCAACCGACATCAGTAAGAGTCGGCTTGTATATAAAATGACTCGACCACTGGCACTTAATGTTATATACTCCTCGTAATTAGCGGTTTAATTCCGCAAAGCAGCCATTAATGGTACATCTTTGACAGAGTACACAGAGGGCGGAGTCGGGACATGTTTGCGAGCGTTGCGCGTTTGTGTTTAGGACGCGATTGTAAAAAACCATATATTAGGTAAAGTTTTAAATAGGTAATAACAGACGGACAGACGCAGAGTGCGCCGTCATTGTGCATTGTGTGTTTATTTATGGAATCGTTTGTTCGAGATCGTGGCATAATATCGGTCGAGTTGACATATATATTTTTTAAATCTTTTGTTTAGTTCTATTAATTGCATCATCTGTTTGCTTTTTTGCATTTAAGTTTTAAAATTTTGGTATTGAAAATATATATTATAATTATTAAATTAACTTTGTATTTAAAATAATTAAGCTTGAAGTGTTATTTCACTACACAGTAAGTGATTTTATAATGGAATACACCAATTTAGAAAACTAAGATATATACTCTGACTTTGCCTAACTGCGCCATTATTGTATTCTTGTAGAAAACTAGGCTTTTCCGCGGCATCACTCTTGTAAAATTACCGTAATTGGTTATGCTAGGTTACATAACCTATTTTCTGAATGTAGTGAGGATATGTCATATTAGTCATTCATGGTGTGTAGAACACATATATACAAACTTTTATTAAAAATAGAAAATATATTTTAGTGTAGCTATAAGTATCTATAATGGTGAAGTATTTGGATTTGATCCTCTTTCAAATTATAAAGTTCAGCGTAATTGTTTTACTGTTTTAAAAAATATTAGAAATCTCCTTAGCATTTCATGCATTCGTTCTGACTCAGTGAGTGGTGTGAGTGGTGTTGCAGAAAGTTGAGATTAGAACTATGCCTGGGGCTTGCTACCCAAATTTAGGCTTGCGAACCAAGTGTAGTGTAAAATGCATTAACGCTAGCCTCCACTACCTGACCCCTCTCTCTATCTAACCAAATTTGAAAATACTCTTTAAATGCCGCTTTCTTATATCTTATATTGCCTTAGCAAAAACTGTTCATCGCGATGGGCATTGCCCATTGAGTATAACAATGAAATATCTGAAGAATCTGATGAAGAACCATAATTCACTAGCTAAAGAGTCACCAGCTAAGAAATAAGCAAATGCCGCATTACTTACAGTTGTTCAGTATGATAGGCAGTTTTCATAGATAAATAAACATCTTTGGATATGGAGGCCATCGTGACACAGCGGGACGGCTTATTGCAAATGCGATGGGTATGGATTCGATTTCAACTCGACGGAATGACGATGACAAAAATATATTTATTTATATTTTACTTTTTATCTCTGGTACACAGTATCACCCCGCAGACTGACTCTCAATTCCATACGCGCAGGTGTTGAATTGAGAGGTCTTTTTGCCTGCAGAGCTGGAAAAGCACGATGCTGGACAAATATGACTATCGACATCTGATTTGGAAGTTTGAGAGACAAGAAAATATCACCTTTATTAATACCGTTTGATATTGAAATTTAAGCTTTGCTTTATTTAGCTTTTCTTTTATTTAAGCTTTGATTAAATTTCAATATCAAGCGGTATATGGATCCTTTCTATACCTTAAAGTCATCATAGTCATAAAAAACCCTCTGAGAGGTACTTGAAGATACAACGATCAAGTATCAACTACATGGAGCTACTATGGAGCGAAAATATCGTGAAATCAAAATGTTATTCAGTTAATTGTATTTATACAGAATAGTGGATATCGGAGAGCGTCTAGCGTCGAGCGAACTGCCTCGCGTGTGCTTCGTGCAGGTAGCGTGCGCGCCGTTTCTCTGGCAATTACGGATACAACGGCTACAAGCTTGCTTCAAGCCACTTGAATGTATGTATGTATGTATGAACGTAAGGCGGTGCTGTCATATGGATTTATGTCAGCACCGCCTTAAGTTCAATATGAAGTCAATATAAAAAAAATGTAGCATGATTATTAAAGATAACAATATCTTTTAATTAATAATTTAATTGTTATTTATAAATTTCTAATTAAATTTTATAAAATAAACTCAAAGTAAGAAATAAATAACATGTCTTATAAGAGTTATATATGTAAAAACAAAAACAACGTATACGATATGAATGTACAATTCACGCAAGTGATCTTACTTTCTTTTTAAGTCCAATTAGTGGTTTGTGGTATTTCACCAGAAATAAAGGTTTTCTTTGAGTTCGTTACAGATTATTACAGCAAGTATATAACAGAAGAAAAGCAACAAAGCAAAGTCCGGCCGTTCTCTATAATCGGCGGTAAGTATCGGCTTGACGCGCCACTTGTGCAATATTGCCGTGCCCTTGACTAGCATATAACCTGGTCAAATTAAACTACGGCCTCTTATGGACGTGTTGGCTTGAAATTCCATGTTTTACACCCGGTCGGTTGCTTCACCGATAGTTGGTTTTTACACATCGACTGGTTTGATACATTTTATGTGCTCTTAGCTGTTACTCGCAACTTCGCTTGTGACTTTCTGGTACTTGCTATATATAGTATTTATTTTTCTATTATTTGTAATTTTGAATTTATTTTCGTGGGAAATAAAAAAAAGCCTCTGTTAATGCTCCCCTACGCCTCTCAAGGGCCCTTACTTCTTCAAGTAAACTAACCTATAAGGAAAAGTGTACAATTAATAGATTTGTTGGTTCTTGTTTCTGACTTCATCTGCATAAGTCCTGAATAAGACCAGAAAAAAATAAAAATATATAAATTCTAATATATCGTACTTATCATTAGTAAACTAAATTTGATTTTATAATGATAAATTTATAAAAGCTACTGCTAAAAAATTTACATTTAGTAGGGACCTTCATACTGGTAGAATTATTCCATGTATTTTTTTGATGTTTTAAATTTTTCTTGCAGGTAATGTAACAGCGCCTGGCTGTATACAAGATGGTTGTGGGTTTGGTTCCGACCTAGCAAAATAATTATAATTAAATTATTTTATTTCTCCGATCAGTAATAAGAAAATATGGCGTGTTGAGTTCCGCCACTAAACGCGCTATGTCTCGAATTCATGTGGGGAGTGGAGAACGCAGAGTCTTGACACTAAGTTGCCTACCCTGCAAAGCGTAAATCTGAAAGAAATAATGATAGGAGAGTTAAATGATACGCCATTCTCCATTTTTCTGTAGTCTGTCAAAGGACTATTAAAGAATAAACATTTTCTTTCGTAGTTTTTATATTTTTTAGTTCAATTGTGTACTTACGTACTGTTTTTATACAACTGAGGCAACAACAGTCTATATGGCAGGTCCATTCACGCGTCGTGCAATAAATTGGCTCAAGAGAGTTTGTTGATAATAATTAGTTAGGGACGGGCTAATGAGTGCAGGCGAGCTCTCCGCTCGGATGAGACCCGCCTTCACTTACTTGCAATACATTGTAGATATCGTGCTTCACTTAATATTGCTCATAATTTTAAAAAACCTATTATTTAAAAATTTATACATATAATTATTCGTGTAAAGTATGCTAGAAGATGAAAGTTATGATAAGAATAAGGCTTAGTTGTACAATATTAATATTCTAAATGCTTGTTTTTAATTTAAATTTCATTAACATACTATGGACATTTGGGTTGTACCTTTTTAAGAATATTTTTCACTAAGACTAATACGATACATAGAGAACTGAGTGCCTTCACTCTATTAGGGTATTTATACCCAAAGAGAGTACAGTTTCTGTAAATCAGTTGCCTCGCTTAACCCTTCATGAAACTTAAAGTAAATCTTATTATTATTAACAATGCAGTTTATCTAATACCAACACGTAAATCTATTACATATATCTTTCTAGCGACAAGCACGTGACTTCGTCCGCGTGAACTACAGTTGGTTTTGATTTTCGACGGCCTTTTCATAAAATAATGAAATTCCTGGAAAAACTTAAACAAACTTATAATTTCGTTATATTTACTACTACCCCTAGGATAGCTACTCTCTCCGCGCATAAGACATTGGTTCCCCCATAGCTGAAAGGTAGATGAATTTAACATTCCATTCAGGAGTTGAGGGCCAACAAGACGGCTCCTGGACCAGATGGTATTCTGCCGTTTAAGATGTTAAAAGAGGCTATCTGGTACCATAGGATCTATCTATCTCCGGCGGCTGTTAGACGTCTACTTCGAGGAAAGAGACAGGCCATACCTACGGCTTTATGTCGACGTGTTGAGATCCATAACACTATACGGTGCGTGTGGCGTATAGAAGGATGCTGTAACAATTTATAATGAGACCCAGTGGATGAGAGCAAATTGGGGATACCGTGCGGTGTCGTGGACTCTTGACACTAGATTTTTTCTGACTTTCTTTGATTCTTGCCCTGCTTTGAGGAAAAAGGCTTGAAATTATTTAAAGGTAATCCTTTAAGATACCTATAGAGAGTGATAAGGCTCTATGTTTTCTATTAAATAAGAATATTATGTTAAAATATTGGAAAACATAAGAACCGTATACGCCGTTTCTTATAAGTTTAATTTCTTTATAAACTGCTTGCGTGCGGTCATACGCTCCATGCCAATTATCTCAAAAACACTTTACAGATCATTGTATAACTGTTATATATTATTTTAAATGTTTAGTTTAACAAAAAGAAATACTCTCTTTTATAAATATATATACTATTATATATTCAGCGTTTTAAAAAATCACATATGTGCGTATGTAAAAAGCTTATGCATTAGCTTTTGAAAAACTTTTTTATAAAAGCTCTTAGTAATCAAAGCCTGTTGTCTGTAAGCATATTATGAGCAGGCAGTAGGCAGGCTGTAGACGGGCAGCGGGCAGGCAGCGTGCAGGCATCGCGGAGTGAAGAATGTTAACAAGCGACGCGACACTACGACGCGGAACTAATATTTAATTAGCTCGCATGTTATATCTAGCCGAGCTTTTTGCCCACACGTTATTGTTACTCGTATCTAGTCCGTCGGAGAGGAAGCAACCTTATTATGGTTTATTTTATATTGAATTCTGTCTTATTAAGTAATGCTAAATATCGTTGTGGCTGAGTTGAGATGAGCTGGAATGCATTCACGGTGTATATGGATTGAAATTGCACTAAAGGAAAATGAATACAACCAATTAGGGTCCACATGGCCAAGGGTGCACTAGGATAGAGCCTGTCTGTAAGCGCGATGGTCATGGGTTCGATCCCCAGTAGGGGGGAGTAAGAATAATTTATTCAACACGCGCTTTGTCGAATTCGGACGGAAAACGAAAAATGTTGCGGCTTGACGTGAAAAGCATGATGTAGCACCGTCATTTTCTTGATATGGCTGAATTCACAAAGTCGCAAATTTAAATTCTAGTATACAAAGTCTCAGCTTGAGTGGAAGGTTGAGAAAATAATCTTTCTCCATCTCTCCGAAAAATATGGAAAAGATAATGTGACTATTTTTAACTCAATAAAACAGCTAAGCGGGCAGGGACTCATATGGGGGTCTCACACCATAAAACAACATTAATATGATAATGTTGGTATCTTTGGTGCTGCTGAGTACGATCACCTGTACATCATATATTTATAATAAATACACAATTAACAAAATTTATTTTTATGAACAATTAAATTGAACTTACAATTTTATTTATGGTGTACCTAAATATCGAAATAGTATCTAATTTAAATAAAATTATCATAAGAATGTGTGATTCGGAGGCCGTCGTGCTGCGATGTGACAGCGACAGTGTCTGACTGACTCCCGGACGATTGATTATATTTTATAAATTTTCATATTTCCGTTCTGGTTACAAGACAAAGCGCGGCTTTGCGTTCCGCGACTTAAAACACGATGTCTTGGATTTTGACGGAAAGTAGAGAACCCTCTGCCTACCGTACCCTAAGCGGGAAAAAGCGTGGAGCTGAGGGATCCCTCCTAAGGAACTCACGTGAGGGGCAAATGCCTGCAGATTTCAAACCTTCACGCTTTTAATGAATAATTTTACTCAATTATGGAACACTTACTTATTTTTAAAAACCTTGACTTGGAAGATAATATAACTAGAGTATTACTAGCCATTTATTATATAGAATTGGTTTTATTTTGAATTTTTTGTTTAAAATCAATCTTAGTTTTTGCTAAATTCCCAGTTATTTAAGTCTATGAACAGTCAAATGATAAACTCTGAAGAGGTCTTTTCGACAAAACGGTTTAACGACTCAAGAATCTATACTAGTAAGGGGGTGCATGCACCTCGATGATATGACGAGTAAACATATAAGTTCTTCTTGTTTTATAAACGAATACATGCGTTCAGTGTAAACTCTCGTTGCATTATTAATAGAAAATCAAAACACTGCACACAACAAGACTATCTGAAATGAAATGGAATAAATTCAGTTGTTATCTTATCTTAATCTAAACTAGATATCGTATTTAGGATCAAAATTAGGTATACATCAAATTTATGAAAGAAGTAAAAGGTATAAAAAATAATAGAGTTAAGTAAGTTATAATCTCTTGTTAAATAAGCAACAAATACATATTGCATATCTACATATTAAAATAAACTTAGTGCACAGATCCTTCACATTAAACACATGTCTACATTAGAAACTATTTATATTTAAACAGTAAAAAGTTGTAAAGTTTCCTCTGACGAGGAAACTACCGTAGATAACAAAAAACTCCATTACAGTGTATATCATGTTACCGGGGCATAATTAACATATTGTTTCCCATCGCGACCTGTTCCATGTTGCGAGTACCTCGGGGCAGGCGGCTAGAGGCTGGAGGCTGGGGGCGGTGTCGCCGAGAGCGCGGTGGTCGCATTGATTTAAGATGACCTGAACGCCATCAAGTGAGTTTTTGCGAAGTAATGCGTTTTATCTATGAGGGCTAATGACACGATGTTTATGTATGAATAGACTTGTACGTCTTGTGTAGTTCCTTAAACATTTACATAGCTCTCGTAGATTACAAATTTTCTTGCGCTGTGTTACAATACTTTGTGGTAGCATGTCCCACTTTGCCAGAAGGAGTTTGAGCATTAGTAGTACTAGAATATTTTGTGAATGGTGTATATTAAAATTTCTTAAAGTGTATTCATACATATACAAAATATACAATTTTTTTTTTTTGTTAAAACGTATAAAAATTTAAGCACAGTGGGATTCGAACCCGCGCCTCTTGGAAACCACCCAAGTTAAATGGTTAAAACAATTATACGTTTTCTAAAATATATTAAATAAAGAGGGGGCCCGTCAAGACTTAATTCGTCGATATAATTTGAATTTAAGAGATGTAGGTGTTTTCCAATGTTTATTGTCTGAACCTTGTTCTGTGGTAACTAAGATGTTGTATAAATTTAAGTATAAATAGTGTTCTTAGAAGATTAAGGAAATGCTATAATTGTGTGTTTGAAGATTGTTTTAGGGAACGATGGGGCTGACATTTTTGTATTATTACATAAAAAGACCCTAAATAAAAATAGATTAAAAAAAAAAAAAAATATTAAATAAAGAGAAAGAGACAAAAAGAAACTATTAAATAAAGAGAAAGAGAGAAAAAGCTGTAGCTTAGAATTAATATCTAGTACACAAGTAACCGTTTTAAAAGAAATATCTTAATATATATGTAAGTATGTCGTAAGTGTCAGTCCTACCGAAATGTGACGTTCATCAAAGATATAAAAAGTGTTAGCTCTTAAATTTATTACAAAAGTCAATTGTTATTTTCTAACTGTAAATTTATTATTAATTTAATAAGTCTTAAAGTATTCACCACCCACCATAGGACCACACCACACCGCGCCGTGCCACCAACGTTCTTACTCTATCATCTATGATATATGTTCTATGGTGTAAGAATGTCAAGAAAATGTTTTTTGTTCCTTTCCCATAAACTATGGTAGAGTCATAAAACAATAATCTTGGTTTTTGCTATTGAGTTACAGCGATATATTAATCCTAGCTCTTATATAAATCAAGAGTCCCATTTGAAGGCCTTCCCGCTGCATACTTAGACGTGAATGTGTTCAGAAATGCTGGAAAGGAAACTACACGCAATAACTAACACCGGTAAGGCAAGGGGTCCTCATAAATATATGGAACACGGTAGATTCCAATAGAGAGATTTAATTGGCGAATTTCCTCATACTACGCAGTGCGTACGAGACGTTCGTGGCGTTAAGCGAAAGGTGTAACTTGTGTGGTGCAAAATGTTATCTGATTTATTTTAGAACTTCGTCGAAGCTAACGACGCTTTTACTTCGAACAAACTAGTTAGAATAGCAAGGATTTAAGTGAAATACATCAAGTTCAAACTTGGAACTATATTGCACTAGCTATGCTTTTCCGTTAGAATCGGTTAGTTTTATTGAAATATATAGCAGGGCTGACCGTAAAGCGATAAATGATGCCCAGTTATAGCGAGCACAGCGCAGTGTTCTGTCAGGGAGCGTAATGGCCAGGAAACAACATGATTTGTTGAGTTGCTACCATACGCACTTGTACAGGTGCTGCAAAAAATATAGATATGAGTCTCAATGAGAAATATTGTCGTCGCTACGTTATCATTAAGTAGTGACATTTCATTATAAGAAAAAAAGCAACCTGTTGGAAGTGGATGGTCTAATGGCCAATATTTAAGCTTAAAAAGCTAAAATAGAAAGAATTGCATTCAAAAGTCTTTTGTTATAAGATAACGTAATGATATTATATATATATATATATATATATATATGTTTTCTTGAAGTTTCTGTGAAGTTACAATCATAAAATGCAGTCTGTCGCTTTGGTACTGCCCGGGACGAATTATACAGATTTTAAAATACAATTCATAAGGCTTCTTTGAGTTCAGCATCAGTAGTAGATGTGTTATCAGCCATTACCGTACAAGGAACCAATTACAGTCCAAGTGTTAACAGGACGAGTACCGACTACCGCATGCTAACATTACTCACACCAGTTCGTCGTAGCTCTCCGCAATGTGACCTCGTGCGTTGGTCGGTCTCGGCGAATCGCCACCCATTAGAACGATCTCGGGAGATCGTTACAGCCTCCGACGCTGATAAGTGTTCGTGTAACGGCTATTACGGATGTTGCGAGACAGCTTTTTGTAAGACATATATAAGGCTAACGGAGATGAAGTGGAGGTGGGCTAAGTAAATTGTGCTAACACGATTTTAACCCTAGTTATTAACAAGTAATTGTAGGTCTCGTAGGTAAGTGGTAGGTAAGTGTATCTATGTGTATATATGTGAATAATAGAGCAGTAGTAAATTTGAAATTATTCTTTCTTTATACTATATAATATAAAATTAAATAATATTTGACGTTTAATTATAGTATTACTGATAAAAATAGCACAAACATCTACTTTAACACAAAAACGAGTGTCGCTGTTGGGAAAATAAAGGAACCAATAAACATTGACCGGCATATATTAATTGGACTGAACACTTCCATAACAGAGCTTTATTCGATCAGATAAACTTAATAGTAGATAAAAGCTTTTATAAAGTTTCTCACGAACTTAGACTTTACGCCGCTCTTTAGTTCAGTCCGCCGGACTCTGACAGATGGCTCATTTTTAAGAGAACTAGTAGAGTATGTCCTTAATGTGGATGGAGCGCGGTGATTGCCGTCGCGTCGCATCGGTGCGGGACTCACAGGACGTCGCGTCGGCGACATCAAACCATTATAATTGCGACTAATTGGCTTGATCCCCGCGGCCGCCACACGCTACACGCCACACGCTACACCTGTATATCACTGTAACAAGAAAGTAGAAACATCTTGTTAAACCTTGTTCTGCATTTCGCTCTACAATTATACGATCATAAACTTTAATCGGCAACCGTTGCTTCAGATTAAGCGCTTCAGGATTATATTCACGAATGAACGCTATTCATATGGAGTTGCTGGTTAATGAACTAAGGACCAATTTTGTTTATTACTCAGGCCTGACAATACATTCATTATCCATTACAATATCACGATTGAATGGCTACTGCCTAGTATTTAATTTACAAAATAAATATAACAACCTTTTTTAGGCTTGCCAAAAATATAACTTACCTATATAGAATATAGGCTATGGACTAAAGAAAAAAATATGATGAATTTCTTTTACGCTAACAACTTATTTTTGTTCTTAGTAAAGAGAGTTTGGAAAAATTCATATATTAAAAGATTATTCTCAGAATAATCGTGTAGCAAAAGAGAATACTATTATTAAATATTGCTTCCATTAAATATTGATACTAACAATAAAGATAAGCTGTCAAAGTCAAAGTTCAAAGAACGTATGAACGGTTTCGAAGACGGTTTGAATCCTGCATTCAAATTTTTATACGTATTTTAAAAATGTTTTTACTTTCTAAAGTGTATAATTAAAACTTTGGAAATGTTCAAATAATATAAATTTAAATTCAATATCAAATTTACGTATAGGAAATGAAACAACGAAAACTGAGTAGGATCCGTAGGAACTGAGGAGAATATAATTACAACACACAATATGTAGAGAGATGCACAATATGGCAATACTCAATTCATGCAATACTACAATAACACCAATCTCTAACAAAGTTTTATTTCATTACAATATGAATAATATTAATTTGTGAATGGGGTAAATGGTCAGAACTTACAACATTTGTTTTTTATTAATTCTTGTACCTGACCTCTTTCAATTAACCTCTTTCAATACATTTAAAATAATCGTACGCTTTAAGGTTGACAAAGTTTAATAAAAAGTTTAGTTAATTAAAAAACCTTTATAATCAAAGTTAAGTTATCTTATAAACTAGTCAATGATATTAAAAGTACAAATCTTTTTTAATACAAGTTGTTATCTCGACGCATGGTCGCGGCCAGCCGTCGTCGCGCGTCTGAGTTTTATTCGGCCGTTGGTATATCGTTGGTCAAAACGAGTGCTTCTCTTAAGTGAAATTTGGCAACACTGCACCTGCTCATGAAAATGCTGTACACACATTGGAAGACACTTTATTATATATAGATAATTGATTATTTTTACACTTTGGTTATTCACACACTTTGGAAATTGAAAACCATTTTTTAGAAAACCAATAAAAAATTGCATATAATAATGGACATTTAAAAAAAATTAACTTCGCAAGATATGAACCCATGCCTCTAGTAAACATAGTTCGAATGATAATAATTACAAATTTTGATACGTTTTAGAAAAATATTAATCTAATACTAAATGTTGAATTACAATAAGTGTGAAATAATAAAATATTTAACTTTGTTTTTTTAATGTCTAACCATTCCATTCCCATTTACGAAAATATGATCATTTTCATGTATGACGTTTTATCATATTAGTCTCACGACCTCTACCGCCTCTTGAGAACGACCGCCTTACGATATCTCCATTAAGTCAATACTAAATTCATGTCCAGAGGCCTTTCCACAAGCAGTTATCAGTATTAAGAAGCCTGATAGCCTTTTTAGCAAGTTAGTGCTTAATCTGCGCTTGCTTTTAGCCCCACGTTACGCTAATTAGCGGCCGTCAAGTGTCAGGCGCCGGGCGGCGAGTGGTCGCCGTGGAATTAAATTTAAGATAAATCGTCTGTTTGTCTGCAATTAAGCAAATGTCTCTATATCACTCGTATCTGCGAGCCAAGAAGTGGATAAAGAGAGAATTGTAAGTTATTTATAAATACAAAATGATGCTACTGAATGCGATTCTTAAAATTTCATGCGTAAAAAATATTAATATATAGAATAATTTACATACATTACTAAAATAGAGTGACGCAAACGAAAGAGTGACTCATTTTGAAACATATTGTTCACCAGACAATAAATAATTAAATAGACTACAGTAGTCCGTAGACACAGGTTCGAGTATTGGAAACGTTGGGTTCCAAAAAGTATTTTCGAATACCAATATTATACGCAATAAATCCGGTTAAAAATAGTTTCATTTCAACAACGTGAAAATCAAAGAACTTATGGAATAGACTCATTTTCACAGAATATCACTTATTTGTCTTGATTGCTTATAGACTATGATTGAAATTTCTAGCTGAAATTTAACACCTTTGAAGCTTAACACTTTTCCTGCAAAGTAAATAAAAAAAAAACTTAGACAAAGATAACCTAATGTCACACTCCGTGAAGCTGATCGCTCTGATCGCTCCCGCACGCTTCTCTGAGCTGACCATCGAGGGTGACCCACCACCCTTGACTCCACGACGTGCCGTGATGGCTCCCGCCGCTGGGGTTCACGGAAGATTGGGGTTCCCTTGGCCCGGCTAGTGGCGGTCGAGGAGGAGCACCGTGAGGTTTTAGTGGGTATGCGGACAGCCTCATTAACTGTCCCACATAACCACGTTCGAGCCCCCAATCGGGCTGATACCCGTAAAAGATTCCACAAAGAGAAAAAAAGTGCCACACGCCGTTCTCCGATTTCCGTTTAAAATGGAAAACCTAATCTACAACCAATTGCGTTTACATCAATACACTGTTCAATTGCCTCATGCCATCATCATGTAGCTTTAGCAATGGTAAAGAAATATTGTTAGTTTAATTAATGATGGATTGCAACAAATAATAAATTTGCTTAATCCTCGTCGCGACTCTCCTCTTTCAAATGAGCTTATTATCAGACTTAAAACATTATTAAACATATATAATATAAGTACCGCAGACGGACGGTCGAGTGGTCGGTCACAGTGATAAGATTTCTTATTAGCAACTTGTAGATGTGTGTTGTTGCTGCGTGCGTCTATATTACATTATATACTTTATATCAAACAGTAAAACAAATGTGCTTGTAAATTGAATATTTATGAAAACATAATTTAAGTTGATTAAGAAACAGTAAAAGAATATGAATCTTTCATTTTATTGGTCTGTACGTCTGTTTGGAAGTACTGGACGGATTTAAATGAAACGTTTTTGCCTGGTAAGTCTGGTCAGGACTTAGGGTTTAATATATTTCGAAGAATGGAACACTATGGAAGAACCATAAATAAGCAGTTAAACTACAAGAAATAAATTAATTTCGTATTAGTAGAAGTTGTTTAATATGGCAGTTTACGTTGACAAATAAAAATCAATTAACGCCATCGGGGAGAAGTAGGAAAACTGATTAGTAATAAATTAATTTAAGAAAGCTTTTGTCCTGGGAAGGATAACCGGAATCTATTTAGTGACATTGTTTTTTACCTTTTAGGTTACTTGCTTGAAATACGTTTTTGTATGTTCAGCAAAGTTCTAAATTTTTTTTACGATGTTATTGTAAAGATATAGCCAAGACTGTAATATTTTAGCAGTCAATATTTTCCTCGTTTCAAGTCAATTCATGTGACTGTTGATCGATGATTGTATGAAATACTACAACAGGCAATTGTTCTTGTAATAAAGCACGTTTATCATGTTCCTCGCATGTGAGTACGTGCCTATAGTCGTAGGTGCAAGCCAATTTATATAAGGAAACTTGATTAGCCCCTTCGTCCATACCAGACACCACACAACCGACGCCTTGTGGAGCGTCTACTATAGTATTTAAATATTAGAATAATAAAATATAACACTTGCTATGGCTATAAATATTTACTATTATATAGTTATTTGATTTGGTCAGTAATTTACGGGAAAGATCATGGATGATTGACCCTCGTCTCGCCTGTCCGACTTGTTCGACTGGCAGCGCAGATTCGAGTCCCATTTTGAGTACTGTGTATTTAAAATATTTTCTTTCTCCTGCTGTAACCAAGTGTTGTGCCGTGTTAGACGCATTCACTCAGGAACAAATGTGGACAACAGTTTGTTTCTGGTCCTTTCCCCCTTTTTCCTCTGTATTTCTTTTCTGAGATTTTTCAACAGCCGCTAATAAGAAAATAAATCAAACCATTTTAATTGATGCTACCAGTATATATTAGATACAGGTTTACGACATCTTTTGCTGTAATGGATAAATCGTAAAACTTAAGGTAACATGCTGGTATCGTACAAATGCTAATGTGACACAATTAGAGGAGTCTTGGAGTCTCGAATAAAGAATTTAATAACCAAAACCAGGGTCCAAAAAATTTAATCACCAAAAAATATGAACGCGATGTTTTGTTGAATTCTACGAAACGCGCACTGTCGTTGTATTGTTAGATATTTACTATATTCTCTTTAATGTTTGTTTGCCGTTCTTAAGTTTTAGAGTAATTCGCCTAACAGAATCAACCTGACAGGCTAATTGGCTAACATCTTCTCTGCTTATTTCTAAGTTAAACAAATCTTTCTGCTGTGCCATATTTAATACAAATCAAATTAAGTCAATTTATTTTCTTTAAAATAAGGTTCTCTATAAAGTGAATACCTTAGACCTAAGAAAAAACGGTATAAGGAATTCAATAGGACTTTTTTAAAAATACAAATGACATTTATGTCAAAACGTATTACTGTAAAGATTGTTCACTTTCTTGACGATGTAGTTTCCGCATAGCTGGCCATTTGTGAGTATTTAATTTTATAATTAAATAAATTTATTATGCAGTTATTAAAGCGGCGTCGCCTTTGATTCTTGTCTCGCAAGGAAAAGGCTCGGCGGCGCGTGTGGTAGATGCCATTAACACTGTTAGCCATCTACAACACTTATATACTGTTAGTACATGTCTACTCGGGAAAGGCTGTCGACCACTAAATGCAAAGTGCGTAATGTACACATGATAAACACACTAAAAGCTGAATTTCCAGTCTTTGCGCCAATCTTCTGAAAATTTTACTGACTAGAAAATATCTCGAATTGTTACTTTATTTTATTTATTAGTGAAAACGATATTTTCATAATGTAAAATTTTCTAAATTGGTAATAAAATTCTGAAGAAAAACTCGTGCTTAGGAAGCTGGATATCAAGTTTATAGTAGAATCGTCGTGTGAATTATGTTAAGTGTCCGCGCTGCAACGTCCGGCTCCGACATAGCCTCTGGTAAAGGCTATCTGGGATACCGACGGATTGCACGGGACCTCATTTACTATGTATAGAAATATAAGCAAGGCTGTAAAAAACACGAATAACCACTTGAAAAATACTCGAAGGGGTATAAGGGTTTAACCATAAACATTATTCTGTTGCATTTGCAATTTTTAAATATTCATGAGGGGTTCGTACTTGGAAATAGAAACAAACTGTAATAAAAATTAAGATTGACCTGGTAATAAAAATGTCTAAAAGTATTTTTTATGATGTGTGTTTTAATCAGAAGTCGGTCGAGTGGTTGACAATAAAGCATAACACAAAGCTCTTTAAATGTTCGATACACTTACTATTTGAGAGAATTGCAAATGTAAATGAGGAATTCAAACAAACTAACTAATTTTAATACAAAATATATAATTAAAAGGTATAAATAACAAATCTAGAAACATCAATATGAAGTCTTTTCATTATCGAATCGATATAAGAACATCGACACAAAGCCATCGTCCAAAGCTCCAAGTGACAATCTGATAAGATTTGCATCGCATAAAATTAATTGGTAGGTGATTAATGAGGCAAGCTACTAGTTTTTGCTGCCGTCGCGTATCCAGCATCCAGCATCTGAATCCGCTAGCGGGAGATAAAAATAAATAGAATTATAGACGCGAGTGCCACCTGTATTGAGAATTAGCATGAGAGACGAGAGACGTGGCGACGCTACTACTTACTACTGCTACTACAGTACAACAACCTGTTATTTAACACTATGCATATATTAATTTTTTTCGCCATCTTTTGACTGCATACCAGGATAGGCAGAGGGAAACTAATATCGACACACTCCGTTTTTTGGTTTCGGAGCGGAACTCAACGCTGTGCTTTGCCAAACCGGAGTGGAGAAATTCATGTAATTGAAATATTACCTTCTTACCCAGTGGTAATCGAAGCCATAGCTATTTACGTTTATAGTCAGACGCCGTCCCACTGCACCACGATGGCCTCGTCATTTACATTTTTTATAGCAATTTATTTTCTGTGTGTATATTTTTTTTAATCGTCAATCTTAAAATTCAATTATTGTGGCATTGACGAAAAATGCGTACTGTACCTGTATGCGGTTCGTTGACCTGAAGCCCATAACTAATCTGAAAATAAACATAATTCTTAACTCTTATCATTTATATTTAATTTATTAATATAAATTAATTCAACGACAACACTTATAGACTTAAAGTCTAGTATTTATTATTGGAAAATAATACTTGCAGGAAACTAGACTCTAGACTCAGATAAATTCAAAAGAGCTTTACTCAAAGTGAGTTGGTGAGTTTCTTGCAAAGAGAAGACCATAACGCTTGCGTCTAAATAAGGGAGTGAGTAAGTTCAAAAGTAAGTTCAAATTCTATATCACTGATGGTAAGCCGAACGTAGTACGTGCAAGTGCTTTAACACTTTTAAAGTGTTGTACACACACTTGGGACACGAAAAATATTTTTATAAAATGTATAAATAGTTTAACGTAACGGTGACTCGAAACCGCACCTCTGCTTTATCTTCCAAGCGCAATAAATATTGTATACACACATATATTATTTTTCCCTGTTTTGTCAAATATTGACAGAAATTATTTTTTTAAATTAGTACAAATCTCTTTACAGAGATCCTCTACAAGCATTTACAAGGATTTCGATGTAGCTCGATTATAACGTACAGCTTATTTTTTAAAATTTTTTAAAGTGTTATTCCCACACTAAGGAAATTGAAAAAGACATATTTAGAAAACTTATAAATATTTGAAAGCAGCGGAATTTGAACCCGCGCTTCTTGAAAACCGTTCAAGAGCTCTGACCACTAAGCCATGCGTTGAACGGTTTTCAAGAGGCGCGGGTTCAAATCCCGTTGCGTTCGAATTTTTATACGTTTTCTAAATATGTCTTTTTTAACGTATAGCTTAATTGGCTAGAGAATTTCGACGGACTTTAAGAGGCGCAGGTTCCAATCATACCATATTCAAAACTTTTTATACGTTTTCTTAAAAGATTTGTACGTACCAAAATATCTTAGTCTACATTGTGGTTTGTTATATTTTTGTATAAATTTCTTATTCGTATGTATTTTTGTCTTGTTTTGTATATATAACAGTGCTTTACATTGTATATTGTAATTCTCAGCATGCTTGAAGTACCTGTAGTCGAGGCAACCTGAGCGCAGGGCGAGTGTGGAGACGATCCATCACGTAACCGACATTATAAAGATGAGTTTGGCGATAAACATGCACATAATTAGTTTGATTATCTTGCCTATCACACAAATACTGCCCGCAGCAAGTGTACGTGTAACGGACTTGTTTACAGACTGGCTACATTATTATATTATATATTATTTACATTTTGTTTTGTCTGAGTGAATGGAAATGTTCTAACAAAGTGTACATTTAGCAGGATATATATTTAACTCTGAGAAGTTCAGGGAAGGCCTTGAGCTTTACACGCTGTTTCCTGGATAGCAGGTTTCCATCCGAATTAGGAACTCAACGCTGCGTTCTATCTTGCCACTAGAGGTAAATGAAAATTATTCATATACGAGTATAAACACTCCCGCGATTGGAAATCAGAAAGTTAAATGTTAAAATGTTAGATAGCCTTCAACAACCGAAAACGTCGAAATTCTTATACTCTTATCACTTACTTTTGTTGTCAGTATCCAACATAGCAACATAGCATTGCAGATGTCCAAGCGCGGGTTCGAATCCCGCTGCGTTAAAAATGTTTTTCAACTTCCTAAGTGTGTGAATAGCACTTTAAAAATGTTAAACAGTTAAAGTAATTTCGTTTTTCTCTTTTCATTTATAGACACTGCGTGTTTAAACTAAAGCGAAGTTCTGTTTAACCAGACCGGGTTATCGTATATACCACACTTGCCATATTATTGTACTATACAAATAGGAATATTTCAAAGTTAAGACTAACCAAGAACATCGGTGTAATGCAAGATATCCGAACTCGTATTATGAACGTGCTTGTGGCAATATTAAAAAAAAAATGTAATATAATTCATGGGCTTTTCTCATATCAAAGAAAATATCTCGTTTAATGGAAAAGTTGTTTTAGAAAAATGCAATCATCATAAGTGCTTGTTTCTCCTTATTGAGCACTTGGATTTGGTCAGACCTCTATTATTTATATTAAATATTACTTGAATAGATTTCACCTTACTTGCATATAGTGGCGACGTATGTAGGTTGTTTTTTACAGTTAATGTTTTTTACAATTAAATAGTGACAAGACACTAAGTTCTCCATTTTCCGCCCGAAATCGAGGCATTGCGCGTTGAGTGGCAGAACTCAACGCCGCACTTTTTCTTAGGTACTAGTGGGAATCGAACCCGTTACATCGCATTTACAATCAGACGCTGTCCTCAGTCAAAAGAATCAAATGGCCTCTTTACTTTAAAATTTAAGCGTCATATATACAATATATATGTAAACGCCTGATAAGGTTCTGGAAAATACTTGTATATATATATATATATATATATGTACATAAAAATATTGTGAATCCATGTCTCTCATCGACTCTCATTGCGTGAGCAGATATGTATCTGGGACACTTGCTGCAAGTTTTTGCGGCAAAATTACTTTACTTAGAACTCTTACCTTACAGAGTAAATATAAATATAAAATGACAGTTGAAGTTTAATTTATAATGTTATTGGCAAAAAGCATTTACCATTTGCACGTTTTAGTTGTAAAGTTTTATATTGCTGTTGTCTCTGTATAATTCAAGTTCATATAAAGATGGGGTATAGAAAGCCAATGTTACTGACTGGTGACGAAGGTTTAGGAACACATTAAATTAACAAAATAAAAGTTTTACATACGAGTATATCTCTTTTATAATGGAACGTGCTGGTTGCTAAGGCAACGCTTATTTTACGTTTACTAGTATTGTTGAAATCAGGAACATCTCGACGATTCTGTTGTGACACGCCAGAGTTAAGCTTTAAAATTTGGTTATAAGTGGAAATGGTGCTAAAAATTGAGTTTAATTGGATTAGTTAGGTGTATTAGCCGAAGTAGTAGAAAGGGAATAACAAATCTCTCTGTAATAAGATTTCTTTGAGTTCACCCCAAAAATGTGGGAGGTGAGCGAGTACATAAATACCAACTAATAGCAATAGAAACTAAAAAGTATACAAAAAAATAAAGCGTTTCCATTAAACTAGTATAGGACTCTTAAACTTACGTTGAATTAATTCATATCATGAGTAATAATGGCGTCATCAGACCGTCGCGTCGCGTCGCGTCGTCGTGAGGCGCAGGCAGTACTCTGCAAAGCGGACAGGCACGACACGCCCACAAGCTTCGTTATTCGTCCATTCACCAATCGTGAGCTTTACCTTCGAAACCTTTAATGCAGATTGTAGCCGTGACGGAGACACAATACCTAACTATGATTACTACTTAGACCATTTTTTACCTTTACAGTTTCTGTCTACGATAGATATACTTAAATATACATTTTATTATGTATTTCGACACCGTAATGGGTCGCGTTTGATTTTGCACTAGATAGTTGTGAGTACGATTCTCAATAAATGAAATATTTATATTTAAAACCTTGCTATGCACAAAGGTTGATTATGATGGAGATGCAATAGAAAGAAATTCAAATTTGGTTTAAATTATTTAAATAAATAAATAACGTCTTTATGACAAAGTCGTTGCGCCAGAATTAGTTAAGTTTAGATTGTTTTTACGGGAATATATAATGCATTACTCAAAACATGTGATATCTAATCTTGAGCTCAACTTATTATTAACGTCATACAAAAGTTATTTTAATAATATTTTTGATAATTTAGAAGAATTTCAAAGCTTCAGATAAAAAGCTTATTAACACCACGTGCGCCAGCGCATGCCGGGCGCTGTGAGGGCAGTGTGATAAGTATCAGAGCTGGATGTTGTAGCAAGTTTCGACGCGGGATGCAATATTTATGAGTATCGGCCGCTCATCTAGATCTTACGCTACCTCTACTTGCCATTATTTTATTTATTATAACTGTAATACAAGTTATAAATAAAAAATTAGTTTCAAGAAAAAACTAAAAGCAACACGTCTGCATGTTTTCAAGCAAGTCCTTTGACTTGGAAAACAAGGACATCAAAATAGTGTGGCATTTGACATTTCTTGACTGCATGGAAGCTCTTTGCGGAAACGTGTATTAATTAAGATATTTGAGATCTCTTCTTTATAAATGTGTAATTAGACACGAAGCTTTAACTCTTACGTCACTCAGGAACTCAAGTTCGTATATAACATGCGATATACGAACATGAGTTCGCACTCATTTACGCTATGGTCCATATAAAGTGAATTACCTGCTCAATTACAACATTAGGCTCATCTTATATAATTAAAGCATTCTATCCCTAGCCAATACATATTCAAAACAAAATAGAAAAAATAACAAGCTCAAACTAAAATCAAAAGCTGCTCAATAAAGCTTGTATAATTATAATCAATTTATGCTTTATCTGCATGTCTGCATAACATCGGAGCCTGTTGCACGATGTGGCTCTGTTAAGACGATTTCCTCTTATTGGACAACTTAATACGCTTCAAGCATCTCCATTAGTCAGTGTTCAAATGTATGGAACATACAAATGCGGGCACGTAGGATGTGCTTGTCGGTAAAAAGAGTCGTTTGTGGCAGAACGATACTCAATCAATTATACTATAGAGTACAGAGACATTAGCAAGTAGTTACGTCTAAATCTGTAAGGTATATTGTTTGTTAAGTAGATTACAAAACAATTAAAATACACTTTTCACTTGAATTTGAACCGTTGACCTGCCAGTAATAAATGCAAGGAATTTAATTATACACTTAAATAACTTACGATTATGTAAGTTTATTATATTAAATTAGATTGTTTCATTACGAGTATAAGATTAATTGTTTTATGACCCCATTTGACATGCTAAAAGTCGTTTGCTAAATTCTTTCAAGGTGTTAGTGTGGGATAAGAGGCATGAGTATAACTTTGGATGTCATTAATCTAGGTATACATTGAAAATGATGTCTTAAGAATGGTTGTTAGTTTGAAAAAATTATAATTCCATCGTTGTTTTATGTATTGATAAAAACTAAACTCTCCTCTCCGTGGCCCACTTAATTGATACTAGCAATAAACCATATTAATAACTTGCTATTATGAACTATTAAACACTGTACAGTGTAGTGACAGTGGCGGGCCCCGTCGTGCCGGCGGCGGCGGCGCATTGCGGGGCAGTGTGGGGGGAGTGTGGGGCAGTGCGGGGGGAGTGTGGGGCAGTGCGGGGGGAGTGCGGGGCAGTGCGGGGTATGGCTGATAATTTCGCGTAATAGCATAGCAGACACATTATAACGCAGTATCAATCTTATACAAGCGACTACGCGCTGGCCATTTGCTACCCACTTCCTTGGGTAAAGCACGAGTTTTATATAAGTACTTACTTATACTTATATAGATTTGTATAGAATGTTTATTGGATTCTTTCAAAACCAAAATTTGTGCTTCAATTTCTGTGATTTTATAGAATTTGTCTGTTCGGCCAATTTAAAAACAACAGTCCAATGGAAGCGATTTCAACCCTAACCATTCATTTCCAACCGGGCTACGATGTGATTTTAAAATCGTTAATTATACTTAGTAATTCATAATATTACTGAAAGTTATTACGATCTAATCTTTCGTGCACGCTTAAGGCTCTCGTACTAGCAGTTCAAAGCTCCTTGAATGCGGTCCATTAATAAAGCATATCACGAATGTAAAAGCTCATAAAACTATACATTACGATTTCCGTTCTTATCAAATCGCAGTTAACGCTGTAATCACATGAACGATGGTGCAGCTGCTGAGGCTGCGCGGTCGCCGCGGCCACCTATAAATAACGAGCTCATCGGAATTCAATCAATGCTAACATGTAAAAACAAATAAAGATAACTTACTAGTACATAGAACATTAATATTATTTAATTAGAAAAAGACATATTTAGAAAACGTATAAAAAACGCAGCGGGATTTGAACCCGCGCCTCTTGAAAACCGTTCAAGTGTGCGAATAACACTTATAAAAATGTTAAAAAATATACAATTTAATTTCTCAGCCGGCGTATGACGCCTCTACGTAGTGTGTTTTATTGATCTAAACGATTTGCTTTCATATTAAGCCTCATCTTTGAGGTGATCTTTTGAATGTGTTAGTTGTAAATTATATATTTCACTTCGGAAACATTTATATATGAAAATAATATTTTTCTCTTGATTAGATAAGATAAGGTTGTATTACAATCCATCCTACTTTTAACATTAAACCTTTTTCGTGAACTCATATCACGTATCGTTTTTGGGTATAATTTTTGTACTTAGTAGGTACATAGTTTTTATATTATATCGATGTTATAAAGACGTAAACACACAACTAAAACACAAAGTTTCAGTTACTTTAATAAATACAAGAATATTTTAAAAAATAAATAAAAAAATGTCTTACAATCTTGCGTCGCACTTGTAGCTTACCTATAAATTATTAAAACATATTTATTGCTAAGGCTCAAATATCAATTTGTTTATTTTCTCACGTAAGATGAATTGGTCGATGACACAGCGCGGTCGCCGAGGCTCGTAGGTTTGGGCTCGAATCATTCCGGAAGAATTAATGTAGTAGTTTTTGTACTATAGGATTTTAATTTGTTAATTCTTCAATTTATAGGTCGAATGTTTTTTTAAATTAGGCGGAGAGTATTAACAATGTGAGATTTTTACGTTAATATACAATACAAAAGCACAGTGAAGTGTATATACAGAGTGATACTATATTTAATAAGTTAGTAAAAATGTATGTCTGTACATATATAATATATTTACGTAAAATAATCCAGGAACACGAAATAATATATACAGTAGTAGCATAATATCTATATATTATGCTACTACTTTATATAACGTTTTCCGTTACTATTAACGGAATATGAATCTGTGATTTTTTATATTTCGCTTATCTGTTTGTCTATATGTCCGTTTACACACGCACACCTTTGGAACTACTGGACAAATTTTAATGAAGCTTTTTTGTTATATAGTTTTTAAGCGTGGACAGGCCTTTGTGTAAATTTTTTGTTGAAGACTGGAAGCCTTGTTGTAAAATATTAATAGACCAGCTACAAGAAATAAAGCAATGAATTCTTAACAAAGTTTGTTCAGCATTATCCGTTGACGCAAAAATATAACATTTGGAACATCTGATGAAGAACCAAATGAAACCAGCTTAGCTAAACGAAATAAGTAAATGCCGCTTTGATAAATAATTGATAAATAAGAAACACTGAACATTGTGGCCATCCTGGTACTGGGGCACCGTCTGATTAAATGTCTTTGGCTGTGGGTTCATTCAATTGTTTTTTTCCCTCCAGTAAGACAAAGATGGGCGTTGAGTTTCAGCATTTAATACTCATCTTCATAAATTCGGAAAGAGGAGGTCTCACGAGGTCCTCTTTGTGTGCCGAGTAAAACAATCTCGAGAATGAAAAAAATACAATCGTATGGAGCATCTGAGTCTTAGAGCCTTTATTGCCATCAAGGAATTAATATAATTTTGGGTCCAAGTTTCAATATCAGCTGGTGAAAAATGGAAGTAGTATGTCATAAAGTCACAAAGTCCACGCAAACAGAGTTACGGGCATCAGCTAGTGTTTAAATAAAATTCTAAATTTACAAAATATTATGAACAGAAAAAACTTAAACTATAAATATTTTCTTTTTAACCGTCGACTATGATTTCTCTCTCCTCTAGGTCTACGCTTTACGTCTACTTTAAAACGAAGGACAATTATTATGTAAGTACAACGTAGCTGGAAGGAGAACGCAGGGCTTAGCGAACAGAGCGCTTGAACAGTTTTCAAGAGGCGCGGGTTCAAATCCCGCTGCGTTCAAATGTTTATACGTTTTCTAAATATGTATTTTTAATCATTTTGTCTCCCCCCGTGAACTCTCAGTTTAGATGAGTATTAAATTAAAAGTCAAGTTACATTTTCGGGATGAGTTCTGTTGTGTGTCAGCGCGCCGTAACCGGAGACCGTCCGCTTCGGTGCCTCTTCACAAAGGACTGGGCTCGAACTTGCTTTTATGTAGAGGAACATTGTGAATTGCATTACTGTAGTATCACTTTACTGGCGCTAGCTATTATCCTAGCTTTATCATATCAAATGTTGGTGTGGATGAGTTTTTATGCACTTTTTTGGCATCTATTTGTGCCAACATTTAACAGAAATATATTGGATTCTAATATCATTCAAGAAAAATATATATTTTTAGACTATTTGTTTTTCCAGATGACGCGTGGCATTTGTGGCATCCAAATATACATGATGTCTCCAAAATTCTCTTTACCTATGTAACAATACTCAAAAAGTATACTTTTTAAATATGTAATAGTTATATTACAGGAATTGCATTTTAATTATTAAAATTAAATAGTAAATTATGATTAATAAGGCATTACAAATTTTTGCATTGAAAAAAAGAGTGGCGGGCATGCCACTCTTTTTTTGCATGAAACATAATACAACATCTTAATTATTATTAGCTTAGTATATATCCTCGATACGTGTTGTATAAAGTTGTAAAGGTATCTTGCGATTTGATTGCAAAACTTATTAGGGCTTACACTAGGGAGTTGTGGAACTTACAAAATACTTGCACAGTCGGACGTAGGTCTGATCGACGCATGACTGTCAATATCCCTCGTGAATTTCCCTTGATTACCCCTGATGAAAGACCACGTAAATCCAACGGAATAGTATACTAGTCCTTTAAAGAATTCATAGAGACTGTTAGTTATATAAGTTGTCGTTTATGTGAATCAAAAAATAAAAAAATATATGGATATGAATAAGACATTGATATAAAAAAAAAATGTATTGGTTGTTTCTATAGTTCTAAATAAATTACGTAAATTGCCTTTTGGGTGGAGGTTTGTATATAAAATATTTTCATTTATTTTTATTTTGCCTTTATGTTTGTAAGCCGATGTAGGAAGTGAGAACCTCGTTTCAACACATTCCGTTCTCCTCTTTCCGCCTGAATTCGAAATATTTCGTGTTGAGTGGATTGCAATGTATTTCCTTGCGCTACGAAACCACAATCAAAATATGAGATTCAAATACAAGTGAATGCGACGTTTGATGATAAAATATGAAAGTAAAGGCGATAGTTGCAGTGTGGTTAAAAGCGGTCTTTCGTTCGGCAGGTATCGGGTTACGTTCCAGGTGCCGGGCAGTTTAGTGCGGTGCTCCACTGCGAGTCAGGCTAGTGTATTATGTTTTTTTGAAATGTTATAAAATATGATTATTTAAATCACTTGCAGTATTTTCTCAAACACGAAAGAAATATGTATGTATGTTTGCTGAATATATATTAATTTAAAGAGATAAATTTATAAGTATTTTTATTATATTACTAAATTAATTAAATATTTAATATATAAGTTAAGCAGACGAGAGCTTATCTTTATACTAATAAGTGGAGGAAAAACTTTGGACCCCTCTTTGTGAAAATTATGCAAAAGAGTATTGGGCCCAGCTAAAGTTTGTATGGAGATGAAGTGCAGGAAGGTATTATTTTTTATAGTCATTCATTAGAAATACATTAAATAAATACAATACATTACTACACTTACCACTATATAATTGACATACAGTTCTGGATAAAATGACATACGAGTTGCTATGGCAACATGTTGTTTAGGCGTCAACGACACTAGTTTATATAAAAACATTTGTTGCCGACGAAAGCTTTTACAAATTAGCTTATTAAGCTTTCAAAGTAATACACAGCAAGGCTTAAATATCGTTCAGAAGGCGTAAAATGAATGTTAGTGTTAAGTTACACGCGCCCACCGACCGACCGACCCGACTACACCCTGTAGTCGGCAGCCGGAAAGACGAGTCGGAATACTGATAATGTAAAAACCTCATATATGTATGTATATATTTTAAGCTGATTACTAGTTGACGGGATATAGTGGCGGCTGTTGATGTGTTTTTTTATCTAAATTATAAAAAATCATTCCTATTCAGATATCAATATTTACATATTAGGTAATAGGAATAGCTTTATGAAATAAAACCAGACCTAGCCAATAAATATTGATTTGATTTAAACTGAATATTAATTAATGATTTAAAGTAACTCATAAAATGGCAAAAGTTCGTAAAGGTATTTTTACACAAAAACTTTCTAAGCAAGTTTATTGTAATACAAGCATTTCTATAGAATTTAAGAACAGTGAATTGTCATTATGCAGGTTACATGGATCAGTACATGAACTCCCGTTTTAGTATTTTTAAATTTTTGTGCAAAATTAGTTAAAATTTGTACACCCCTTCATACTAATTTAACAATTACTATAATAAATAGGCACACAATAAATCACACAAATATATTTCAATAAAATCGAATATATATTGATTTCTTCTCACAAAGCTTGGTCTTTATAAATATATATTTACAGATCTCCAGGCACTCACCCTTAAGATACATTACAATTTTTTGTGTGTATGTGTGTGTGTGTTTCTTCGTATGGAAAGTAGATTACGTAGTGTCTTGACGCTAGTTTCACTACTACCTGCTATGAGAGAAAAAGTGTAAAGCTGCTAAACAAAAATATAAATTTAATTAAGAAAAAATGTACCTTAAATGGTTCACAAGCACTTGGTTCACAATTTGCAATGAGCACTTATCATTTTACAAACAACGCGAGCTTATTGAAAGCTTGACTTGACACAGTAGGTTCTGAAGAGAAAGTGCGATAGGACAGCGCCGTTGTAATGTAGGGCTATAAAATGTTTATAGAGAGCAGTCGTTTGCGGGAGGAGACTTGGAAATAGTTTTTGCTTAATTACTGCTTAGTGTTGACTCAAGTCATGTCGGGTTTCTAATGAACATCACAATTAAGATTTCTCTTGAACATATTACTTTTAGCTACTATTTATAAAAGTATAAATACCCTGTAAGTGTATAAATTCAACAAGTAGTCGCGCATAACTTCCGGCAGGCTGAACTGCTCTACGGACGGATGATACTATGGGGCCACCAGCCTGATGCTACCCACTAAAACTCTTCTTCTCTTCACCAACATGAGATGTCGTAGGTTCGCTCGCGCATGCTCCTACGACGCCTCGGGGGTTTCTTCCAGAGCAGGGTAGGGGTAGTAAGAGTTGTGAGAGTTGTGCATACTGCCTTCTCCTACCCCCTGGTCTATGACGGAAAAGCGGTTCTGCATTTACGCTGAACTCGCGCATCCGCTCCGCGGCCTCCGTCAGTGCCATAACTGACTCGCAGATGGAGACCACTGCTGACCAGTACCTCTCAATATCTGGCATTGCCTTCACTTTCACACTAGATAGTGAGAAATCCATACTCACTAGAGCCATCAGACGTGGCGTTATGGGGCGCAAATGAATGTGAATCAACAGGCGCATTACACTCCTGACACGCTAGCGGCATCTCCCGACGTGCAATTTTGTGCATCTTTTGCCGAAACAGCCGTGCCCTGTCCAACACCTGAACGTCAGGACCCCGAAACTTCTTATGACTCAGCATTCTAGGTTAAGGTAGATCGCTCCCATCGTCACTGGGCCCGCCGCCATTGTCCCCAGATCCTCATTCCGGATCAGCGCTTCATCTGCTCTTCTCCTGATCCGTACATACTCTCCGTCGATGGCTGCTCGCCCCGTTATTTCGCTACCCTACCTAACTTACGTGGCAAATTCAGACTTTCTCCGTGCGTTGTCTGTCAGTCACTGAGTAGCGCAAGCGTTTTATGTATACTTTAAAGATAACGCCCAATATTTATTCCGTTATTCCTTTACCGGTGGGACAGCTTTATTTCGTTGCGAGCAATTAGCACTAACTGTCACACTCCACAACAAGTAAGATTCATCAGTCACGGAACGAGTCGACCGACGGCGATTGTGTTTTATAATTTTATATTGAGCGTAAGGCGATCCATCGTCAGTTCCGACAGGGACGTTTTATTTATACATAATATAAATATATTGTTAGTAAATTGCATTTTATTTTGAACTCAAATATTAAATAAAAGTATTATTTTATTATTCACACATCAAATAATTTATCACCAGTTCACTAAAGTTAACGCCCCGGGCTATTTTTTTAACAAAATGAACTTAAAATTTAGTTTGAAATTCAATTTTGAATTCCATTCACTTCTATGAAGTTTGACGTGTCGTAGTAAAGTAATATGCGGAACTTAAATGAAGATGAAGCAACTATGTTTTAAAATTAGCGTTTTTTCGACACCTCCGCCAAGTAACCAATATTTTTCAGTTTTTTAAATATTATATATATAGAATACGATTTTCGATTTCATAACTAGGTGTCAGACACAAATGAGGAAAAATCACCATTTCGTCAGTTCATATTATGTTTATGCAAAATATTTCAACCAGTTCTGACATGTTGTTATAAAGCGTTAAGCCTGACGACCATCCCGACTGTAAACTCAGATTTTCTAGGTTCATTTTTTCTATAATGATCTAGAGTAGAGTATCTCTGATTAATATATATTATAATATTTCCTAAGTGTGCGAATAACACTTTAAAAATGTAACAAAAATATTCTTGCAATTGCAACAGTTAATGCAACAATTGCTCGTAGAATAATCTTTAGGTATTTTTAAAAATCTGTCAACAGAGATGCTAACAACTAATATAAGTTGTAATAACCGTATAAGAATTTCGACGTAGCTGGATGTAGAACGCATGGCTAAGTGGTCACATTGCTTGAACGGTTTTCAAGAGGCACGGGTACAAATCCCCCTGCGTTCAAATTTTTATACGTTTTCTAAATATATATTTTTCAATTGCCTAAGTGTGCGAATAGCACTTTAAAAAATGTATAAAAAACATATATTATGATATATTTAATACTATTTGTATATCGAGATATGTGTAAATATAAATAGAAAAGTGTAAAACACTATTATTATATATATTGAAGATGCAAGAAGAAGAAAGAAAGATTATTTAATTATTTTGTGGTGTACAAAAAGTGCAGCATAAGTTGCCAGATTGGTGTTGCGAGTGGTCGGCGCATGTAATTGTTAATGTCAATATGATGTATGACGACGAGGCCCTCATAATAACTCACTCAGTAATCTGTCCGGTTTCTTTTATATATATAATAAATAATATCATAACGGTCCGTCTGTCCGTTTCAAATAAGAACTGAGACCTAACTACGAAGGCAAAGACAACTTCTTATTGGGTACCTTACAAGATTAACGAGATCTTTATCAGTGGCTGAGTTGATAAATGTCGCCAGAGTCTCTATATGTGACTGTATTTGTATGGACCTTACTTTATAGGCACTTTCATGGTATCTAATGTATGCAGCTATGCGTCTACAGGATACGAAGACGCTAAGTTATTAAATGATATACTAAAAAATGACATCGGCTTATATTACTTCAGAAGGAGGCGGAGTGCGTCGACTATTTCTTTATAATTCATACATAAACGTATTACGAACAATAATTCAGGTCTCCGTGTCATAATGTAAGATATGGCCATAGAACAATGCAATTTAAATATATTTGTCCACACACTATAATTGCAAATTCAATTTAGCTATATTTAATTTAGAATTATTTTTATTTAGTCTGTCCAAAATTGCGACATTTTGTAACACTGTCACTGGAATAAAGACAATAACTCTGAATCAATGTAAAGCTGATCGTATTTTTAGAATGGACCCTCCATTGTTGTTGTCTTACAGATAATAAGACTATATAATCATTTGAAGCAAAGTTCTTACTACACAAACGTCTTAAGCTTTGGGACACTTAGCTTTGGTCAATTACCATTGAAGGTTAACAAAAACACCAATGACGCTACCTTTTGCTCTTTTGAAGCTTCTTTATGAAGATGATAAAATCTTAGTGTCCTGTAGAAGAATGACAAAGAAAGAATAAAAACACATGAAGAAAGCTTGTGTTACTAAAATTGTCTCTTTTAGATAGTGACTGTCAATTTGTACTTAAAATAATATTTATTTACTAAAGTACCATATTTATCAGTATTATTTTGTCCGTTTTGTTTACGAAAAAATGGAGTAACTAAGTGGCTGGTCTATCGTCTCTGCACCTCTCCCATACGATGCAATAATCGCAAAAATCTTATAAATTCCCAAGTAGAGTCGGAGGCGCAAGTACTACCAGGCACTGGCCGTGGGCGGAGCGTATCTTGATGAAACCGTTTATGTAAATGTAATGGACACTTTGTACCGCACTCAGTCAGATACAGCTTTGATAAATTAGAGCTTCGTAAATATACAATGTAAATCAATATATGGTATCTTTATCATTTTATTAAAACTAACGTTTGTTTGTCTATTGCTTTTAGATTTTTGATATGATTCTCTTTTATAATATAATATCTACATCTCTACCGTTTGTTTAGGATAATGGTTAAAAATGGGGTCAAAAACATTTCAATTTTTATTTTCATTAATAATGTTCCACTCATTTATAAATTACGTATTTTGATTATATTGAAATACAGAAGAATAAACGTAGAAACTTATCAAAATTATCAATTAACGTCATATATGTTACAATCTTTAGAAATGAAATAATGTTACATATTTCTTTACCGTACTGTAGCTGAAAAAAAAATACAAATCCGAATGCAGTCTAACCAATTGTCATAATAAACTGTAGCAAGTGCATAGAACAATAGTCACATGCAGACAACAGAAGTCAAAATATGTGCATAAAGCCAATATCGGAAGTGGCAAGTAACGAGGCGTGGGAGCGATTTTACTTTTATCTTTTCCCAGTACAGCTTTACCGCAAAAAGCTTAGAGCAGGTTGGCTTAAGTGAGGTCTCGTACAACATGCGCGCGCGCCGCCAGTACGGGCACGACCTCTGGGAGAATACCACGTCGCTACCTGGGCGTCTAAATACAATTAAAACCGTTACAGTTCAAAATCGTGAGTGATTTTATACGGAGTGATTGTAGTGTAGTGTTTACACAGTGATATAGTGAAGTGCGCCATAAGAGCGTAGTGATTTATCACTAACCACCACGGAACAGGTTGAACGCCCCGAGTTATGCGAATTACGCCGGTAATTATTTATTAAGCTTTTATACTCGCTGCACTTAGCGAGCTTTGGAATAGTTCCTCGAACTTCGTTTTTCTAGAGACAAGTAGACATATTCTGTTTTCCTTTTGATAAATGTAATAATTTTCTAGACTAACTATTTGATTTCTATTTGTATTGACGTTTGCCAGTAGTTTGTACCAATATTTGGAGTGATCAGTGGCCTTGCTTGCCGCAACTTGATTTATGATAATGATTTATCATACATTATATATCGCAATTAGTTACTTAAAATTGAGGGCACGTGTATAAGTAATAAAATAAAACCTTAAAAGTACGTTAATAGCATGGAGAGTTTCTACGTTTACTCGAAAAGCTACTAAAATTTTATTTTATGTATTAAAATAATTAACGATTCATTCCTGATGTACTTTTTAAAATATTTAGTTATTCTATAACTTTATTATTACTAAAAAGAAAAAATATATATTTTGCTAAAAACCTAAAAGCTCATTAAAATAAAAAAAATAATATAAGCCATATAATAATAAATTTCTCCTATTCATGGAATCGAACTCTCTTCTATCAGCTGTCACAGATCACTGATGCACTTTAAACGGCCGCCGGTTGACAAAAACTCGTCGCTTCACAGCGTCAGCCCGCGCCGGGTCAGTACTATTCAAGGTTGCCTTCTTATTTGATCATGGCTTTCGAATATATATGGCCCGTTCTTTTTTATATATATTATATTATTTTTATTAAGTATTGTATGTATAAAATAAGTGTATTTTAAAATATTTATTTAACCGGAATAAATATTAACACATGTCATACCAATCGGTACACTCTATAAGCCATATATATATATGATTGATGTTATAAAAACTGAGTAAGATTTGATTTGAGTTAAAAATATATTTTTTTATAAAATTAAATGGGCATTTCTATGTCTTTCGAATGAACTCTACTAGAAATACATTGCAGCAGGCCTATTTCGAATAGTGAGCGGACGTCGTCTTATATAAATATACATATGCCTAATAAGAAATAGTTTTTGTAATCTCTTGAAATGATATCGTCCACATAGAAAGTTACTTTACATAAAATATAATCAAACCAGTGCGTAATGGTCCTAGTGTCTTGTGTGTAGTTGCCCAATCTTCTTCTCAACGAAGATTTAGCTATAATATTTCGCTCAAATGTAAAATCGCGACGGTGTCTCCACATGACGTAATAAGTGGCAACGAAATGGTACAAGCCGACATATTAAATAGAAGCTTCGGCTTAAACACAATTCTTCAAGCTTTTCTAGGTTAAATGTATTTTATATAGTAGCTTCAACTTTACATAGAGCATTTGGTTAAAACTGTGCTAGGACAATAAAATATACTCCAGTCCTTTTCTGCCACAATAATCTCTATTTTTATTTTTGGAATTAAACATTTTTGCTTTATCAATAAATATGTTTATTGCATTAGTAACTATGTAATAAGAATATGGGCGAATCAACAGCAAGCAGTGATTCTCCGTCGATCTTATAAAAAGATACAAATAATAATATTACAAGCGAAGAGGTAGTTAAGCTCGCTACGCACGTTTGTATGTATGTACCTGCATTCTTGTACGTGCATGTACAGTACAATCGTTTTATTAAACGACCACCAAAATGGGAATTTGTTTCAGTTCAAGTCATCTATTATAACTCATGATCCGTGTAACTTGATTGTATATATAAGTTTTTAATCATTAAGCATTTTCTTCGGTAGAGAGAACTTTGGTCAAGACACTGTTCTCCACTTTTCTCTCATCCTAAATACATCTCGTAAAGGATCGGTTAGTTATACAGACATAATAGAAACGCTAATATTACAACCAGATATAATAGAATCAGTTTTATTACAAAATAATATTCAAAATTCTTGTCATAGAATGTTCTCCATTAATTATCGTACTAAATTCACGACAGTGATGTCAATAAATTGACTTATCTACTTGTTGTAAGCATTGTATCGATTGGTCAATATCGCTTGGACGGCATCCAAGAAGGCTCAAGAGATCCGGGATGGATTTTTATTCACAATTTTAAGACTTCTTTTACACAATTTTGAATTTATAAAACAGGAAATTTCACTTATAGTGTAATAAAGTTATTATGAATACTGAAGTGAGCGCACTGTGGGTGTCTGTGTTGGAAGTTTAGTTATTTTTACGACGCTTGTGTTTAAGAGTCGCCTGTTAATTAGATCATCCGGAGTAATCTTAGCACCTGCATATTACACAAGTCTCTTTGCGTTATCACAGACAGATACAAGTACGGAACATGACAATATTTATCATCTTAATGTAGAGCTCAGTTGAATGACGCGCCTGGACATGTTATCCAAAGGGATCAGGTTCAATATTTTTATGTAAATTTTATTTTTTTACACGAATCTCTGTTTTTTATGTTTATTATGTGTAAAGTCTATGCAAGTAGTATTTAGGAGTTCATATCAATATAAATTTTCTGTCACATACCTTACGATATGTAAAAAAATATAAACGAATAAAGATCAAAATGGCACAATAGAAATGTTTAGAATAATTATATTTCAAGCTTGTACGCGTTTTTTAATTTGAACTGGGACTCGAACCGGCGCCTTTTAGAAGTCCGTCCAAGCACAATGACTGGCCGACCGGCTTAGATGTAACTTTTATATATATTTCTAAATAGTGTTTTTCGTATCCTAAATGTGTTAATAGCACTTTAAAAAGGTTACAATTGGTAAATTTCAAGGATTTGTATTTTTGATCCAGACAAGCTGCCTGGAAGCTGTATGGTATATAGCCGGTGAAAAATGAATAAGTGTAAATAAGGAAGGAAATAAGAAATAAGGAAGGAAATAAGAAAGATTAACTAATTATAAATAATAATTTCATAACTTATCATAAATTAAAGAAAAGTTTTACATAAGCTTTAAGCTTATTAAGCTCTAAATTAAGCCTATTAAACCAATTCTAAAATTCTTAAATATATATACCGAGAAAAGAAAACTATAATATATAAATGGTTGTGCCTGTAAGATGTCAATCTTCGTGAAGTGTTAATTCCTATTCTATCAAACAGAACCTTAAGTTACAGAAAGAATAATTAGGGACAGAAGGGGACGAGCGGAGTAATTTATTATAAAATGTTATCTAAAAAGTGTTACGTAGAAATATGAATTAAGATTAAAAAAAAATAAATTGTGTACGGCGATGTAAACTATTTTATATTATTATACAATTTGTGCGTTTATATGTTTCCACTACGTACATATAAAATTGTTATTCCCACACTAAGGAAATTGAAAAAGACATATTTAGAAAACGTATAAAAATTTGAACGCAGCGGGATTTGAACCCGCGCCTCTTGAAAACCGTTCAATATAAAATGTAGTTTTTAACGCGGAAGTAGTTTGCCTTGACGGCGATCAGACGCGAGACGCGGGTGGACGGATTCATAATGAAATCATCAAATAATAATATATATGTATGTATGACGACACTGTTATTTAATCTCTAAAACTTATTTCAAATACCAGCCATTTTTATATTACCTACTAATTGACTATTTTTTTCGTAATCCATCTCCCTCATAATACGAAACATAACAGAATGTAACTATAGAGTCATCATCATCATCCGGGTGACGTTCAATGCTAGACATAAGCTACGCGACTTCAAGCTTCCTTATGATGCCAACAGTAAGAGAGCACGTCTCAGTGCCAACTATAGAGTTTAGCATATCAAGTAGAGAATGCTAAGCCATATTTTGTCCAGTAGTACTGACGAATCAAAAACTTTTTTTATATAAACATTCCTTTGAACAAAAGGTCAGTTCTGTTCGTCGCCTCAGTTGCAAATAGGCGCCTTTCCAAAAAAATATAAAAAAAAGCATATACCAAACTAAGTATATACTTTTAGATACAAATTAAAAAAATAATTTTTATCATTATTTTTATTAAAACACCACAATTATTAATTGTTTTTTTTTCTTAAAATTTAAGTCCTTTAAACTAGGCTTATAGGACTCATAGGAGCGTAGTGTCTCTATGTATATCCTAGGAGAGTCCAGTTTTTGTAAATTAGTTGTCTTCGCTTAAATTATTTGTAATTGACTTATATTTATATATAAATATATAAATTACTGTATACTAATACTTATAACTAGAAAACTATGTATACATTTAGCTCTAACTGTATAACAAGAGATACATGGTGAAATAAATCAAAAGAAACCAAAACCACTTAAAAGAAAACGCCAACGTGGCACAGTGGGGCAGCGTCTGACTGTAAGGACGATTGGTTGTGGGTTCGATATCCACTCTGTGAAAATAATATAACTTAATTATTTTCATTTCTCCGCTGTGTTGAACAAGACAAAACAGACCGTAGAGTGACGTGATGAGGCAATGTTTCGATATCGGGCTATAAATAAAGAACGTGTTTTCCCACTAGGTGCTCTCTGACCACCTCGCTGTGGTGAAAAAGCGTGAATGTACAGTTCGTCGAGGAATTGTTCGTCGCTACCGGGTGTCGAAACAAATCAATGAATATGTTGGAGCGATAATGAAATAATCTCCATTAGAATGTTCCCTCGTTGTGAGTCGCCTCGTCGTGACTTGCAACTTGCTAACACCAAGCACACAAAAACTATGATTGCTATACACTTGCTCTGTGGAACATACTTTCTATTTTCTTTTAAATAATCACTTGTTAGTGGCAGACCATCGTGGCGCAGTGGTGCAGAGTTCAAATGTAAACAGTGGTTATGATGGCTATTCGTGGGAATGATTATATTCAAATTATTTACATTTTTCCGCTCTGGTAAGATTACTTTTTTTACCACTAGTCTTACTCAGGTCATCTACTTTCGTTAATATTAATTATGCAAGTTAGTTTTAAGTTAATTCTGTTTTAAAACTTAAAATAAAACACATAGTTAATTAAAACATTTTATATTACTTTAAAGTACCATTATTCTTGGTTATATTATTATAGAACGTACATGGTATGGAATCGACTACCTTTTAAATCGTATATATATTTACAAAACTTTACACTGCAGCATTTGGAGACAGGAAATGCTATTTATTTATATATTTATAACGAAATTACGTACCAAAAACTTAACTTCTTCGGAACATATTGGCGTCAATTCTATGGAAGTTGCAGATTCATTAAGATCCCTGTTAATTTCGTATTACTAATTATATAAAAAAACAGTTTGACGGAAGGAGAACCTAATCTCAATACACTCTATTCTCCACTTCCCGCCCGAATCCCAGACATTGCGTGTCAAATGACGGTACTACACGCCGCGCTTTGTTTCATTAGAGCGGAGAAATGAAAATAATTTAAATATAACAACTCTTCGAGTGGGAATCGAAGCCACAATATATAAATTCTAATTAAAAAATTTTAAAGTTTTTGCTATGTCATATCTCATGGTCACAACGACCTAACAAAACTTGTGAGCACATTTCTTAGTAGTTAAGTTAGTTTAAGTAGGTTCGTTTAAGAATTCAAGTATCGCGGTCAGTTGTGAGTTACTTTGCGTTGCATGTTACTTCTAGTAGTAGTACTTACTTAATATTTAGATATTAAATTAAAGTACTAAATTAGAAACTAATGACAATGTTGCAAATCTCTTGTAGATTTAAAACACTGAATAGAATCATTTTATGTAATACAGTCTTTTCGTTCTTATAAAACTTTAGAGAAATCCTCTCACATTCACATATAAACATATCACGAGCGAGGAAACCTGATGCCCTCTTTAGTACAATCAGATTTGGAAAACAGGTTCGAATCTTATATTTTAAATGATGTTCTAATGATTGACACAGAATGTCTCAAATTTCGACGAAAAGTGCAGAACGAAGTATCTTAATATTACCCAATATTATATCGGCTTATGTTACTATCTCTCTGTTATCAGTTCCTTATTGTACCGAAAAGGCGTAAAGCGTGAAGCTGAATAATAATATTAATAATAAATCTTTGTATAACAGTAAATCCTGATTTCATAAACAAAAACATGAAATCTCGCAACGGGTTCTAAAATATAGTAATTTCCTAATAATATAACAAGCTTTCGTTCGCGATAAAATAAGATACAATCCAATGATTTGACGGGTCGCTGTCGTTTTAACGCCCTGAGGTTATTTGTATCCGTTATCAAAATGACTAGTTCCTATATATGTATGCATAAAGTATTATAAAGTCATCAAGGAGTATTTTGTAGTTTGGTTGTCGAGAAATTTGTAATAAAAAAAAAATGAATTTAAAATAAATAATATTTTGTCTAATAATTATTTCCGTTCTAAATGGTCAGTCACCAATCAAGTCAATTGTCACTAACTATGTAATACAATTAAGAAATATCGTTCACTGTTACTAAAACTGTATATTATAAGGCTGGATGTGCAGACATGCCTTAGAAGCCTCTCTATTTTTCCCCCTTTCGTCCATTTTAGAGACCTTATTTTTGAAGCGTGTCAAATTCATAACTACTGCAGGTAGTTTAATTATTCCCCCAGCCGTGTCATTTTGTATCTATATATCTAAATATTTCAAAATCATAATTTGTTACATAAGTCATATTAAATTGCCTTGTATTGTATTTATAAATTAATAGCAATATACATTACAAAGACAGTATTGTAACGTGCACCATTTTACTAAAAATTTAAACTTTCTCACAAAATGGTTCAAAGTGTTTGCTTTTTACATGGATATATGGTTACTAATATATGACAAACACTTGCAAATGGCATGATCTCGTGTTTTACACTGTGCGTGTTGAGACAAAGCCAGCATCAGAAACCAACATCACTATAGCGCTTCTATAAAAGTATTTTATTTTATACTTATTCATTTAACATTCACTCCTCTAATTTAGAGAACGTGAGAATACGATTCGTTATAGAGTTCTCAGTTTAGCGGTTCCTTTAAATTGTGAGGCAAATTACTTGCACGGAGGGCACGTTGTAGGAATTAAATGAGTAAAAAATTCAACTTGGTTATTTGAAATGAAATTAAACTGTTGCACGGATTACAAAAAGTGTTTTTAAAGTGTCCAAAATATCTCTAAACTAGAGAGTTAGAAGAGTTTAATACCAAAATACGCGGATCATTCTGGTTTAAATAGTACCGTTTGAAATTTGTCTAAACACGTCAATATATTAGTAAATGCAATAGGGTAAAAATGAGGAGAGCGTAGAGACAAATCATTCCTTACTTCTTTCATTTACTCATATTAGACGTTACGTCATAAAAACATACGTTTTAAAACACCGTACTCTGAGCTATAAGATTGTGAGATTTGTACCCATGATCAATATAGTTCGTTACAAATCTTTGGCGAGAAGATGCATATATTTCAGTAATATTTATATACTAATAAAACATAGGTTTAATATAAAATATATATACAACCTCCATTACATATAATCAACTAAAAATAGAGTAGTCGGTTTGTAGCGTCCATTGGCGGGTGTGAAGAGAGCCGCGAGCGCTGAGCGGACTGATAAAGCGGCAATCGATAATGGCCAGAGTGATTTATTTGTCTTAAATGCGTGTTTTAGAACACCTCCAGTTGTTATTTCTATTAACATTTAAGCCCATTTAATCATTATACGAATTTAAACCTCTTGTCCTACTTAGCTTGAATTTGTTTGGGTACACTAAGTTCTAAAATTGTGTAAGAAGTCAGCTTAAAAGATTCTTATTTTCTATAAATACAAATTAAATGAAAGTTCATGAATTGAATGATCTGAATTTCTCATCTTTTTTTATAATATAAGCAGCTCACTAGATTTTGCTTGTATTAAAAAATCCACGATTTTACTATATAACAAACAAAATATGAACGTATATTTTGTTAACATTTTTTAAAGTGTTATTCCCACACTAAGGAAATTTAAAAATACATATTTAGAAAACGTATAAAAATTTGAAAGCACTTCGTTTTTGAACGGTTTTCATGAGGCGCGGGTTCAAATCCCGCTGCGTTCAAATTTTTATACGTTTTCTAAATATGTCTTTTTCAAAATATGAACGTTCTATGATTGTGTATAAACTTCTGTATAATTATATTGTTGTTTATATGGATAAGTACCTACTAAATACTAGTATAATAAACGTGATAAATAATAAATATGTAGTAGTGACTAAATCAATCATTGAAGCAACTCTGACAAAGATGTCAATTTACAACAATTGTCCCAGATTTATAATCTGAGAAAGCTTACAAAGAAATAAGTCGATGCTAGAGGAAGCTACCACTTAGGTACTTGTCCGCTTTGTCCCTAAACTGCTTTCATGTTACGAAGACATATGACGCTCGGAGCATTTACTCGCAAACCTAAAAACAACGAATGTGTTTTGCTTCTCGCAATCCCGCAGAGTTGACTGTTAAGAAACTCTGCCCTGTGCTTTCCGCAAGTTTTAGAAATATCGTGTGTTAATATTGTTTTTTAGTATCCGGGTCTCTGATTGAGAAGCATCGCGTCAAGTAGAATCTAACTTTATGTCAATGTGGCGTCAATATAAATAATATAATAAATGAAAACATTGATAAAACTTCAATAATAAGGTTTCACTCACAATCCGCTTAGCACTTACCAAGTTAATTTCTTAAAACATCAAAAGCTCGATTTTGATAAAGCTGGTTCTCACGAGACTTAGCTTATCTACTGATGTGTTCCGAATGAAGGTGCATTTAGAGAAGGGTCCTGCACTTATCTTGAAAAAATCTTCAAAAAACACAGAAATACAAACTAATTTCAATATTTTAGTCCAAATGTAGAGGTAAAAAAGTTTTTATACGTTAATTTTGAAACAATATACAATAACGTCGTATAGAAAGGTGTTTTAACGTGTCCTAGAAGGAGCAGTGTCAAAATATTTAAAAAAAATAAAATATATACCAAATTCGTACCTTGTTGGAAATAATGTGAATAAGAACTATTTTAAGTTACATCGAACCTACACACATCGACACTCTCAAGCGATACCAAGATGACGTCAAAAAAATTACCAGACAATAATTTTTCTTCGAACAGGTATTGAATGTGTCACCGCATAGGATTATGGTCGCCAGCCACTGCGCCAGACGGTTATATTGGAGTGTTCTATAATAGGCATATCAAGTATTCGTATTCATAGAACCGCCGCGGTATGTTAATTGCTGTAATCTTCGCTTTGCAAGTGGAGTGTGACTAATGTTATAGCTCTCAAATTGCTTGGCCTTTACTATACCGAGCTGGTTACTCTGCGGGTACACTTCAAATTGATTTTCCTAAAAAACATCAATAAAATTAAATATTTTAATGTAGTTTGAGAAATTTATGATTTGTAACTTGGGCTTCTTGGAATTAGTAAAGTGATGGCTGTAGGTTCTGATAGTTTATTATATACATTTTATAAATCTGTCTTATTGTATGTGGTTTAAGTTACTGCCTAGTTATGTTGATTCCACCATTTTAAATGCTAATACCTAAATAGGCAGAAAGTGGGCTTTCCTACGAAATTTCTGAGTACAAAGCGTCCAAACGAACTCCACATAATTGATTAAAGCACTTAACAAGCAAGTTGTAATATTTTTCATTACACGTCAAATAAAAAAAACACGAGCAAAGTCACAGTGTAAACTACGTTCAAATATGTCTAGTCTTGCGTAAGTCGATATGTGATAAAAGCTGTAAAACTCCATAATGGCCTATCCATACGTTCGTTAGCGCTAAGTAAGTGTGAGTGGATTGATTCGTGCCTAATATATTTTGATTGAGTTTCAATTCAATAACGATAGAAGTGACATTAGTTTCAGATAACGATTAGTTTACTAATATATCAATGTTTGTTTCGAGTCTTCAGATTAGTGTAAAGTTGAGATTTAATATAAACTGACTTTAATTGGTAATTCAATGTTATACATATTTTAATATCTATTATTTTAAATATTTAGAGTGTCAAAAGGCTGTAGACTGTACTTGCGGGGAGTATGGAGTTAAACGGGTCTAACTTGAACGAGAAAACATATTTTAATTAGGTTATGAGTCCATAATTATAATTCACAATATATCAACTATAAAACTTTAACCAAAGAAATCAATATTAGCGCCATACAAGTCTAACCAATCTTGGAAATACTAAAACATCTTGAACAATTTTTATACCTAATATTTCTTGTTGTGTACAAAATATTGAAAAAAACTGTAGTATAAATAAAGCACTTGCCCTTAGTTTACTTAGAGGTCGGATTTTAGAGCACTTAAAGTGTTTGAGCTTATTCAATAACTGTTTCACGCGTTTGACGAAACTATGGACGTGAGACTCTTAATTTGTTTGTTAGATAAATATTTGAATGAAGACCAGTGAGTGAAGCAGAAATGGCTTGATCTTTTAAATAACTTATAGTCAACAGTTATTATTATTGATGATTTTAAATTATTTATATAAAAAGAAGCAAGGTTCATGTAACGGACATATTTAGAAAACGTATAAAAATTTGAACGCAGCGGCATTTAAACCCGCGCCTCTTGAAAACCGTCCTAGAGGCGCGGGTTCAAATACCGCTGCGTTAAAAATTTTATACGTTTTCTAAAAATTTCTTTTTCAATTTCCTAAGTGTGCGATTAAAACTTTAAATAAGTATTTTTCCAGCCTGGTTACAATAAGTGCGTCTTTCAATACCTTATTTGAAGGAAACCAACTTTATGTTGTAAAAATTAGCAAACGATTTGTGTCGGGTTGGTTCTACCCGGTAGTATTGTGGAATACTGCCGCACAGTAATCTCATAATGTAAATACTTTTTATAATATTTTGTTCTATGTCAGTCTGCACAATGCCGCATTAGTGGGACGTGTTGGACCGCTGTGTCAACATTTACGGCGATGTCCCCTTTTTACGATATCGACGTTTGAATAATCGAACGGATATCAGTTTATAAAAACTTAAATTAGTATTATGTAACTTTTACACATATTGTATATGTATATATATGATGCTGAATAGTTTGTAGTTGATAAAGACATATTTAGAAAAGGTATAAAAATTTGAACGCACTTCGTTCTTGAACGGTTTTCAAGAGGCGCGGGTTCAAATCCCGCTGCGTTCAAATTTCTATACGTTTTCTAAATATGTATTTTCAATTTCCTTAGTGTGCGAATAACACTTTAAAAAAATGTTAAAAAAAATATAGTTTGTAGTTTTTTCGTATATTGAAGATATAAACTCTCTAAGGTATAAACTCTCTAAAAAAGAGGTATAAACTCTCTTATCTCCAATATTAAATATTAAATTTAAAAACCTAAGATGTCAATTCATAGATTCTAAATTGCGCACAACTAGCATGAATATAACGAAGTGTGAAATGTTAATGAAACAAGTCCTCTGTATTTGTAAAATCGAACCTATAACCATTAATTCAGTAGTACAATTCGGCTTTTGAGTTAATTTATGTAGCTTATTAAGTAGCTTATATGTGCTCTCAAAGCTAACTTTGAAATCATACAACTAACTTTGATATATTTTATACAATAATATAATATATTAGTTTATTATAATAAAATCCAATACTAATAAAAAGTTAATTAGGTATAAGATGTAGTTATTGTAAAAATACGTTTTAAGCGGGTCATTGATTCTTTAATGCTATGAATAAGGAACCTGTAGCCAGAAATTTATTTAAATAAGACGGTCTCTATCTATTTGTGCTTTAGATATTGGAATATATTTTTAATTGTCTCCATTGAAAATAAAATATTAAAATCAAAGTTATTTCAATTTAATTTATATATTCTGTTTGTTTAGAAATGCTCATTAAGATAAACAACTTAAATGCCGTTTACTTTTGAATAAAGCAATAATTTTAATATTTAATAATAATAATCACAATTTCATTGAAAAACTACTAAAATCTACTTTTCAGCCATATTATTTTTTTTATATGCAGATTTTTTTTTGTTATTCAGTATCAAATATATATAAGATTTACATATATAGAATCAAAAAGAGAATGAAATTCCTTTGCATTCCATAAATCATATCAGAACAGTTATCACAAAATACGTTTCCACTACTCCATACAAGCGAGTATACTCGCTGTAGTATATATAGTATATGTATCTGACATTTTAGTTCCGAAGAGCGTCTCAAGTCCAAGTTCTTTTTATTGCTTTCAATGGCTAATAACGATTACGATTGTACTCTAACACACTCCCCATTAGAGGTAATCCTATTAATTGACGAAATACCTTACCTTTTATTGGATATCTCCGAAACAGTATTTTGAACTCTCTGAGAGCTTTTAAGTAACTGGTTTTAAAGTTAAATGAGTGTGATTTTTTAGCTTATTTTTTTTAGGTACAATATTAATTAGAAGTTGTTTTGTCTATCCATTTAAAATAACGTTGATTTATTCTGGAAAATAAATGGCATCAGCGTGGACAATACAGCGACCTAGTAAGATTTTACGTTCTCCAATAAAAATCCCCTTTCAAATGTATGCATATGTTTTGAAATATTTTTAGATCAATTATTTCAATAAATAATTTACTAGATAAACACTGGGCGAAGGAAAACAATGATATGACACAAAATGGTGTATATTATATACATTTATTTTGTTTATTTACATAACGATTAAAAATTATTGACCAATAACTATAACATTTTTAAATAACAACAAAATGGGTGACTTTCTGTCACCCGAGACTTATTCTTCCAAGTCCTCTTTCTTTTATACATATATCTATAAAAATATTGTGAATAAATACATATTGAAAAAGACATGTTTAGAAAACGTATAAAAATTTGAACGCAGCAGTATATGAACCCGCGCCTCTTGAAAACCATTCGTATAAAAATTATATAATTTTTTATAAATTTTTATAAGTTTTCTAAATATGTCTTTTTCAATTTCCTTTGTGTGGGAATAACACTTTGAAAAGTGTTAAAAAAATTACATATTACATATAAATCTGTCTGTTACCGTTTAACGGTGAAATTACTGTACGATTTTAATGAAATTAAGTATGAAAAAAGAAATCATCCTGAAGAGAACATACTAATAGTTCATTTTATACCCAGACGGTAAAAAGTTCACGAACCTAGTCAAAGCTGACAGGCTGTTAGTAAGAAATACAATTTATTTATTTTGTAGAAAAGTTTTAAGTAGAATATAAGTTATTATATTAATAGAATTTTTTACACTTTAGTAATAGTATTTTTTTATTTGAACTTTATTAAAAACGTACATCCGTTTCCAAAGTGATAAAGTTTTTATGTTTCAAAATTTCATCAAAATAGATACAACATCATATATTAGATACAAATGGAATTGCTTCCGTATTTATGATTTAATATTATAAGATGGTTTTTTTTCATTGAGCATCTGTAAATGTGAATAAAAAAAATTGAGACCGTAAGAACAATTTATTGATCGTATAATGTTTAGTAATTTAATTTAAATAAATTGCTTTGAATGGATGATAAGTCAAGAATATTTTTATTAAACTATTTTAGCGTCGTTAACATTTAAAATCGTGTATATTTTAGTATTGGAAATACATTATAGAAAACCCGACATTTTGAACATTTTACAGTGGGTGAGTGGTTACAGGTAGTACTTGCGACTACTAAGTGACTGGGTTTATTTAAAATGCTATTTTGAATACCAAAACATACGCCATGAATCCGGTAAATTTAGTTATTTCAAAATGTTTAAGAATCGTAAAACCAAACGTCTTATTAGTTAACGCTATATCAAGGCTATATTAATGATATCTATGAATTACAAAAAACCATAAAGTTTGGAGATAAAACATTAAAACATAATTTATCTAATATATATATGTACATAATGCTTAAAACTATAGAATGTAAAAAAAATATAAATTCAAGGAACTTTGTATATATTTAATCAAACTAGTTGTACGGCCGCGCCCTTTTACCTTCTTAAGTCAATACTGTTGCAAGTACTAAGGTACCTGATGATACATATCCGGTCAGGAGTGCGCATCTTTACCGCAGTCAGAACTGCGTCTCTTGCCAAGCGCCTCAGCCTGTTGCAAAGTATCTGGGAGAGCAGCTTCCGCCGTCTCCGGAACTAGGAGCGCCAGAACACCTGATACTAGGGATGCAACCCCGAATACTAGCGCCGGTAGTCCTGCCCAGTACGCCATCTGTAGAAGACATAAAATAATTCAATATTAATTACTGAAAGTTTTCGTTAGTATTTAACGTAAAAACAACATTTGACATCTTTGAAGTAAAATAAGTTTTCAATAATATAAAAAAGATTTTAATAATATATAATTTTTTATAATATGTATAATAATAATGTAAGAGTGTTTTAAAATATCAAGGTACAGTATCATAGCAGTAGAATATTAAAAGTAAATATTTCAAATAGTTTATCTTTTTAATAATCGGATAGTTCTATTTAAAAGACTCTATGTAGTGGAACAAAGGTAGTTGGAAATGACCTCTTGGGTATTAAATTTAGTGCTGTGGGTACTCACGAGCAGTGGTACCTGCGGCGCAAGCAGTGCGCCGAGGCGGCCGGCGGCGGCGCACAGCGCGTGCAGAGAGTGTCGCGTGTACGTTGGGAACAGCTCAGATGTGAATATGTACACGATATTGTAAGAGAACGTCGCCAGCATCTCGAATGCCATTAACAGAACTAGTCCCAACCACGCGTATTCTGAAAATGTTTTTTTTTTATCGTTAAAATTATTCCACTTAATAAACAATTCGATAAACAAAATGAGAAGGAATATGAAAATCTCTTGAATGACAAAACATACAAGATAGCCTGCAGCTTAAACTTCTTAGTGCTATGTATTTGCAAATAGATAACGTTTAAATAATCTTAAAAAGGAGCTGTTAATTATTACTAACCTTTGGGGAGAAAGGGTTGCGTCACACAAAATAGGCCACCGACCACGAAGGAGGCTATAAGTGGTATTTTACGCGCGCACTTATCTAGCGCGAGCCAATATAGCAAGTTGGCGGGGATGTCCATCATCACGAGAAGTGCGAAGCTCAGGTACTTGTCGCCGCCGATCAGCACCGAACTGATCATCATGCCATAGTTGATCAACGTGATAGTGAACCACCACACAATGCACACGAGGAACCTCTGTACCATGATACGTGATTTGAAGGTCTCCAGTAATAGTTTTTTATCACTGACTTTCTCAGTATTTTCAGTGTAATTAAGCTTTTCGAGCACTTCATCGTCAATGTGCACGTTATTTCGGTCAGCAATCTTACGTATAAGGTCGAGAGCACGACGCTTGTGGCCTTTGCTGAGGAGCCAACGCACGCTCTCATCGAGGAACAGCGCATAGGAGAATACAAGAAGCGCCGGTGCGTAGAGAAAACGTAGGAAAGTGCGCCAGTGCGGCGCAGCGCGCGCCACCCAAGGCATCGCAATTTGACCAGCCGTATAGAAGTTTAGTAAGATCATCTGATACAACACTGCGCGTTTTTTCTCCACTATTTCGATACCTGTCCATAATATGTGAAAATATTTATTGTTAGTATTTTGATCAGAGCGAACGAGTGGACGTTACAAAGTAAATAAGTTTCTGAATGAACCAAAAATTAACTTGCACAGACAAAATATTGATATAGATGATTCTATTACTTAATTTAAATATTTATTACCAACGCACTTAACATGAACATGGGAGACAAAGCGTCCCCGATTGCAGCCTCTAATCCCTCCAACACCACAAAGAGCCAGTATGAATTCGCAAAGCTCTTTCCGAGGCCGAGGACGGCGCCTGCGCTACCTGCGAGGACAGCTGCCGTCTTTCTACCATACCTGAAAGATACAGAAAAACACTTTTATGTACCTAATTTACCTACTAGTTAAGGTTTCTTATGGAAGGTTTTTAAGGTTTCTTAAGAATACTTTACATACCGCTTAGTATACAGCGACAGACAGAATTGGTAAAGGCTAGAGTTTTGTTTAACTTCAAATTCTTAATTAACCAAAAATAGATACTAGAGCATGATGATAGATTGCATAATTTACCATGTCATCTGAGAATGTCACATGGACATTAAAAAATATTAAAGATTATTTTTATATCTAACCTGTCTGAAATCTGCCCCTGGATCAGTTGTCCGACCAAACTTCCAAATAAGTGAGTTGTACCAACCAACGTCACTTTCCATTCTTGACACGCCAGATTGAACTTACCCATACAAAAAATATAATAATTCCATTAATATTCGGTTGTATGAATGAAAATTCTGTTACTAAAATATTTGTCACTTGACGTCAGGTTGAAAATTTTGATAAATGTCCAATAAATAAAAAATACTATTTTAATTTTTTTTCAATAAATAGGCAACAATCCAACAAACAAGTATGACAAAATAAGTGAGGTGTTAAATTCTATCGAAATCATAAATTTTGCTTGTTGCACATTGTGTAAAATTCATGTATAATTTATTGTGATTCAATTCAATGATTAGGTCCCTACAATACCACGTCAAAATGGTTTTCCAAATTACCATCAACCTCAACAATCATATGTTTTTAAGAGCCACAAAACAAAACAACCGTATACTGTCTCGTTACAACCCGCATGTATGTTATATGCGCACCGAGCATGCCCCAGTGCGGCGTGCATGGTCGCAGGGCGAGCGACCGGTCGCCGCAGAAAACATGTAAATGCCTGACCGCGCCGTATCGCGCCAGCTAGTAACAAATTGCCCTGAGCTCGATACTTGTTTTGTTGGATAGTTCTGACTTTACCCACTACAGGTATCTTTTCTTGCAATATAGAATTTAAATTTTACGTGTTATTTTGAAGTTAACGAACAACGGATGAATTTAGAATTTTATATCACATGCAAAAATTGTTTATGCCCATTGTACTGGCTGGTGGCTTTACTTGTAATTCTTAAACGCTATTCTGGGCACAATAACAATCTTAGTTACATTTGTTAAACATATTTTTGTCAATATTATCGATAAAGTAGCTGTTGGTTTAGACTTAGAAAGTATATAAGTTTCGAGCATTGTAGATACAATCCGGTCCTTTAGACCCAAAGATTTGATACCTCAGATTATGATGGTAGAGCAAGTTATATTGATAGTGTAAATCAAAAGCTTTTATTAAGTTCATAAATTAATGTTTTTATGCCTTTACACCTCTATTAGAGGTCTAGAGATTGTCTAGATTTCTACAATCACCGCATATCTAAAATCCACCTGTGTCAGCTAATATATGTTACATGTTTATCTACTTAATAAAAAACTTGTTCGACGAGATTGGTCACTTTGATTTGTATACAAAAGTCAATACACATATTTAGATTGACATCAGATTGACAGATAACATGAAATATTGGCAATATGTTGTTAAAGTTATGCTATCTGTTAAAGTTTATCAAATTTAATGAATTTGTTAACATATTAGGAATTCGTCCAGAAGTATGTCTTAAGAAGAATATTCTTTCAAGTCAATAGAAGAATATTCTTCAGTCAGCAATGCGAACTAGAAACGCTTTTTGTTAAACATATAGTGAACAAGATTACTTTTAGTGACATTCAGACATTTTAAACGAAATTTGATTAAAAACCGATTTCAAAAATATACGTCAGAAACCAAATTACACTTAATACGAGTTACATTTAAAATCGTAAGTTCTGCGAGACTTGACTGACTCCAACCTAAGTCATGCCACGTTAAAGCACTTCTCACTGTACATTCTAATATGTTTATTGTAAATGACGACATAAAGGGCATCGTTAGTAACAGTCCATAAATAAATACCTAAACACTTATTTCCATGGTTACGTATAAATAAAAATTAGTGAAACCAATTTTACGAGCATTTAAATGAACTGAGCACAATGAGATGAATTTAGTATAACTAATTAGAGATTAACATAGATATTGCTATAATTATAAATTATGAAACTGCCAATTATAGCGAATCACTTATAAAAATATATATATATTTATATTTTCCATTTGGATCTTTAGAGGGTTGTGGCTAACGCCCAAATGATTAAACTTATACATACAAACTTATTGAAGCCTAGGATACTTTTATAAATATTGTCTATATTGGAAGTATAGGCCAGGTCTGTTTATAGAGACAACGTAAGCTCTTTAAAACATAGGAGCAGTATTAAGCTAATTTCCTTTAACAAGTGTTTTATGGTTTGCAAGCAAATAAATGATTTAAAGTTACATACTTTTAATTATTACTTTAAGAAAATTTTATAACTTAATTGAACTCATCGATTTTTCTTCATTTTCCACCGCTTTGCCAAATTATCTACTAAACCCACAGCGCACTGTACCGATACAAATTGACTTTCTAATTTGCTATCAGAATATAAACATAAAAGGATATCTCGTGTTATCCAGCAAGAAGTCACGAATAGATGGCCGATAGTGGCTACTAGCAATGCAGGCGGCCCCAGCGCGGTTGCAGTGGCAACCCCGTGTAATTAGGTCTTATCTATTCTTTAGATGATACTAATAGGCCTCGCGGAGATAGGTCATGAATGTGCGATATTATACTTGCACATGGTTTCGTCTGTATGTAGATATATAGGTAAATGTTATGATTACAATTTTTTTAAAGATTTTTTATGTGACTTAAAGTTATTTAAAAATTTTATTTTTAGAAAAAAAATCAGGAAATTGAAAATGTTGTTCCATCTCTCAACTTAGATTTGAACTTGCAATTGTCACGTGAGGTTAAGTACATTTTGGCTGCTCCATAATGTTAATACATAAATCACACACTTTCATTATGTTCATCATTATAAGTTTTTTCCAATAAAGCAACAATTCAACAAACAATTATGACAAAACAAGTGAGGTGTTAAGTTCTATCGAAATCATAAATTTTGCTTCTTGCACCTTATGTACAATTCATGTATAATTTATTGTGATTCAATTCAATGACTAGGTTCCTACCATACCACATAAAAATGGTTTCCCAAATTACCATCAACCTCAACAATCATATATTTTTAATCAATCAACACTTCCATTATGTTCATCTTTGATGTTTTTAGTCTATTTTATAAGCTAAATTGTTTTTAATATCACCTCAATTATAATAAATAATAGTAATTTATACTTAACATAAACGCTTATTTGATTTAGTTATTATAATTATTCAATTAAATGCAGAAATAATGTAATGTTTGGAATCATAATATTTACAAGATTACGTTTGTCGCACTACCGTTTAAGGCTCCGATTGACACGACAAGATAAGGAGCCGCATGTACTAAGCCATTCGCTTGTTATTTTTTGCGTTAAACAGCGGGTATTGAAATTTGATAATATATTATCTAAGTACATTAACAAAATATGATTTAATATTCAGAAATTTGTTGTATTCTTTCCAAGAATATGAAGAAAAATGAAGTATTCAGGTTCATGATTTGTCCCGCAATGTGATGCGGGTCGGTAGAAATAATCTAGTGTAAAAAGACCCTCCTCCATCCATACAATACATAGTGAATATGGTAAATGTGCCACAGGGTAAGGCTAAGGCTTCATTAACAAAAAAAAAGTGAAAAATATATAGGAAATATTACCGCAGCCAAATTAAAAATATGTAACTGGTAGACCTTGGTTGATACAATAATACAAACAAACTATAAAAACGTATGAAAAACGATGTTTGTATTGTTTTGTTTTTAATTATACCAAAACAATACAAACATCTTTAGAAAACACCAAACGCCTTTCGAAAAGCGCTCTAGACAGTTATATTCCTAACTTTAGTTTTCATGAAATCCGGATCCGGGTCACTGATTCGTTAAAATTTTTATACATTTTCAAAAAATATTTTTCTTATCCTATGTGATTAGCACTTTAAAATTAAAAAAACTTTTATATATTTCCCCACTTAAATAAAGCTATAATGAATAATTTAAGCTTTTTTCTTACTTCTGCTACGAAGCTGTTAGGAACTTCGTATACCCACTCCTTGCATTCTTCCATTACACTTGTGTTTAAGGCGAGGCAGTTCCCATCGGTGGGAGGATGCCAGTAGCACTGCCTCACTCTGTCATCCTCCAAGAGGGTCAACCATGGCACAGTATATGCTGGTGTAGAGGTTTCACATTCTGGTATTTTGCATCTGTTGACATTATTAAAAAATAAATATAAAAGAGTTATCGCAGCCTATTTTAAATTTATACAAAGTGTGACAAAAAGTATTGCATACATTTCTTATTTAGTAAAAATAACGGGAAACGGGTGATATAAGTTTTTAAAAACTCTACAAAATTATGTTAGATATATTTGTTTTCAATCCTAATGGCCTCTCTGTTTAACTGTAAATATTAAAACATGATGGATGTATTTATAAAGAAGCCATATTAAATCCTTGATATCAAAGTGTCACAGATATACCTTTACATACAAGTAATCAGTTTGACAAAATAACACATATGCGGATATTATCTATATGTATATGAAACCATTGCAGCCGAGTGCAGGAGCAAAATCTGAACGTACACTCGATGGTTGTAAGTTCAATTACGGGATTACAGGATATTATTTACATTTAAAGACATTCGTTGTTCTCTAGCCTAATTAAACAAACTGTAATTTTAAGTTATATAAAAAATCTACCTGTTTAGCGGACTCACTGTAATTAAAAATATTCATATAATGAATCCTACCAACCTATAGTTGACATCTTCCACAGCGAACACATAATTGACGTTGTACATGGAATTAGTCGCGTATACCAGTGCCAGCATGCCCATGGTGAGGAGCTGGTGCCTTCCGAAGGCACCCAGCTTGCCCAGCACGTCATCCAGTTCCACCACATCCGGAGTTTTAAGCGGTTTCTTACTGTCTTCGGGTTCCATTTAATCCGGTTTTGGGTGTGGTAAATAATTTTACTGGAATAAGTAAAGGTTAGATAATAATATATGGAAATGTTCAGACATGTATAATGCACTAATTTTAAAAGCAACAGAACACGTGGAAAACGACACTTCTGTGTAATCTGATATTGTGTGTAATATAATATAAATAAAAAAGGAATACTTTTTTTTAATCAAATCACGTTTGTAATCACTAACAAATAAATAATTATGAGATTTTTTTATTACAATAAGCTTAATAAAAAATAACAACTTACCTACTTTACAAATAGACGAACTTGACAACCGGATGTGAGCTATTCAAATGAACTACTGTTATTTAAGATGATTTATAATTTAGGCCATTGCAGGAAGCGTGAGACGTCTTGCCGCCATTCTACATACGTTTATAATAAGTATTCTACGGCGATTCCAAACGGCGTGTTCAATGTTGACTTTAAATGTAAACTCCGTAAGATAACACTTCACATTTCACTTTGGCATCGAATGAGATTAACAATAGTAATTGCTTAAATAAGTAAAAAACTGTTTTAAGGCCTCCGAACGAATCTAGTACACATATCATTTTACAGTTTGTCTATGAGCCATTAGCAAGTAACGACGAATGCTTTTTGTGTCTTGTAATATGTCATATTTTAATTTATATTGTAAGAGTCGTCGGCTCTAAGTCGGGGTAGTACGTGTAGTGACATTGGGACCGGTTACGATAGTTACTGCATAAAACAAATTGGCGGTCTATTCAGCGGTCTATTGTGGCCTACAGACTGCAACAGCGATAGGTCAGAGTGTTTTAGATTTTCGGTCTTAACATACTAGAGGCCATCTGCCAGTGTCTACAATGTAAACGTGAAGGTGGTTTGTTCTCGTAGTGCGATACTATTTCGGGATGGTGATTATTTCAATTATTTTTATTTCTCCTCTTCAGTGGCGTTGGGTTCTACCACTCAACGTGCACTTCCTCGAAATTTAGAGGAATTTGGAGGAAAACAGAGAAAGGTGTATCTCAAGAACATAGTGTCACTTAGCTTTCACCTTTACGTCCGACATCGAGGCATTGTGTGTTGATTGGCGGAACTCAACGCTGCGCTTTGTAAAACCAGAGCATAGATATGAAAATAATTTAAATATCATTCCTCCGAGTAGTAATTGAACCCACAACTAATCGCGTTTGTAGTCAGATGTTCCCCAGCGCCTTAATGGCCTCAAATAAGAAATAAAGTAGGATAAGTATATATATATATAGTATTTATTCTCCTTACTTAAATAAATTGATAATATAGCTGATTTGTGGACCTAGTTAAATTAAGCTAACAGGATAAACGTGTAAAATGATAAAACCATTCATTTAAAATTATACGAAAGTTAAATTGTCCATATAATTTAAGTCATTATTATATAGATGATCGATGAATTTAAACTCCGCTTCAGCCTAAAAATCTCCGTTTGCTATGAAGGGGTTTACAATTTGGCAGGTGTGAATAAAATCGCTAAATTAAGATAAAAAAACGATGTGTTTTCGGTGCGAATGTTGAAAAATGGAACATGGAGTAAAAGGGAGGCAAGGAGGACCCAGTGATGGGTGATAAAGATGATAAACAAATAGAGTCACTGCTCTCGGTAATAACGTCCTGATGAGTATTTGATCGAGGAACAAGCAGTAGAAAATAGTTATTAAAATTCAATAAATACATTTATAAAGTGTTATTCCCACACTAAGGAAATTGAAAAAGACATATTTAGAAAACGTATAAAAATTTTAACGCAGCGGGATTTGAACCGCCTTGAACGGTTTTCAAGGGCGCGGGTTCAAATGCCGCTGCGTTCCAATTTTTATACGTTTTCTAAATATGTCTTTTTCAAATACATTTATTTCATTTAATTTCAGGATTCGTTTAAAAATATATATTTATTTACATGAACTAAATAAATGACAGTGACAGTTCGCAACTAACTACGAATTTGAAGCCGTAGTCTGCCTAAACAGATCGGAGAAGACCAAATAATATAATTATGAATAAAAAAAATATTATATAATACCATAGCATGCAGTGATTTATGTCACAACTGCACCGACTGCATAAATTTGTAAATAAAAACGACTTTTAAATTTTATTTCGCTACTTTAAACGTCAAGTAAGTTATATTCTACGATATACATTTAAATTAGTATTAAATTCAATTTTTTACTTATCACTAATTAATTAAAAAAACAATACTTTATGAATACATGAAATACGACCGACTCTCAAGTAAAAATGCTTTCTAGAGCTACATATAAAATACCAAGAAGTTGTAAATGTACGCCGGCCACAAGCGATTAGTGAAAGAAATAATAATTGGAGCGACAGCAAAATACAAAATAATTTTCTTTCCATGTAAATAACTTGACTTATTTATTAAAAGGTATTTTTTTTAAAAAAAAAAAAACAAAACGTCGGGTAAAAATCTTCATGAATATATATATTTTATTAACATTTTTTAAAGTGTTATTCACACACTAAGGAAATTGAAATTGAACGCATGGCTTAGCTGTCAGAGCTTGAACGGTTTTCAAGAGGCGCGGGTTCAAATCCCGCAGCGTTCAAATTATTATACCTTTTCTAAATATGTCTTTATATTGATGAATATATGTATTTTTTAGCCGTTATCTCATAATAGTAAAAAAGATGTATTTTGGTGGTCTCTTGTTCGTTCTCTATTTTGCCTTTTTAGAATTATCTGTGAGTGTGTTGTTGACTTTTATAGTCAACACCGCGCTTTATTTATTTATGATCAGATGACGGAGGCACTAATATCAGAAAAACAATATTTTTACAAGTATGAGTTGAATTATTTAATAAATAAAATACTTAGAGACAAGCATTTGCAATATTTCATTTACGATTATATATATATCCTTGTGTATTAATAAAACATAATAAAATCCCTCAATTGCGCTTGCTTGCATAACTTTTTTTCTAGGTATTTAATACTTAACTTGTCACACATCACCTTATCTGATTACATTACGAAATATGAATACAGTAAACAAATAGTTATGATATTACAAAACACTCGAAAAACCATAAAATATTACTTGAATTAAATTTTCTAGAACATTGCTGTACAAAACGATAGTTAAAATAAAATCAATTAGCTTGAAGCAACAGAATCCTTTAGTCCATTTCTGTAAAACGTATAAAAAATTGAACAAAGCGGGACTCGAAACCACGCCTCTCGGACACCGCCCAAGCGATCTGAAGCAGCTAAGCCATGCGTACTGTATTTCATATTCTAAGTGTGTGAGTAACATTTTTAAAATATAAAAAATATATTTTTATTTTTCATATAGGGCTTTTCAAATTTATTCATGCCAGATTCGACCCATCGAGTCAGCAGTGCTATAAGCAAACTTACTAAGCTATGGATCACGAGAAAATAAAATGCTGCACTCAGATTAAATATAAATAAATACTCGCGACGCCATAAATTTTAAGATACAGACTGTAAGATTAAAACAAATCTTAATTTATTACTTAAGTATCATAATGAGTTAATTAAGAAAATGGAAAAAATGACAGCCTCATTTTACAGGCTTTGTATAAAAATTAAAAATAAAAAAATAAAAAAAAAAACGCAACGCTTATATCATTAAGTTCATTGCATGCCAGGAAGGCCGACAGGTAATAAGAATAAAAATGAGAAAAAAAATGTTGCCTCATTCGGTATATATTTTAAACTATTTATCTAACTAGAGCATGGCTACATAAATAAAAAATATATAAAAATCTCCAAGTTGTATTTGAATCGATTTTCATGTAACACATTCAGACACACCGTACCTGAGTCTCCGACGACTTACGTAATCATAAAATATATTTTCATTAAAAGTGGCAAAGAAATGGAAAACGAGTATTTTAAACGGTACTTCTCTATTTATTTATATAAAATGACAAACTGTTTATCTCCGCATGTACAAACAGCGGCCGTCCTTGAGTAGTTATTATAAAACCATATAAGCTTATAATAACCAGAAAACGTTTAAATATATTGAAAATTCCGTATATAATTCAGAAATGTTTGGTAAATTAGAGGAAAGAGCTCGGACAGAGGAGAGCGTTAATGCGACCCCATAAACCGACACTCGGGTCGTAATTCTCAGACACTGCTCTGAAGTTCTCGTCCTGCAATATGATGAATGCTAAGAAGTTTCTTGTCTTCCTTTCTATAATTTCTCTGAAGACGTTCAGAGATGACGATGTTTTAACAAGCAGCTCGTTTAAATTCATATAGTCCCTTGCATGATTATTAATAAAAAATGTACTCTTAAAACATTGATAAGATAATAAATACTCGTTAAACAGAAGGTACTATCGTATCATATTTTTTACTATAACATTCTTAATTCAAAATTATTTTATATAATGTATAATATTGAAAGGAACTTCTATTTATTGTTTTAATGTGTGATATGTGGATAATGTGTATAATTTTCGTGTGAGATTTGAACGCTTAGAATCGCGTTCAGTCAGATATTTACCAACTGCGCCACAACGGTCTCAACATAATCTCTCTCTTATGAGAATAATTTTTACAAAAAAAATAGGTAGAATTTTTGTATAATATTTCCCATAAACAAAGAATTGAAGGCTGACTTGCGGTTTGTAGGTAATTTAGTTGAGGATTGAAGTAAGGCGTCGGTAATATTGGGAAGTCAAGTGGAAAATTAAAATGGGAATGCGATGTAAAACCGTAACGCGGTAGTGCACCGGAAGTTGCTCTTATTTTTACTATCTATAAATTATGAAATAAAACTACTTTTGCTAACCAAAAAATTACTAACAAGTAAAACTGTTGGTTTCAAAAAATTAACCATATACCAGGATATAACCATAAACCAGGATAACATCAGTGTAAAATTTACAAATAATGACATACTTATAATATGTAAGTTTCGTAAAAATTCAATAAACAAATAATTTATTATTAGCCTGTTCGATGAGGTGCTAAATGTAAATATACTATCGACCCGCTCGCGGATTCGCCCGCGTGAACTATAGCTGTTTTGTATTTTCGGCGGCCATTTCTTTAAACATGAAATTCCTAAACAAACTTAAAAAATATGGGAGCAAAAGTATCCTATTGTAGTACATCAGAAGACCCTCAAGCACTGCTATATAAATTTAATTACAATCGGTTCAGCAATTCAGTTTACCGTGGTGACGTCACAGACAGACTGTTGATACTGATTACTATTAATACTATAGTTATTCCGACAACAAGTGTAGTCAAGTTTGTTAGTCACTAATGTATTTGCAATATATAATATACAGTTAGTTACTGATTTAAAAACTAAGAAGTTACAACAATTATTTAAGATGTTTTCTATACCGTCGCGTCAGTCAAATCAAACGATACGAGACACTTCGAGACAAATCTCGGCAGTACAATTTTTAACTCAAGAACTCCGTTATAATAAAAACCATCGCCGTCTTAGATTAATATATACTTAATCCATAAGATTACAGAAAAAAACCGAATGGTAACTTTTTCATTTTAGTTATAATCCTGACTAATTTTAATAATATTTTACTCAGAACTCCACTTAAAGTGAACTCCGGCTTTGCTTTATCTCTACATCTCGCTATAATAGCGGGAGGCTGGAACCAGTATTTGCCCTAAAACATGCGGTAAAGTCGTGACTCCATCTGACAAGTAATTATGTGTGTTTGTGTGTCTGATTGAGCTGTGAGCTGGTTGTTCTGCACTATTACTGTAGGACATTAGTACTTACTATCTAAGATTTCAGTCTAGATATAATGCTAGCAAATTTTGTTCTGTACAATGTAATGTCAATGGAGTAGCTTAAATGATTCCGCAAAATACAGATTAAATATATAATGAAAACATACATTTAAATAATATAAAGAAGAGTGTCGTGCCTTTTGGCCTAAAGCCGCACTTTGTACAACCAGACTGAGAAAACACTTAGTTATCGACAGTTTTGTTTTGAGCTTCAAGCTTTGTTCCTCACAGCCGGGCTAAAGATTGTGTGTTGAGTGGTGGAACTCAACGCCGCGTCTTGTCTTAGGTGCCGGAGTGGAGAAATGGCAATATTTTTTATATAATCATTTCCCCGAGTGGAATTTAACGATGGTAAGATGGCCTCAACCACGTGCTGTTCAAATATCGTTTACTCAGATAACCTTTACATATATTTTGGCCAAATCATGTTTATATAAAATAATTTATTAACGAAGTATTTTTTGTTACAGGTACACTCGAAGCAGTGCAAACTAATATCGACCTTATCCAAACGAAATACAGTGTAAAATCGATTTCTTTAAAACGTACATAATAAAATACTAATAGTTATTTTCATAATCTAACATCAAATACTTCAAACACACTTCAAAACTATTGCGCGGTCAAAATCAAAATTCCTCCCCACCGTAGAGTTACATGAGTTCCAAGGTATATTCGCCGTGGCCGTGTAACATCGTGATCAACACCTCTATTGTTGAGCATCAGGTCAGATGAGGTTACATTTGACCGTTCATTTTAGGGTTCTATATTAAAATGTAAAGAAGATTGACCTTAAAATATAAAATACTAAATTACGATATATATTTTTTCTTATCATAGCAAAACATAGTATTTTTTAGTTTCTACTGAATTTATTATAATAAATATTTGAATTTAAACATGAGTATCTAAATCAATTAGGCAGCTACTGATAAATTAGGGAAACACAAAGTGCCAGTAAAAAAAGATAAATATGCATATATAAATATTTTAAATTAATAGCTTGCTAGATATATAAATACCTAACACAAAACAAATATTAACGCTTATTCCACATATATTTGCCCTGAATAGACATTGAACCTACAACTTCTGGCATAGTTACTAATTTGAACCACTACACCAAATTTCGAATTTTTTTTTATTTCATAGAAATGATGTATTGATGTATGTACATAGTTATATATTTATGCATGAATATGTATACTCGTTTATTGGGAACCTCTTAAATATAGTAAAATTCATAGTGGAACGTCTAAATCCATTTCCATGGTGTTTTCTCAACCGCAATAAACCGTACAGTATCAATTGCACCATAGTTTTAGCCGCATGGAAATTAAGCGTCAAACTCACGCTTCTCCTCTCAATGTCTTTACGTCAATTACATACGATGAGATCACGATTTGTTTATGAGAAGTTATTTTCGAAGTTATTTCGAAACTAAATTATAGAATAAAATATTTGTAATAAGTTCTAGTCTAAAAAACTGTAATGATAGATTTTACATACAAACATGGATAGAGAAAATTTAAATTGCCGTTGAAGTTAGCGCCTTCGTTGAAACGAGCCGGAGCTTGATAAATGTGGTATCCAATTCCACTTGAGGAAATATTTATTTACTTTGTACTATATACTTGGATAGACAGAGAGAGCCTAGTATTAATTATTAATTATTATTATTAATATTTCAAATATACTTTATAATATATAAAATATGTGTGTTTAATAAATTTAAGCCTACTAAAGAAATTCGTATACGTATATAAAATATAGTTTTGAAGTGTGTCAAAAGTGCATAGAAATAAAAACTAAAGCATGCGCCAATGAGATATAAATCTCACACATAATGAATCAGTGTTGAGCAGCCATCAAACCAGTCCGTCAAGTGCCATTTACAGACAATACTATGGAAAAATGTGAGTGTATTGCTTTAACGCCCAAAATGTAGAGCCGTAATCGTGTGTTAAAAAGTTTATTTGGTGTTTTACGACGTCATTAGTTTGTAAAGTGAAAAGTTTCAATTTAAAAGCTCCAGTAGTTTCGACGTGCAAGTGATGTGTTCAGTATGAAGCGGAGCAAGTCCTACACGTGGCTGTCAGGGCTTCTGAAGCCTAAAATTGAAGAGGACGAATGGGGCGCGGCGCCGTGGGTCAGGGCTGAGGTGCTACGACACGACAGGTAGATATGGCTCAAATTTTTTCATACTCTTAGGGCCTAGTTTACCGATAATCTTTAATTATATATTATTAGTATTATTAGAGTTTTAAACTACATGATGATTGTGTTCTGAAACAGAATTGGTGTTACACGAGTCTTCTAATAAACGATTCCTTAGCTAGTGTAGTTGTGTATTTGTATATATATGTATATAATAGTATATTAATATGTAAAGTCAACTTAAATTCCCTCTTGCGAAGGTTAAGCGGACCGAGGAGTAAAAATTTGGCAAGATCTGGAGAAGAAGACCAGAAGGCTATTATAATAATTTAGTAACAATGTATGTACTAAATTTAAAAAATAAATATACGAGTATATAAGTTTGTGTATCACTTCATAGAGATAGTGTCAATTGACACGTTGTTAAGGCGATGCATGTTTTACTGTCAACGAGTGTATATGATTAGATATAAATAGTTAATTTCATTGTATCATAAAATATTATAATCACAGTACCATTACCTAATTTAGATACTGACACTAAGGCATCACTTATATTACTAAAATAAGCATTACTCCGTCCCATATCAGAAGGAACTTAAATCCACAACGATCACAGCCACGCCACTACTAAGCCACGACGGCTTCAGTGTTAATGAAATATCATTATAAAAGTATTAGGTTCATTGTAGAGATTATATATATATATATATATATATATATATATGTATATGTATACGGACGGACGGACCGCCTCAGGCGTAGTCAGGAGGTCAGCCCGTTGAAAGTGGTGATACATACACCGCTTCATCTTTATTGACCTCTGACTGGTTTAGCAGCTCGTTTTGGGATATTTATTATTTTACACAGAATAGAAATGTAATGTGATAACCTGTTGATTTAGTGGATAGAGGTTTAAAATCCTTAGCTGGTGGTCAGACAGTCATCTGAAAACAATGAAATAATCGCAAGTATTGAAAATTGAAGCTTAAAACATTTAATACTATAATTATAAAAGTGTTCACAGTTTTGAAGCCATCGTGGCACGGTGGTGGTTATTTGTAGGTTCGATTTCCACTCTAGGAAATGATGAAATTATTTTTATTTTTCCTCTTTGGTACCTAAGACAAAGCGCGGCGTTGAAAGCTGCACAGCTAAACACGCAATGTCTCGATGTCGGACCGACAGTGGAGAACAGAGTATACTGACACAATGTTCTCTCAAATCTCTAAAATTGAGAACCTGAAGATTTACAGTATTAAAAGTATGATGATAAATGTTTATTTTATAAAATTCATATATTTTTATGGCATTCATATCATTGTTATAAAGTAAAAGTATTGGCTTTCTCTATTTTTTTCTTCATAAAAGCTATGTAAATTTTTACTCTTCTGACCGAATAATTATCATAAAAATAGCTCATAAATATGGTCCTTTTCATGTATTAATATATAATATATTTATACATGAAAGAGATGTATGTAATTATATGTTTGACACCACAGAGATAGAGTATCGAGATCATGGTATTAATATATTAGTCAAATTCTCAAGCAGTTCTCTTGTGGCCTGTGATTTGTATGATTTTCAACTAATTTCTTGGATGTCAGTTTAATATAATAAAAAGCTCTCAAGCTTTTTTTACAATTTATTGAAGTATCCGGGTATAAAACAGCCATTATCCAAATAACAATCAAAGTTATAGTAATTTTAATTTTGTTAATTTTATTATTTTTATATTTAATTGTTCTTAAGGTATCTCTGTTTATGTTACACAAGTAGATTACACCTATTTATACGTAAAACCGTTTTTTAATTTCCACCAATTTAAGAGCCATTACACAATAGATGACGAAACCCAACGTCACACAAAACAAATCATCACGCCATTTCAATCGTTTGTATTAATTTCATGTCAATTCCTTTATTATACATAAATTTGTACAGCAACAATACCTTTTGCTTATGGCTTATATAAACTTCTGAAATTACACTTATAACCTAGTAGGCTATACTGTAGTTTCATTTGGCTTTGTAATAGATGTAATCCTCCACTGCCAAAAAATACATTAAAACAATGAAGGATAGCAAGCTATACAAACTAGCGCCCTCTATACAATGTAATTACTAATACAACATAATGCACAGTGCTACCATTATTAGTACAATTCTTAATTATCGCCACTGCGCTATACAAGTCGTATCTGAGCTTAAATATGAATGGTATATAACAAGTTAACAACCCTAAACACTAAACCCTAACGTTCCCCCAATACACTTTGAACCTAAGACCAACGCTTTCGCTTAGTCACATTATGTTAATCATAAAACCATATACCCTTATCCAGTTTCTTAAATCTCAGCTATTACGACGAAGTACTTGCACTTCAAACATGTTCTAAACAAACGCCCGAGATTCCGTATCAAGAGGCCTTTCATAATACACTATGCGCAGTGGATTGTCCGGTTGCGAATGGAGACCGCTACGATTGAGATAATTTACTCGTTTTACGAGTAATTTATTTTGTGAAGCCTATTCCAATTTCTGTTACTTTATACCAAGTTTCTTTTCATTTGTTTTAGTTTTCATACATGCCCCAAGTTCGAGTGCTCAATGACCCCGGCATATCCTGAGACGGGACTAGCTATTCTATTTCATTTAATTTCCACTTATTCTTCACACATTCCGTAATGTTTAAAGGGAATCTAGATTGAAATTAAATAGACTGCAGATTTATTTAGTTTTTGTTCTTTTGAATTTGTCACAAAAATGGCACGGTTATTATATATATTTTTAAAAACAAATTGTCTAGATACAAATATTTTTAGTACCAGTTATAATTATTTAATTATGGATTTTATTATATTATATCATATATCAGCAGTTTATTTGCAACATTAGTGCAGTGCTATGTGCAGGCTCTGATATACCATAATTTCCATTCGGCTGTTCATTTAATAGCCAAATGACGTTTGTTGAGTACTAATATAATCACGGTCGTCTGTAAGACTCTTAAACCTAAACTATTTTAGGTAGAGCAAAGTTAAGAATCTTCGTTATTCACTTTTTAGCCAATTTAAATACATGGCGTATTAAATGAGGAATTGAATTTGATAAAAACATTCTCTAGAAAAAGTAGATAAAGATTTGTTCTGTTTTGGAAAAAGAGTTCAGAGAGTCCCTAGTGTTTAGACACTCAGCTCTCTACTTTACGCCCGAATTCAAGACGTTACGTTTCGAATGGCGGAGTTTTGACTTGTCACCAGAGGGGAGAAATGAAAATAATTTAAATATCCTCTCATTCCCCCGAGCGAGAATCAAACCTACAACCAATTGCATTTATAGTGAGACAATATTTTTTAAATAAACATTCCTTGAGTTAAGATTGAAACTACAACTATTGTGTGTACAATGTACAGCACAATAGTCTAAATTAAGTTATAATATTTTGTATTTATATTATAATTAGGTCGATTGTCGCTTGAAAGATTTAAATTTATAAAGGAAAATAGTATTTGAAAGGAATAATTGAATAGGTATTAATGTCGGTCCGTAAGATTTTGTTAGACCGCAGCTGTAGGTTGCGGTAACAGACGCACTCAGGTTGCAGGTGTACAACTTTGTTTTCATGTAAATGTTATTATATTTGCAATTATTTCTTTTTAAAAATATTTTTAGCTTTGGATTAGAATCCTCAACCACCTTTTGATGTTATATGATGCGCTACGACGTTGTATTTCATTTGGTATGTAGTTATTACATATAAAAATCTCATTAAGCTTATAGCATAGCATAGCATATTTATAATAGAAAAGTCTTGTCTGTATGACGACTCCGATTTAAAAAATGAACACCATAGCTTCAATGAAACGCAATATGTTAAAAACAAGTGGCTCAAACGAAATAAACAGAGCTTAGCACATTTTTCGGAACACACAAAACCCATAAGGAAAATACTTGACTAGCTTAAGATTGTGCTTACTGCAAGGATCATGAAGTTCCCCTACACTGCCTCTAAATTCACACATTTCACCCCCGGAAGCAGTTACCATACGATCATAAATTTTAACAATAAATACAGAAATTTCACATCTATGCTTAAAGAGATAAGGGCTGTTTTGGTTAATGCTAGAAAATTTTCTGGCAAGACGACATTATTCAAAGTAAATGTATTTGACAGTTTTATTCTTTATTATTAGATCCTCCAATCCTAATGTTAAAAATTGTACGATGCATTTTTATGGATGATGATGATTAGATTTCCAGTTTTTATAAGAATAAGCTGTAATCAAAAAAGTGTACAAGCTGTCGAGAAACTGTCTTCCATTCCAAAATCGAGACATTGCGTGTTGAATGATTTTTTTGTATCAGGCACCAGAGCGAAAATAATTTAAATATAATAATTTCTCCGATTGGAAGTCAAACCCACAACCAATCGTGTTTATAGTCAGATGCTGTCACACTTCGCCACGCTGGCCTCAACAAAACGTATCACTTTACTATTGGGCATGGCACATAGATGCAACTCTGGACATTTTTTCTGTATATACTTAAACTGAACTTATGAAAGCTAATGTATTATGCATTTTAAAAATTTTATAGATAAAGCTTCCATGAGCTTGTTAACACAAGCTTATATAGCCTGTCATTTACTTCGTTGCGGAGATAGAGACGGACGCTATCATATGCAAATGAACATATTCAACTATAGTTGTATAGTTTCATATTATAACCAAACAAGTAATAGCATATTTACAAGAGTAGATAAGCTGTTTATTATATTATTAAGATAACTTTACACGTTATTGACTTTCATTTATTATGTAACAGTAAATAACTATAAAGGTGTCTTTACTTACTCTATAGAATATATTAAAAATATACTTCACTGGTTTAAGGCAATAAATCGTAGATATTCAGGATTAACTTCGCAAAAAGATTTATACGAGAAGTGACTTTTACTACCCCCTGCATTTGAATAGAAGCATTATAAAAGCTCAGATTTAAAAGTTATATTTATCTAAGGTAATATATATTACTGTTTGAATTTTCTGTGCCTTTATGAATTCCATAACGTCATAAGATGTAACGTAATTAAGGAATTGTATCTTAGACTTAAATGTAATTGGTTGGAAATTTAAGACTAAGATAAAATTCATAATAAACTTACTACATCTTACTACAGCTTTTTAAGCAGATAAGCTTTATTGAACATTAACAGACATTTTAATACGTAATATAAAGAAGGTACACTTCTTTTTTATGTATGAAATAACTTAAATTACATCATTTCTTTGCAATGACAACGTGATATCTCGTTAAAATAGTTTTTATTTAATTTTGCTTGTTATTCGAGGCCGTGGTCTTGAGGCCCTTTAAAAGTACAAGTGACCACAGTGGTTTTGAATATTAAGTAATACGGAGAAACGAACGAACCCAAAGAAGCGACCTTGGTGGATGTAGCCCTACTTTACAAGAAGTTCTTGACCTGGCTACGCAGACGATTGGGTGATTTCCATGCTGCGTGCTGTCTGGAGGACGTGAGTGGTTAATCTGTCCCATCCATTCCTTCGCACGATTCGGATTACAAGCTGCTACTAAAGCTGTGGTCGACTGCAAGAAACCATAGAGTCTTTTCAGGCGGGGACGAGACGCATAAAGTGGATGCCGAGGGGACATGATTTCCTGATAAGCTTAATCCGTAGGACATGCCACCTCACGACGGACGCTTGAAGGTGTTATTTCAGCGAGGGCTTAAATGTTGTTTAGTGGTGTAGCTTTAAAAGCTTAATATGCTCTTTAAATACGTAATAAATAGAGATTTTTTTCCATATTTTGTGCCTTGCATCAGAATTGAACCTACAATCATTGAAGTCTTCTGATTTGCTATTAAAATTATTTTATAATCATAGAGATATCTTTCCCTGAGCACATCCACATATTATCAGTCCAAGCCATTACATTTCAAACGTAACATAACTTAAACTATTTAACGAGACACATTCTATTTAATTGGTCCAAATCATTTAATTGGTCTAATTCAATTTGCATCGAAATGACTGTCATAATACTTCTAGAAACTTTGAAATACTGTCAAATGACATGTCGTTTGTATGTAGAGTTTTTTTTATAATTAAAGTGTTTTCTTATAGTTCTTCAAAATCTTGAGAAAAAGATTGAAAAATTTTACATTTTATAAATATATACATAATATGTATGTAAGTGTATCTACGTATGTTTGTAGCATTTTTGTGTTTGTGTATGGCAAAGTAGCATTATTGCTAAAGTGTCTCTCGATGAGTTCTATCTCTGACATCTCTCACAATATGTGATTAATTAGTGCCCATGGTAGAGATAGCAACCATTGATGACCAATATAGTTTTTATTTATGAAAGTTATTAGTATTGGGTACTATATAACACTTGACTACAAAAGAAACTTAAAGAAATTATTAATCAATTTAGTCATACGTTTAGTTCTAAGTAATGTCCAATAAAAAGTAAAATTAAATAAAAAATAATGTGATAGCTAGTGAAAAGTACGGACACTGATATATATATATATATATTTCTTGACAGCCTCACGCTTTTTTCCTCATAGCAGGGATATCATACGCCACGATGGTATAATTGCTCGGAAAAGAGTGAATATATGTATTTAAGTATAAAATAAATAATGAAATGCATATTTAAACATAGCCATAGCGTGTGGCTAGTCTAGTTTCAGATCCACGCAAGCGCACTGTATTCGACACTCAGAAGTATAAAGTTACATATTTTACTGTTATAAGTTACATATACTCTAAGAGATGACTTCAAATTTTCCCTTTTTTTGTGTTGATGCCTAAAATGTTGTTATTAGAGATTGTAAAATGATTTTGCATAGTCATAATTAAAAATATACTTGAAGTAGGTCTTATTTAAATAGACTCTTAAAATATTTAGTTAACATGATGTAAATATTAATCTTTCGAGAAGCTTCCGGTTCCGGATGATCAGCAGAAGCTGAGAAAGCTAACCAGAACCTTCACATATGTTTTTTTTATTACTAACAAGACAACTAATCTAAATTGAAATTGTTTAAAAGATGCACCTAAATATTTTCTTTTACTTCAAATTAAATTAATCTTAATAATAAAATTGATAGATGTTATAAATACGCAAATTTGAACGTTTGTCCCTGGGCCTCGGCCTACGTAGATGAATAGCGGCCCCGGGCGGCAGACGTCACTCAGCTTTACGCCAGGGGAGGGACGAAATCTGATATTTTACGACTATAAAGAATACGCCACGAGTTATTGCTGCGTAAAATGTGTAGGATTTTTTTTTATGTACCTCACATAGTTTCTCGTCCTTTTAAAATAATGGTATAAACGTTTAAAAATGCCATTTTCTGTTTGTTTTTGTTCTAGAATAACATGGAACCGATTGTAAGCAGATAACCAACCTCTGGGACATCTTTGTTTAGTTTTACATACTTTACATACACACATATCGTAGTAAGAATATGCAGTGAAAAAAAGCGGATAAATCAATGCATTTTCCTATTTTCACTAATACCTTGATGTGCATATAATACCTATTGTATTAATTAATAGAATAAATTGTATAATAGAATTCTTGTATCAAAGACATATTGCGAAAACGTATAAAAATTTTACTTTGAAATTTGTCTTTCAATTTCCTTAGTGTAGGAATAACACTTTAAAAAATGTTAAAAAAATATATTCTTGTATCAGTTTAGGTTACGAGACCAGTGCGCAATGGAAATATTTTAAATGTAAATTTGAACGTACAGCCTCTATCAGGTCACACTTACCAACTGCACCACAACGGACAATCAACAGCGTTACAGGACTAATGCTCTCAAGAAGAATAAAACTAGCAACGTCACGTTATCGAAATCAAACTCCTTGCGAGTCGGTACTTCCCCGAGCTTTAGATAAATGAGTTTTCTTTTAAACAAGGATTACGGATTTCTGCCCCTAAACGGTGAACGGCGTAGAAAAATGGAGAATGGACGATTTTATTCGTGAAATATGGCGAGGGGTTGTTCTTAATAATGTTTGAAGATTTCCAAATGAAAAAGTGTTTCATTTGATTATAAGTCCGAATTTGAAATGGTTCTTGAACTTGTAAAAATATTCATTGTTGAGATTTGCACATTCATTAGGCCATGCTTAAAAAAGGCAGAAAATGTAGACCGAAGTGTTAGCAATAGGATATCTCTGCCCATCTTGCTATTTGAAAGAGGAAATAAAAAAAGAAAGATTCCTTGTCCTGCCCTTCTTTTTGCCCTTCGTACCGGAAGTCGATGATTGGCTGAGCATAATTTGATTTTTTTTAATTAGACACGTCTATTACGAACTAATACTACTAATATAAATATAAGCAAGTACTTTCATAAACAAACTTGTAATGATAACATTTCTCAATCAATATTAGTATAATCTCATTCCTGAAAAAAATAAATGTTAAGAAATAATATGTCCAAAAAAATTGTGTATAATTTTTTTTTTAGTTTATGATAAAATAAAAATAGTACCACATTTTTAAAAATCGAGTTAAATGTGGAGAACTGAGTGTCTCAACATTAGGTTCTTTCAGCATTCTTTGCTTCGCGTAGAAGATGCGTGGATTATATAAAACTGATTTGAAGAACTTTAAGCTGTATATTATACTAATTTCGAAACCCTTACCATAGGACTCCGTGGCGCAACGGTAGCGCGTCTGACTCCAGATCAGAAGGTTGCGTGTTCAAATCACGTCGGGGTCAACGTTGACATTTTTAGTTTTTCTTTTAATAATAATCTATTCTAAATTTATAATTAAATTTTTTTACAGTAACTAAGTTTTGTTTTATTTAAAATATCTGTAGTAAAAAGTACATTCTAGAAATAGTTACAAAACCTTACCATTAGAATATTGCTAAAAATGAACAAAGACATTTCACGAAGCTTTCTTCTATAGAAATATTTAACGTTGCAAACAGGGCTTATAGTTCGAGAATTTGTTTTTAAATATTATACTTGTGCGTATATTTTCAATACGTACGAGTGTAAAATGATCAAAAAGACAGTCTGTCAAGTTCTTGTTTAATGATTTATCGTAAATGATTTCTCATTTTAAATCACTCAAAATCTTAAAAAAGTTAAAAAAATATTATATATATATATATATATAATATATTTTTCTACTCTATTACAACAACCCTTTGCATAATTTAGTGCAATTGTTTATTATTTAGGTTACCTATTAGTTCGCCTTTGCATGCTACAATTAATTTTACAATCTTTTGTATCGTGTATGTGTACAATAATTAATCTATATATATTTTTCTCGTATATCTGGTATATTTCTTATCTAGAAACTTTACTCTATCTATTTTTCTGCACCAATGATGCTAATACTTATCAGTTGCTTGCCTGACTGCACTTTAAAGTGACAATATAGGGTAAAGTGATCTCGACCGTTCCCTTTGATATACACTTAGGCAGTGTTCTATTTGCTCACGATCTTATGTCTCTTGATATAACTTTGTATATTGTGAGTAAGATTAGCAAGTAATACTGCAATGTAACTGCAAGTTAAATTGCGAAGAGTGTATCATTGTCCAAAAGGAAAAGCTGTTCGAAAACTATTGGAAGTAGCAACACGTTTTAAGGATTTTCGAACAAATTGCAACGTGAACTTTAAACGAGCCTGTTCAGTCAATTAAATTAATTAATTATTACTATTATTACCCACCACTCGATTTCTCTTCAATGAGATGGTGTGCGACGTTTCCGTTTTGACGGGTTAATGTTAGCTTGCGCTATACGTAACAAATAGCGTTTGATTTTATAACGATTATTTTGTTAATTATTTTGTTAGAAAAAAAACTCGTGTTTTCATTCAAAGGATCAATTGCATCGACACCTCTATATATTAAACAAGTCGAATAATTTCTATGAAACTCAACTAAATGCTACCACTTTTTTTAAATACAAATAACCACCACATAAAGCATTTATTTTTAATTCAATTTTCGAATGATGAATGTAACCTGTACGTTACAAAAGACAAATAATAATAAATACGACAAATACATATATTACTGAGGCATATACAAATAACATCGTGGCGCAGTATGACAGCGTCTGACTGTACACGATAGTTCTGGGTTCGATTTCCACTCGGGGGAATGATTATATTTAAATTATTTTTATTTTCTCCGCTCTAGTGACTAGACAAAGCGCGGCGTTGAGTTCCGCCACACAACACGAAATATCATGGATTCGGGCTGAAAATGGAGAACGGAATGTCTTAGGTTTAGGTTAATCCTAGGTTCTTTCCTGCTAATCGGAAAAAAAAACATTAAAATTAAAAGTAAACAATTATTATTGTTAAATCTGCTTGGGGGATTCATTATATTTCAATTCCTCGCTTTGGTGAGACAAAGTACAGCGTTGAGTTTAACTACTCAACACGTAAAGTTCCGCATTTGGGCAGAAAGTGAGGAACGAAGTGTCTGGACACTAAGTTCTCTCTGCTTTGTGGAAAAAATGTGGAACTGTGAAACAAAATGTATTATTTATTAGCACTTGATTGAAATTTATTAGCACTTGATGAAATTGTGAGACTATTTTCTTAATAAATAAGGTATTATATCATTTAGAATTTAAATATATATTAATATAAATAAATAAAAGACTTATCTTTAATTAAACTTAATAATGAAGTTTAAGTGTCAATTTACTGTTCAACGATCAGTATACATTTGTGAGAACTAGTGGATTAAATGCGCAATACATTACGTAACTTTTGAATAATTTCATTTTATGACCTAATAAAAGTTTATGGTCAAAAATGTACCTATAAAATTGTGATTTACAAATTTTCTTAGAAACCTGGCTTTCCCATAAATATTTATGTAGCATTTCCTTTGGAATAAGCACTGTGTGCTTAAACAAATACACATGAGACTAGAGTTGGACGATTCTTAAAGCTTTCAACGTTATGTAAGGGAGGGTCAAACACTCCGTTTTTCGTAATTAAAATTATATATTTTTTCCTACAAATAAAGAAAAACTAAGATAATAAATAACTTTAATAATTCAGAAGTAATCTAGTGTTATACGTTACTCGTATCGTTTTAAAATTGACATACAACAAAGTCTAGAGAAAACCTAAGCTAATTACAAAAAAGATAAAAGACCTATATATATTTGTATATCTATATATATTTATCCATATATAACAAGTGGTAACTTACTTATACAGTAGTACCACTCAGGCGTCTCGTACTCTGCAGTTGGCACCACTGTAGTCTTCAGTGTACACGGCATGCGACCGGCGACCGTCCCGTTAACTTGACACCCACGGTTCATTTACACTTATTAAATATATCTTGCCTTATATTCTGTCACGATGATGGCTTGATAGCTTGATAGCTTGCTACCTTGATACCTTGGAGATAGCAAACATATTCTAATTAAGTGTAATATTGAGGTTATTACATATAAGTTTTCTGGGTTTTGTTATTGATTCATGCTTTTAGTGCATAGCAGGGTCTTCGTGGTGCAGTTCAGCATTTAATTGTAAAAGCGATTGGTTGTGGTATTATTAAATTTTGGCCTAAAATCCATAAAAAGAGCTTATTTTTCACATAAATATCGTCAATATCTGAAGCAAATAGCTTGTATTACATACATTGAAATCCGGTTTTGCCCTTCCGGGAATCGAACCAACGACCAAATAATGATGGCACAAAAAACTATCCCCCAACCAGATTTCATACACAGATAGCATTTTATTGTAATTACTCCCGCTTTTAAGTTTTTGTTGGTTGGAATTCATGAAACACGACTTATTCTTGACTCTTTAAGGCAACCGAGCGGACGAGATATTTCAAAATAATTGTTTCTAGAGGTATATAACTTATACGTTTATAAATAAAACTACTATATATTGTTATATAAGCAGGAGTGTTTATATTAAAATGATTATAAATAAAGCTGGAGAACGGAGTGTCTCAACATTTCACTCTCTCTGTCTACCGTACGAGATGTTGGAGATGCGCAAATCTAAATAATATAAAGACCTTATTACAAACCACAGACGTTATTTTTTTTTAAATGGACATTCAAACTACGACTTCGAGAATAACCAAGCATTCAATCAACTTCTTGAATCGTCTTCTTTTTGTTATTAATAACTTAGGAATAAACAAATAAAATAACTCGGCCCGTTAGTGTCAGAGCTGTGGGCAGGTCACACTAGAATCAGATAAAAATCCAGCTTTCTAAGCTTAGAAAAAGAAAGAATATTTTAAGAATAAATTAAATAACCTTGAAAAAGACATATTTAGAAAACGTATAAAAATTTGTACGCAACAGGACTTGAACCCGCGCCTCTTGAAAACCATTCAAGCGCTCTGACTGCTAAGCCATGCGTTCCAATTTTTATACTTTTTCTAAATATGTCTTTTTCAATTTCATTCATTTCAAAAAAATGTTAAAAAATATATATATTAAATAACCTTGATTAAAACTAACTGATCTTGAAAACGTGTTAGAGCTAGGTTCTTCCTGCTTGTGTCACAATCTGTGCGAGATGCATTGAGATGCGTAACGGTCAAAAGACAATCACTGTTAATATTAGGATGCTGTGTGATATCAAGCTTTCATCGTGGCACATCACGAGACCGATAGCCACATATATCATACACTAAACACTAACTAACTAGCTAAATAATATAATGTGGTACATAATAAATAGTGTAGTTTCTAAATAACTTTCCATATAAGTTGGAGCGAGTTTCACACCTCTATAACAGTTTTATGGCTTTTATCTGTTCATAATATGACGAAGTGACAACATTTAATAAGACTTAAATGCTATTACGAGTATTTAAATAAGTTATTAATAGAGTTCTAAGCTTTTTTTTTATTTATAATAATTTACAATAGTATATATTTGTAGTAACCTTTGATTGTTCTCATAACTGTTTAGTGTTGCAATTTAATATCACAAAATAATTACAATTGGTAGCTACGGCGTCCGTTGCCTTTGCAACATGTATGTGCACTTTGTACAAAAGTCTATATCACACACATAGTTCATAGTTGTGTGTGTAATCTTATGAATTTCTAAATACAGAGGAACGGGGAAATATGCAAAGCTGTCCGCCAACCTTCACTTCGACGTTCGAGGCACTACAGCTTTTAAAGCTGTCTTTTCACATTGAATTGAATTACGTAATTACTTTGAATTCTAAACGAACGTATATATAAGCTTATTTAGATTCACTATTCAGTTTTTGTTTACATTATGAGTAAGTTATTATTTTAAAAACTTTGCATAATTGTAAGTTATTACTGCAACAAGCTTAACACAAAATTATATTATTATCAAATTATCTTAAGAATTTTCACGTTGATTTAGCTTTGGCTTGAATTTTTTAAATTTAAGCGTATTTTATAATTGAATAAATTATAGCGAATTTAAGAAATATTTCGCTTACAAAGTAGCTTAGTTTCAAAAGCCGAAGTATTTACCGAATTCTGTAGACATTTTCTGTAACGTTTTAAATAACAAAGAAAGGAATTCGAGGCATTTTGATTTGCTTCTAAGACGGAGGTATTTTTTGATTGTTTCGGTATAAAATGATATGAAGTAAATAAAATTTATGTTGTGCTAAAATCATATTAAAATATTTAATGTCGACTTTTAATTTTTACTTGACTTTTTTTTGTAACTACAAAACTCAGTGTATGCGATTTTTATTAGTTTTAAACTTCACCTACGTTATGTCTGACGTACATTCTGACGAAATTCTCTACGTTCTCCACTTTTTGGACACACACAGGAAAATATATCACAAAAATATAAATTTCCTTAAGAAAAGTTTTTTATTTTTGTAAGTATCAATGCGTCCCGAACACAGTATTATTTTGAAAAAGTAAATTGTACCTTTGCACTATTAAAATTTAATAGAAGAAATAGAAAAATGGAAATGTTATTCACTAAATGTATTAAAACCGTTAAGCGGCCAGGAAGTTCCCAGGCCTGTATAATAATTGCACCTGTATGGGTATATTACACAATACTTTACACATACGATTAAATACATACAAACACAAGTTCCATTCCACTTATATAACGTTAAAAATAATTTGTATTATACAGAAAATAATTTATATAACTTCACAAAACGTTTCTCTGTGCGCAGTTGCGTATAGCCCAAATGGTTGTCAGTTCAGATCAAATGGCTGGGAGATAATTATATTTATTAGCTTTATTAAGCTCGGCTTAGGAGTTTTACAATCAATATCAACAATGTTTCGAATGTCTTTAAATGAGTGACAATAGAGTCAAAAATAATAAATCAGGTCACGCCTTCTATTCTGACATACCAAATTGCAAAAAGATAAGTAAAAACAATTTAGTTTTTATCATTGTGCATGTCAAGCGCAATGGAACAGCGTCCGACTGTGAATGCGATTGGTCATAGGTTCTATTCCCCGGGGAGAAACTTTATTAAATTTTCTAAGTTCCATATTTGTTCCGCTACATGACACATAGTATATCTAAAAAGTTATGGTTTTATATATAGCTATCGCAGGGCAAGACCATTATTTTTTGGAATAGGTCAATATAATGTATGCCTTTAATGAGATTTTAATCCTTAATAAAGCATGAGCATAAAGCTACAGAAAGCGTTTAATTCAGGATTTCATTTAGATAGCGCGCCATGCCCGCTACATTATACGTCTCGAGCTTTTGAGATAAGCTTGCAAAGTCATTTGGAAATATTTACCTTATGCGTTACCTTTCCTGTGAGTTCTAATTTATTAATAGTTTTAGCGAGTTTTTTAATTAAAGATTGAAATTTCACTTCAAAAAACTTAACAGCTTCGAGTGATTTATAGTAAGGTATTAGAAGAAGAAGGTCGGAAAGTAATAGAATATACTAAGGTATTAGAACATACTAAGGTATTAGAAGATTATCTTTCGAAAAAAAATCCACATATTGTATGAATCTTAAAAATATTTTTTCGTACAAAAATCTTAAATGTTACGTACTATTTCATTACTTTTAGTGTTATTCCCAAACTTAGGATTAGACAAATATTTTTGGAAATTCTCTATATTTCAACTTGTTCTTGTTGACAACAAAAATAAGTTGTTACAAGCTCGATAGGTTGTATAGCTTAATTTGCCAAGAGGCGTGGGTTCGGTTCCTGTTGTGTCCATCCATTTATTTATAATCTTAAAAAGGTTTATCTAAAATATTTAAAAGTAAATGGAAATAAACATTATTAAGTAGAAAATACATATTGTTATAAAAAACATCAAAAGTGTTTAGCGTGAAGGAACTTTCAATCACACGCATATGTAGTTTACAAGCGACACCATATTAAAGTCCAAACTATAAAGTTGCCATAATTCAAACAGCAACCTATAAACGAGTTCATAAGACGGCCAGTAAAGCTGAGTTTTACGACTCGCACACGTGGCTCGTGCCGACCCGTGGCGACCCGTGGCGGATATGCATGTAAATAACGACCCTAGAATATAACACAAGTATAATATAATATAATAATATAATATAATCATTAAATCCAACGGCCCGATGCCGTCCAGTAAGTAAAGGGCATCAAGCGCCAGTAGGCTTAGCTCGGACTGAGCGAAGCGAAGTCCCCCACGACAAACGGTGTCGCAAGTCGAGGTTCGAGTCTCACATGAGGCGCCCTTGCGTCACCGTGAAACTAAATTGATGGTTTCCCCTCGACTTCTCCAAGCCAAGGTCGGAGCTCTTCTAGCTCAGCCTCCCCCAAAACGGTGACGCTGTAGATGCCATTATGGCCAACAGCATACTACACAATCAAAAAAAAAACATTAAACGAACAAATAGACTACGTAGTGATAAATGAAATTTACAAATTATAAATCAATGGGAACGGAACGTTAATTTTCTATGAAGATAATGATTTTAGCTGCCTATGTATAGTCTTGAGCACATCCAAATTTTAGATATCTAGGTACTAGCTCCGTTCACGTGTAAAATACGCGCTGCCTTAGCAGCTTGTTACTATATATAAAATTGTATTAGTTATGTGTGAACACATTGTAGTGTGTGTAATATTTATTTCATTAATATAATGTGTAGTTGCATTGTCAAGAAAAATATTGGCTCTGACTCCTTGACTCCTTGTTATAGGTTATATTCCCGCATTTATATATAAATTAGAGAGCAAGCTATGTATATAAATTAATAATACTTAAATATAATTAATTTTCCACGTTAATATAATATATTGGAATTAACAAGTTCAAAGGCGCGTCTCTACAGAGAACGCAAATTTGGGCAAGTACGTGAGGCGCCTTTCAAATAACATGACACCTTGTCGCCCTCCACGTACTCTAGTATCTACTATACTAGAGTACCGAAATACTCTGCATACTTTAGCGTACGACAGATGTAGGAAATTTTAACTTTATTAAAATTGTAAATTAAATATCTTCTATGGAATTTTCACATATTTTTATAGGATATTGAAAATGTTTTTATAAAAGTGAAAATATAAATTATGAAACTTTCATTGTAACTTCGCTTTATTTAACGGAAGCAATACGTAGAGACGAAAATATAACGGAAAATATGTAGTATCTTTATATATTATATTTTTAGCAGTTTTTTATTCTGTTTGACTTTCAAGTGTGATCAGCTTACATTCATTTAAAATAAACTGTACAAGAAGCATAATTTTGTCAACTACAATATATATAAATAAACATGTTTAAAAAAATAAATATTAAATAAATAGCTGTACCTAAATCAAGAAGCTGCGGACAGAGTTATATCAAGTATGCAAACCAATGTTATAATTTTAACTTCGTAAATATACAAATATATTTGTCAAATTTATTTGTATATTTACGAAGTGTTTACCCGTGTAGCTAAGTGGTGGCAATAAGCAAAAATAAATAATTATGTACATAAAGACTTTTTTTCTCTTCATATTAAAAAATAAGCTTGGACATACTAATAAGTTCTTTGATTTTCGCGAGTATTACACATTTTGAAATAAAACTATTTTAACCGGATTAATCGCGTATAATTTTGGTATTCGATAATATATTTTCGAACCCGACGTTTCGAACACTTTACAGTAGTCCGTGGTCACAGGTAGACTGAAGTGGCACTTGTCTGTTATTTGATACAATTATTATCTCAAACTACCGCCATCGATTTCTTAGTTGCCTCGCGTACTGCCCTGGATTCTTGCAGAATGAGCTGACTGTGCATACTATTATATGACGCAAACATGAGTAGTAAGACCAATTGTGGGAGACTTCCTTTGACCTTCGAGAACACAGCATCAATGATACTGGAGGAAGGTAAGGTAAATTGCACGAGGTCCTCCCGGAAGGTAAACAATACAGGGAGCGCGGCGCTTGGCGCTCCGTTCTCTCTGACTTTCTCCATATCAATCCCTAATAAAGCTAGAAGCTAAAAAAAATATAATTGCTATAAACCGAGTGTTACGGGGGTTTTGCTGGTTGTAGCCGTAGAGCCCGATATCTTCCATCTACATACGATAGTACACGTCGTGTTTACGTGATGGGGAAACGTTAAAGTCTAACGTACCTGTCATTTTGGTTGACATTTAAATTTAATATGACAGCGTACATAAGATTAGGGCCTTGTTTTTGTGATTTTATATTTTTTCTCTCTATAAATTTTAACTTATAATTTAAAGAACACTTAATTGTACTTTATATTTCCAATTATTAGCAACTATTGTGTTCGTAGGGACTTGAACCCGTGCCTCGTGGAAACCGTCTAAGCGCTCTGACTGCTAAGCCATATGTTTCTTTGTAGATACGTCGAGATTCTTTTACGAGTACGCTTATTACAATTTATTTTTGTTGTTATCAATAAATTCAACCAGAAGATTTCTTTACGATTTCTAAAAATATTTTTTTTAATATATAACATTTTAGAAATATTTAGTTATAAATATAAAGATTTAAATATTACAAATCACTTTGTAATCCGACATTGTACCTCAAAACTATTGAGTAACGCAACGAAAACTACAGTCAGAGAGCATTCACAAATACCTCCACGTTTCCAACCGGAGGTACAATCATCTCCATCACGTCGTCATTCTATTCTAAGTACTTTAAATTTTATTTATCTAAAGTGCTAGGTTCGTCTGTTTTAATATTTAAAAAGTTGAAATTGCCTCGAAATTCCTTGGATATTGTTAGGGAGCACTAAAACAAGATTTCTGCAAAATCCTAAGGTATCGGGAAAACGTTTATTTATGTAAACAAACAAACAAACAACATGACTAAATTCACTGACATTACAAATTCTGTTACAGCAAAAAGAAAAATTCAAATGTGCCAGTAAATATTTAATAATCGGACACACCTATATAATAACGCGAACGATAAAAAAAATGTATTAAGATAAAAAATATATATAAAATTAGATTTACAAATGAGCTTCCACGCCACACTAATCACATTCGTAAAGAACCGTAAAGAGCTTTAATGTGAACTTAAAGTTAAATAAAAGCTTATCACTTCTGAATATAACTCCGCTTCAATAAATATTAGGGAAATGATAACAGACCTCACAAACTGTTCATAAAATTAAAAGCCTAATGGAACTAATTATATATTTTACGACGTGATTATATGAGCCTACTGATAGTTTTCTTAACGGAGCTCATAAATTGCTAAGTAAAACAGCCTGATTTGTTGAACTTCTGTTTCAAAAGTTTAAGCTTCATTTATATTCTACGGATACTTTAATACTTTCTCCATGTTCTAAACGGAAAAAAAATGAGCGTTACCTTTCTCCCGCACTTACGACTTGGAGCTATATGCGGCTTAGAGGCCTTGTTGAGCGCTAGTTGAGTTCTTACCCATTTCAATCCGTTTTAATGAGGAAATGTATTATTTATAATATTTACAGTTAAGTGGGTTTGTTAAATGATAATATCCCTTCAAAGTGCAGGAAATACACATTAAATATATATATTTCTAACAATACTTTTCGAAAACTGCCTTACAATAAAAGGGTAGAAATAAAGGTTAGTATCGGCGGTACGAAGTTAATTGAATGTGAGTTTTTTCTTACAAGAACCAAACATGATGTCAGTCAATGAGCGAGACGGAGCGGCAAGTAGTTTGATAAATGCGATTAGATCTTTAACAGATAATCTCACGGCAATCTCTTCTAATAGAGGCCGATTACGGAAAGCATCTCGATATGGCGTGGAGATGTCATACTACGTTACAGCAGTTAATTGCCTTGACGACGTAATCCAAGTCGTAATAGAAACTTTCTTAAGAACGTGTTCTAATTTTATAATTTTAAAAACGTTAAATTAAATTCTTCCTCAAAATTAAGGTGTTTAAGATAAGATTTTATCAGATCATCTCGAGAGGAATGCTTGGACGAGATGCAACGATTCTCACGACTAACTTGGCTGTGTAATGTATGTTATATGAATGTTTCGTTGTATTATATTTCAAGAAAATTATAAATAATTTCCGGTACAGATATAAGACATTCTTCCTCATTAACAGTTTTGTAAATTCTTTATTGATATTACCTTTGAATCGTTATAGAACTCGGAATCCGATCGGGCGCGTGTCCAGCCCTCAAAAGGCAAGTGCGAGACGGGGTAATTAAAATTGAGACCACTCGCACTAGTTATTTTCTTATTTTCTTATTGGAATTGTGTCCAGAATATGTAACGTCAAAAGTCTGGTTGGCTTGTGGGAATGGACGTTGTGCCTACAACGGTGGATACGCCATTGGATCTAATTTATATATATATATTTATATAGTTTATAGTAAAAGCTATTTTTAGTAATGCTATAATTTTACGATTTGAAACACTTGAAACAGTAATTGAAATTATATTCGTAATTGGAATTGATTCACCTGCTCACCCATCCACATCTGACTGGACATATTTCTTAATCAAATTACATATCAGTTTGATGCTGTTAGCGCAAGCGCTAAGTTTTTACTTCCTCGTATCGGGTGTAGTTTTTATGGACGCCTCTTTTCTAATACGCAGATAAAATTATTAAGTACTATTTGAAGGCTTAGCCATCACGTTTAGTTGAAACACGTGCCTACTGAGCCATATTGGAATGCACATAGCATTGAATGGAGGAACTCAACGTCGCGTATTTGACTGAAGAGGGAAATGAAAATAACATAAATAAAGAATTAAATTTAATGGATGTAAGATATGTAATAGAATTAACAAATATCCCCGGTCTATTTATGAAATCTAGTTCAGTGTTGTATGCATATTCACTAAGCATTTAGTTTAAGCTTTATTTTAACCAAATCATTTAAAAGTTCAGTCATTACAACGAATGAGCGAACAGCAACCGGAATATTATCAAAAGCTCGTTAAGTTATTTACGATCGATTTCAATCACATTAACATATTTTAAAAGTTTCTTAATTTTAAGGTGTATTACGACATATATATAGGTACTTTACTTTATTAGATATACAAATTAAACATGCGTTTAATTTAAATAAACTTTTGCAAGCACTTACGCACGGCTCGAAAGGCAGTTTTGTTGAGAGGAGAAGAGCCAGCGAGAGCCTGTGAGGGAACAGGTAAACTAGAAAAACTTTAAAAATATAGATGTGGTATTATTTTTGTTACAATTAATGAGAGTAAGGCTGAGTGGATGTGGAGAAAGGTGTCGTAAGTAGTATGAGGGCGACCCCGCCAGGGATAAAGCGGGGAACTAAGAAATATTAATTAGGCGTTTATAATGACGTTCGGTTACACCACAGTCTATAGTCTATTGCTCTCTTTGATATAATTTATATAAGTTTACTGCTACATTATAAGTCTTCCATATTGAAAGTATCATAAAGTTATTTTTTATTATAATAAGCTGTTGAAACAAAACACAGCCAAGTAAGAGTAAGTCGTAAATAAAAAACTTTATGAGTTGTAAAAACATACGGCGACCCATACACTATCCGAAATTATTTCTCGTCCTCTATCCATATTTTATGAATACTACCGTATAAGATATATATTGATATAACAGTAGTTTCACTGACTGGCAGTGGTGCTAGGTTCGAATTCTAAATTATTAGAGTTAAAATTATAACCGTTTAAATACAGAGTCTTAAAGTATTTGAAGCAATCCATGAAATGAGTTGCGTATACCTATGATAAATATTACCCACTTAATAATTGATCTGTTATGGTGCAGTGGGAAAGTGTCTAAGCGTATTTACACGTGGTAGGTTCAATTCCAATTCGGTAAAATGAATTGTATCTTCATTATTTCCTGTTCTTTGATGTTATGAGATATAACTCACAGTTGAATTTGTCCACAGAGTGACGGAGCGTCCTGGTACTACGTTTTCTCTGACCTCCTAGGTTTTTTCAGATAATAAAAATAAAATACAATAAACAATCTATTAAAGGTTTTTACTTATACACCAATATGTCAGAATAACAAACAATAGTTTGCTCAAACTATATGATAAAAACAATACGATATAGCTATGTGATAAAAATGTAACTGATATCTGTCTGTACATGGGAGATATATGAAAAAAAATATTATTGGAAGCATTCATCAATGTCATAACATTAGGTGTTTATCTAATTTCAATCGGTCCATAAATAAAAAAAATACAACCATTTAAACTATAAGTTTAAGCATTTTTGCGATTTAAGTAAGAACGTGGGCGGGCGGGCGTAAATACGCCATAGTTTAGTCCTGTACTTTACTTAGGCAAAGCCGCGGCCGGGACGCTAGATAAATATGCAATCATATTTAATTATAAATGATTACATTAACAAGGCTTACTTTGACATTTCCGTTGATAAGACATTCTACATTGACAAGGAACGGTTGTTTCGATACAAGTAATGTTTGTATTAAATTGATAACTTTTGTTATCAAACTTAGAACTTAACAGAGCTAGGTTACGATGATAACGCAAATGTCGTAATGTCATATAATATAATGAATAAATTATATTTTACATGAATTCGTATTTTCCACAATAGTCTTTTTATTATATTTCAGATAGCATTCATATTAAAATGTTATTAGCGTTAATTTACTAAGGGCAATTCAACCGAATTCGTAATTTAAAATCTCCAGAATATTTAAATTGTTAGCCATAGCTGACAGAGGCAACACATTTGTCAATTTCTAAGACATTAATCGGTTTCAACTTGAACACTACTCACGTAAAATATCTACGAGTATGGGCAAAAAGAGGATTGAATAGTGTCATAACACTCTGTCTGCGGGATGCGGGAGAGTTCATCTTTTTTAAAGTTAACATAAGTAGTTAAAATGAGACACTGATAGCAGCACTACGATACTTAAGATCAATTAACGTTTGCTTGTCATTAACTTTATATACTCGTATATATTAATACAAGAAGACAGAACTATGGATTTGCAATTTTACGAGGACTATTGTACGTGATGAAATTTGGTATTAGTAATATTTTTTTACAATAAAGCTTGGCGTACACTTTGTGTAAATGACAAACACGTTGCCAAGGCAACCCGAAAGTGTTCGTAAAATTAATAAGTCGATTCAATGTCAGTTCAAGTTAAATGGCCTTTCTGCGTGCGGCTTAGAACTAGTAAATGAGTTACAAGCGTTTAATAGAACAACTTAAATCATTAATATAAGATCATAATAACATAATAAGTTACAACGATACACCATTAATTTAATTGATTCTAAACATTAACGCTGGGGCCATTAAAGATAATGTTTCTTAATTGTTCTACTAAAAATTAATAAAAATTATTATGCCTATCATGTATAATTTTATTACCAGCCTTTAGAGCACAGTAGTGAAATGTGTAGGTTTTCTTATTTAACAAACGATGGTAGTAGATTCGGATTTCGGATGAGGAAATACTTGTGTATACACACCTGTACCACTGGTACTACTTGAGGTGTCTTTGAATACGTAGCACGTTGAAAAAATATAATGAAATTATAATAAAATGTTTTGTATTTCGTTAAAAATTATATGCTTTGTCTAGCAGTCTTTAATAATCTATTTGAAATTTGTATAAACTATAACTTCTATTTTCATGGCGCAATCTGTGACTGACTTCACGCGACTGTAAATTTAACTCTTGTAAGGTTAAAATGTTGCTTGGACTTTTTGCAAACTAAGAAACGGTTCTTCGTGAAATCATGATGATTTCAGTTTCAGTTTAAAAATACATATCAGTATGTATGGGAAAGGTTGTACTTAGTCGTTTACTCTTGTTAGAGCGGCCGTGGTTGATGGTGATGCATTTTTACTAGACGCATAAGCGATCGACCGCGTCACCCCTGGCCTTCTACTTGTCCCTGAACAAGTCGCTCTTTTCTAGCGATATGCCCAAAATATATGAGGATTCGTGTAAGAACAGTTGACGATAATCTCTCTTTGATTTTAAGTTCCTCCAAGTTCGAGATATTGGTTCGGAGCGCTATTCAAGGGCTCCGCAGCAATCGCTGCCGGCACCACATTTCTAATGCATGCATGCGGCCAGTTAAAGTTTGTATAATGCATTAGAAAATATTACAAACATTACCGTGTGCTTGACATGCCACTTGGGTATAAAGTGCTGTCATATATTAAATAATAACAAATTACTTTAAAAAATACATCTATATATACTTAAGGTAACTTAGCGTTTTTATTAGGTATGGGAATTGAAAATGACAATTGAATGAATGAAGAATCTCAGCGCTACCCGCTACCCGCTATCCGCTACGCGCTACCCAGTCAACTAACTAACTGGTAGGTAATAAAGTAAGGTCGTAAAACAAAAGAAATCGTTGAACAATTAACGACGAAGGAAGCGTGGGAACTTAACGAACGAGAAGGCTTTAAGTTAAAATTGATTGATATTGACAACCAATTAGAAACTTGAATAAGCTAATTATTGATTTTTGCAGTATATATGTTACTATGCGTAAATGCAGTTTGTAAGCGCCGGTATGTGTTGAATTGTACGAATTTATTATTTTCTATTTATTTTCGAATACCAAAATTATACGCGATTAATCCGGTTAAAATAGTTTCATTTCAAAATGTTCATTTTAGAATTTTTCAGTAATGTGTTTCTTTACTTTAATTTCAGCATTTTCTTTTTTTAACCTTAAAAAATCCTAAAAAGAAATTAACTTTCTGGCACAGATTTACAAAAGTATGGTTTTTAGACAAATTATCCCGAATATTATAAATCTAAAAAACAACTTCTCATAACAGAGAGTTTCTCTTTCTCTGAATGAAGTATTGTCTAGTGCAAGACAATTCTTGTTTCAGCGGCATGATTGGCGTTCGTCTGACGTCGCTCCGACTACATGCCTTCGTGTCTCGGAACCTTTCCTCGGAACGTCAATTTATATTCTGGAGTATAGAAGAGAAAATGATTTTTTTAAAAGTATTTACTCATATATTGTATTTTGTTAAATTAAATTATTATATTAGTAAACCTTAATTTACCGGAATAGTAACAAAGAATCGATTATTAAATGCTATGTTTAAAATTAGTGCAGAAAGTGGAGAACGGAGTGTCTTGACACTAGTTTCTGTCTGTCTCACCTGCTATACGGAAAAAGGTGTGACGCGGAGAAGAAATGAACCTATCCACTCGTTAGAATCAAACCTAAAACCTAAAAGCTGTTTAATTGTTGGCTGGATCGCCCAGCATATGCCTACAAAACAACTATAAAACTAAATAGTATACTATGAAACTATTAAGATCAAGTGTTTTTTATCAAGGCAGCTCTCATACCAAGCTTTTGTATGAAACGGATATGATTGACGACGGAGCGTCGCGACGTCGCGTTTTGCTAATGTAGAAATGCCAGCATCCGGAGGGCTATTATATATTATTCCTTGGAAATTTTAAAAGGGTAGCTACGAGCCATCGTGGAGCTTTTCCTAGATTACTATAGTGAAAGTTGTAATATCTACATACTGATACTATTTTTATCATATTAAAAACCGCATTTATATGAATCTGTGCCATCCAGTAGGACAGGCCACATTTAGTTAAAATAAATAGAACTAAAATAAAATTATTTGTCACAAACGATCTGTAACGCGGGAATGCGTCGGACAGCATTACGTACATCTTGGTATTCAGGTCTCGTCTTGCGTTGCCATGACGACGGATTACCCGGAACTTGCTTGTATGTACATGGATCATATACGTATTCTGGCCATATTCTTATTATTAATAACTGTATTTTCGACATCCACGTCGAGCGCTAAGAGCTAAGCATGATACAATAATTTCTTAAATTAAAGTCAATTTTTTCCCAGCTTCACGCAAAGCCGGGTTAGTCAGAGAAAACTTAACGTCAAGACACTCCGTCCTCCACTTCCCACCCAAAGTTAAGACAATGCATGTTGATTGGCAGAATTGAACCCAGAACCAATGACATTTATAGTCAGGCGCGGTCCCACTGCGGCACGATGACCTGTGATATGATATGGTCCAATGTTATTTTTTATATTTATTTATTTATATTCATATTACGAGTATTGTCATATTCATCATTAGTGTAATAGCTCACTGAACACTTGTCTTTAACATTAACCCGAAAATATTCGATGCGTAAGACCATTTTGTGAATGAAATTTGGACTTACAGCCATCCCACTTAGATAGAACGCGCCACCACGTCTCCATGGCGTATATATATATTGATAATGATAAAAATTAACTAGATATAGATTTGATATAATAATATGTTTTCGCTTGAAGAAACAGTATACGGTAGGCTTATCAAATATCATAGATATGCAAGCAGAAGTCGAAACTGTTTTATAAAAAGTCTTGTAGTAGCAAAAACAGATCTGGTTCCTATAAAAAAAAAACCCATTTCAAATGTAAATAACATGTTATCGTTTTGTTTTAACATATTGATGGTCAGACAATTTAGTGTCGAGTTTATATTTTGCATTTAAACGTTTGAATGTTATTTTCATTACTAAAGAGCTTGGTGACAAATCTCTCCGTTTCTTAAGCAAAGGTGTTGTATGTTAGTATCACAAGCGGAAATGGCTCACTGGCTGTATATAATCTGTACATGGACCTTATAGATTACGGTACAAAGTTTGTTACAGTTTAGTTCGCTTGACTTAAATAAAATTAGATATCTCAAAATAAATAAATTTATATTGCCTGTAAAGGATTGTGTATCATGATAAGTTACGGGATTATTTTATCTTGCGTGGCGGAACGTAATTATTTAAATTATAATTATACCTCAGAATGGGATCCGAACTCGCAACTATGGCGTGTACAGTAAGACGCTGTCCCACTGCGTCACGATGGGTTTGATCATTTATTAATATATTTATTCCATAGTGTTGCATGCAGCATGTTAGGAGTTTGTCTTCGTATTAAAAAAGGAAAATGAACATAAAATAAATAATTATTAAAATAATGCATTAGAGACTAAATGTAAAATTAAAAAAAACACATTACATTTCATATAAAGTGACATTGACGTAACAAAGTCTATGCCACTTTATATAAAGTGCAACGCGCATTTTACGCATCAACGGCTTCTACTAGTATTAATAAATGTATTTTTAACATAATAATAATGCCCTAGCGTTATGGAATTAAACGCCATCACTATATCAAAGGCAGCCGCTGTTTTATTTTCTCTATATATAATAACTAGTATGAACCTGTTCTATAGATTTCAGGCCAAATAAGATCGAACTTTTATTAAATTAGTAAGCAATCAATAACATTCGATAGGCGTGATCGAAACCTAACTTTATAGCAACAGCGGTTATCGTCTAAACTTATGTGATATTTTAATGGTTTTATTCCATGCCAGTTTCCGCCAAACTTTGTTTGCCACGTTCATTCCCATCGCGTTCAAAGTTAGGCACTTACCCATTGCCCCGAAATTTAAATATAATTTTTGCGTTGTATCTCTTTTTACAACCATATAAGAGTCTAGTCCAACTAGTATTTCAAGGTCTACAAAGACCGCTTTAGGTGATGACTTGGGACGCTTTAGGTCCTTTATATAAATTTGAAATAGTACTTTGGGAGGAGGATAATTTTTAAAGCGGTACTAACGTTTGAAAATGTTGCTCCCATTGTAGTGGAGTTGGGTTGTGCCAAAATGAACAAGTGGCGATTGGAAGAAGTTATTTGATACCATTTTTTATTTACAACTGTTTTATGAATATATTTTTAAAAATAATGAAGCACTATGTAGCGTCTATGTAAGATTTATATCTGACATATTCGTATAGAAGTCGTAGTTGTAGGTCGAGGACACTTCCCGTTATAAAACATATGGCAAGGTCTTTAAAGCAAATAGTGAATTACAGTACAAAGTTTCCCTTAGCTGGCAACTTACAACGATCTCCCTAAATTCTCTCGAATATCAGGTCCTGTGGCTTTCTCGGAATAGGGTAATGTACCAAATGGCATCAGATATACTTAGAAACCGCCTCTGGGCAACTCCCTACGCTAAATTCTACGATAGCATCTGTACCGCCTTTCACGTGTACGCCGCGCGCTGCGCTGTGAGCTTTTAAACTTTCGGAGGGTCTTTGACGAACTTTCTCAAATGTTTATACATAGATTGGCTGTTTGTTTGTAACCAGTAGTGTTCTTCTTCTTTATCTTAAAGGAGGCTTATAGTAGTGATGTCTTGTGACATAAAGAACGCAATATATGATGGTAATAAGATTAATATTCTTGTCTTATAAAAGACAGAGTGAAAAATTTACAACCCCTTTTTAAAGAAAAAGATACGGATGAACGCGGGACAATTTGGCACAGTTAAAGTTTCTTAGAAGAATATAGAAGAAATATTTTTTATAATAACGGTCTAAATACATAAAAGGAATAAAATATACATTGACTGACTCCGGTATAAAAATTACAAACACTCGTATTTTCCGCGTCAACGCGGCGGTTTGACCAGTTATACTAATCACCTTAGTACTCAGTTCGCTGGTAGAGATGAAGGCGTACTGTGCAAAATATTTGAATTATCAGACATTTGAGATACAATAGCTATTCGATTTATTACTCTAGTTGAGAAACGACGGGCATTAGGCTATTTTTGTCCAAGCTTGTCCCGCTAAAAACAAGTCTGTTTAGCTAAAATATAGCAAAAAATATACAAATACTTTCAATATTTGGACAGTAATGGTCTTGTTAATATATGGTTACAAATCGACAAAGGGGTGTGTTGGATATGGAGTACAGACATACGGACCGGAGCGTGATGTATGACCATGGCTTGGTAGACAATGGCAATATGTTTTCAGTTAAATTGTTATATATTTCATTGACATTTAAAAAAGGTTTTCATTGTGCTTTGATAAAAAACCATAGATAGATCAAAGAGTATTAATTTTAACAGTGTATATATTAACTGATTTAATAACTATTATTGTAAATTGTGTAATGCAGGTCCGTCAGCTTTTTCATTAATAATGATGAGTAATATAAATTAAAGACACGAGGGATGAAGGTTCACAGCTTTGCGTAAAAAAAAAAATTTGCACAAAAATGCAACCATATATAACCAATGGTGATTCTTTAATACATGTCTTCAGTTTGTACTCAATTGTTCTACGTTTCGAAGAACATTTCAAAGAATTAGGCTTCTGTGCATAATTTTTTTTGAATTGTAATTCTATACAAAATGTAAAACCATAAAAGTAAGGTATAAGGAGGTTCAGGTTCAAATCCTGTTCTGATTATAGTAAAATTACAACACTAACTATACGAATATTATAATTACAAAATACTATTTTCATGAATTGTAGATTCTATTATATACTTTAATAGACTTACAAATTGGTTAGTAAAGTATCGATTTAATGAAATTATAGGCATATAATACAGTGAGCTGATCGACATTGACGAGCAGGTTTCCAGCGAGAGCCGGCTTGTGATGGATTCTAAGAGAAATTCCTACTAATACAACTTTCAAAGTATTTACATGAAGAGTGTTATTAGTTAGATACTAGTTTATTAATATCAAGACAGGATGGAAGGTGAGGATTGCTAATCTCGTAGTTTTGTCTATCATAGAAGGCATCGATGATATGAAATATAATGAAATTAAGTTTTACCCAATTAGATTTTTGCAATCACTTATGAATCACCGAGGAAGTTAGTCCGTTAAGATGCGACCATCGGCTTGGATAGTCTACTGAAAAGACTGAGAGCTGATAATAAACACACCATTTTGTATTTTAGATGCTAAGTTACATTTTATTTTATTATGTAACAGCTGTAGAGTATGTATGTATCCCCGCGTGTAGGTCTATATTATAATAGTTTGAACAAATATATTGATAAATCTTCCAAAAAGAGCTTAATTTTTAACATTTGTTGATATTTACAACCAAGATGCAATGTCGTTTTAAAAATTCTCATTCACTTTAGGTTTATTCCAACCTAATTGGCAATAATAAGTATCTTTTTTGAGCTATAATTAAGATAATTATTATAAAATACATATTAAAATCATGTCACAGACAAAAACGGGGGCTCAATATGAAGAAACGTAATTTATAGCGGTCGTCTAATAACAATATTTCCTATATATTTGTAGGAACAACCCCGAAATGATCGCTCGCGAAACAAAAGGGCACAAGATGTTACTAAACGTGACCGCACTCACAAATATTTGCTCATCTCCTCTATCCAAAGTCCCCGGCGTTTAAATGATACCAAAGTAGAAAATTACACGCTATTGTGGCTCAGTTTGTATTGACCTGTGCAATGGTTGTAGGTTAGATTCTTGCTCAAGGTAATGTTTATATTTAAATATATTTTTAAATATCAATCATTAATTTGCAGAGTTACGCTTTTGGCCGCATATCACGATTCTCTTACCGTTCGAAATCGAAACATCTCGTGTAACGTTTCTCTCAGATACCAGAGTGGAGAAATTAACATATTTTAAATATAATTCCTAGTGGCGATCGACCCCATAACCAACCACGTTTACAGTCAGAAGCTGTGATAATTAATTTGGTTTAAAAAAAACTAACATTAATGTTATTAGTATTAGTTTTACGCTTTTGCTTGTATAGAACATTTTCTCAATCATATAACAATATATTAAGTTACCTGAGCCTGTAGAAATCAATACTAAATTGGCAACTGTGTTGGAAGGGATTTTATTTTATGTCACAAAAATTTAAATTCAACTCGTACAAGTCTCTGAGGAGGCGAGCTTTAACTCAACGTATCTTTGCTATATAAATTGTTTTTAACAAGTTTATTAGGCAGGGAATGGTAAAATAACTGAAGTTATTTCATTGTTTTTAGTAAACAAAAAAAATCAATTATAATAAAAAAAGACATATTTAGAAAACGTATAAAATGTAATAAGCGTATAAGAATTTCGATGCAGCTGGATGTAGACCGCATGGCTTAGCGGTCAGAGCGCTTGAACGGATTTCAAGAGGCGCGGGTTCAAATCCCGCTGCATTCAAAATATATATCAATTATAGTAATTTTAGGACGGTATAATAGTAATAAAACAGTGATGATGTTTATATTTTATAATATTCTCAAGTAGTTTTTAGCTTCAGGTATCTCTCATACTTATTTATATTATGTTTTTGTAAGATTAGAAAATGTATCTAATTTTATTTTGTTGCTTAAAATACATTTATCGACTAATATATATATATTAGTCGATAAATGTATTTTTTTTTTTTTTTTTTTTTTTTTTTTTTTTTTTTTTTTTTTTTTTTTTTTTTTTTTTTTTTTTTTTTTTTTTTTTTTTTTTTTTTTTTTTTTTTTTTTTTTTTTTTTTTTTTTTTTTTTTTTTTTTTTTTTTTTTTTTTTTTTTTTTTTTTTTTTTTTTTTTTTTTTTTTTTTTTTTTTTTTTTTTTTTTTTTTTTTTTTTTTTTTTTTTTTTTTTTTTTTTTTTTTTTTTTTTTTTTTTTTTTTTTTTTTTTTTTTTTTTTTTTTTTTTTTTTTTTTTTTTTTTTTTTTTTTTTTTTTTTTTTTTTTTTTTTTTTTTTTTTTTTTTTTTTTTTTTTTTTTTTTTTTTTTTTTTTTTTTTTTTTTTTTTTTTTTTTTTTTTTTTTTTTTTTTTTTTATATATATATAACTGTATCACATTTCATTTTAATTATTCACACCTGATTGACCTCACATTATCTAATCAGAGCTTAGTAATGAAAATAATATAAATCTAAACATTTCCACGAAACGAAATCGATCTGCCGACCATCATGCCAACAGCTAGGCTCCTCTCACGATACCACTGATAGACCTAATTCATATTTTCAATGCTTTAAAAACCGATATAAAGGACTCGAATCGCAATGTTGCAGTACCGTTAAGTTACCTGCAACAAAGGTGCAATTTTTTGCAACAACGAGACGACAAACGGGCGTAAGCAAAATTAACGAACATAATAATCCCACCTAAATAATAGATCTGCTTCGTTTTAATAGCGTTTAATGAAAGTCTTTTGTAAACGCTCCATATATAGTGCTGGCGATGATGGAAGGTATAAAAGAATGGGGCTTTAATATATTTTTAATATGAATTCAAATCGCTATTACGGCGCGGATCGGAACTGTTGTACTAAAAACTTGGGTTACTTACGATTTCGTATTAAAAATATGTAATATGTTTTTGATTAATTTAACTGCGGCGTGGAGTCTCGTTTTCAAAACGATCGAAATTTATGTACTGCCGAAGATGGCTAAATTAAAAAAATATAAATTACATTAAAATAAAAACAAGTACATTAAAATATTATTGCGGGACACAACTATATGAAAAGAATCTTTTATTTAAATGTTACAATTTGTTATATAATTAAAATTGTTAGACGAGAATGGCGAGTTTTGTACAAACTAAATTATAATAATTAGTAAGTTAATAAGGATTTGTTACAAGCATTGTTCGAAGTTCTTACACTATCTTACATACGAGATGTGTTTATTATCAATGTGAGTTATACACACTGTCGCTGCATTTTATATTCATTTAGTTTAAAATGACAAACGGCACCGAGCGGAGATATAAATGGCGTCAACTATACCGGCGTCGTAATTTATTTAATTACGTTATTAGTTTACATCGTAGCTAGTAACGGGATCAGATGAGATATTTAAAAGAGTATTTATTGAAATATTGTAACGAGATAAGCATATTTACTTATCTGTGGGAAAGAAGTGCGTTACGCCGACGGATTCAACTTGCCTCGCTCATATACATCGTGTGATGGCGATGTGGACCAGACCGGTCCTTTAGTAACGCTAATTGACGTTCGACAGATAAACTTATGCAATCACGGACCGACTGATAAACCTTTTAAACGGAACTTAAAGTCTACTCTACATCTACCACCTTAGAGATAACTTCACATAAAACAAACCTTGCAGAATTCAGTCAAGCATTCGACATCGTGGGCAATAAAGAAAGCTATGCGAACTTAAAATAAAAAGCTACGGGACATTGATCTGTTGTATTGTGAAAATAAAACCTATTTTATTGAGTGATCGCTTTGTTCTTGTCACGTTTTATATCATAGGGAGAGCTGGAACTTGTTATGTTGCTAAAAGGTACTTCACTGGGGCCGGTAGTCTTCCTACTTTATATCTTAATTAACCGCAACAAGGCTGTGATTTAGTTTCGATAGCGAGGAGCTTATCACGTTTGGTGGCGGGCTCTAGTTCCGCGCGCCGGAATGCCTGCTGCGGAACCTGTCCGTTGACTCAGAAATGCACTCGATGTTGACTTTGTAAAATACACGTCTGATTGCTCGCACTGTAGGATATATCATTTTTTTCCCTTCAAAACCGCAGTACATGTATTTTTAATTTGTCTGTCACTATAAGCTTCTGGATTTAATTTATTGCAGTTTGCACGTTATATATGGACTTACTAGATAAAGTATAGTTTATTGTGATCGATCTGTATCATTCATTGTATCTGTATTATTATTTTTAGATACTATTATACCTTGACAATTACTACTAGATTACTTAACAACTACTACTAGACTACTCAATTAGTAGACGAGCTGTCACGTATACCCAACGCTGGCCTAACGGTAAAAACTATTTGACTCTTTTAGTTCCCAGTAACATTATTTTTAAGCCCAACAACATTTTGACACATTAAATTTAAGAACGTCTTGTAATGCAAAAGAGCGTTGTTTCTGAGATATTATTTCTTAAATATTTACTCTTCAAAGAAAAGGAAGTGATTTGTTTCAGCCGGCGTGATCAACAATATATGCAAAGAGACTGTTTTGACCGGAAACACGTATATGAAATCGAAATTTTCTAATATATTATCTATGTCGTGAGAGCTTCACAACTATAATATTTATTAGTTGAAAATTTTTGAAATATAATAATCATAATGGAAAATGTTTAAGCTCCACATAATAACAAATAGCGCAATAACATCGCCTAATAAAACTCAACCTGTATCCATAAAATTAATTTACGGAAGCATCGCCTTCCGAAGCGCGGTCCTGCCGAGAACGGAACGCGTGTCCCCAGCGGCCACTTAATTTCATTACTAATTCGCTGGACAACCCACTGAATTAAAATGGTCGAACTACCCTCCGCCTGTACCCTCATAACAAAACAACCCTTATTTTCATACATTAAACTTCAACAAAATCTATTTTTCCCTGTACCTGGGCATGGAAGATACGTCTAGCTTTTAGTGGATAGATCGGAGTGCTTCGCGAAGTGGTTTTTTAATCCGTAATGGTCGGAAGCCGCTGATAACGACTGACCACTATGAAATATAGGCGTGGTAGAATTTAGGGCAAAGCTTAGTGGACGTACCTACGTATATTTTTACTGTACTGTATAATCCAATGTAATTTATTTAATACTTTTCGTATGAAATTTTTGTATCAATATAAAAATAAAAGTTTTGGGAACTTAAATGAAAAAGCTATCACTCGGTAAGATTTTGATAAAAATCTATATAGATTTCAGTTTCCCCTATTGGTTTGAGCTCGGATTCATTGGCAGTAAGTTATATAACAAGAAAATTCTTCGACTTGAGTTAAAAACTAATACTCTTACTCGCGGTATAGTATTATTGTAATAATAATATAATAGAACTTGTAACTAATTGCAATGTAAAAAAGAATATATTTTTAGTCAATTCGCTTGAGTTATTTGTACATTACACTAATTGAGTAAAAGTGCTAAAAGGTATACTTAGAGCCTAGCCTTAGAGCCTGAAGCAAACCATCATCTTTACTTACAACGACGAGGCGTTTTAGATAAAAGCCTCTTTATATGACTCCGTCTTAATAACAGCTGTAAAGTCTATGTAGTTCCTTTAATGTATTTGTTTTGTATTATTTGTAATATTTGAATTTGAAAAATATATTAATCTGCAAGGATGTTTTTTTATTTTAGTTGAATTGTGAAACCTAACGCAGCACTCTGTCTAATAAGGAAACAAATATTTTTAAAATTTAAAAATAATCAACTAGAGTTAGAATCAACATACACCTGTCATTACTTCACTTTCCCTTAGATTAAAAATATTTTTCACAATACCCATTTTTTTTTTCGTCAACTTAAGGTTGCAAGCTATATTTGCTCAAGCAATGTAAGACCTTTATAAAAATCTAATTTAAAATAACAATAAAGAGAACACGCTATACAATATCTTCAAGTGTACAAGCAACGGTGGCCGTTAGTCTGACAGCTCAGTAATTAATATACCTCTGGCACGGGCAAGGAACCCGCGACCCGCTGCGCCTATGAGCGATGAAGATGGATGGTGGGGTAACGCATTATTCGAATTATTTACGAAACCATTAGGCAAATGTTTGCATACTATGTATTGTAGTTTAAGAATGCTACCTGTTTGTGGATTTTAGATTATTAAAGTTTGTTATATATTAGTTACGTCTTTATTAAATTGATAATTCATTGTAATAGTTGTATTTTATTATCTCTTGATTGTTAAATTTAAATATAAAATATTTCTTGAAATTTAAATTTAAATCTAATCATTTGCTCAAGTGGGAATTGAACTCAAAACTATCGTGTATACAGTCAGATGCTGTCACACTGCGCCACGACGGCCTGATTAATTATATTAGTGATATATGTTCATCATTAATCTTAAAAATCCTTGATCATTGAGTGATCATGAGTCATTGATTATTATATAAATTGTTTCCGGCTTTTTTATTTGTTTCATTTTTATTTAATTTAACTTTATATCTTTCAAGTACCTCAATATTGCTGAGAAGCACAGAGCGCCCTAGGCACATGCCATGTGTTTTTTTTTACATTTTTTAAAGTGTTATTTGCACACTCAGGAAATTCAAAAAAAAAAAAGATATATTTAGAAAACGTATAAAAATTTTAACACAGCGGGATTTGAACCCGCGCCTCTTGAAAACCGCTCAAGCGCTCTGGCCGCTAAGCCATGCGTTCTATATCCAGATACGTTGAAATTCTTATACGGTTATTACAACTTATATTTGTTGTTAGCATCTCTGTAGAGAGATTTTTACAAATTTCTGCTACCCAAAGATTATTTTACGAACAATCGTTTGGCAAGAGAGAATGATATTTATTAAATATATATTTCTTTTAACATTTTTTAAAGTGTTTTTCGCACACTAAGGAAATTTCCTCTACTTTTCCACTTTTCCGTTTTTCAATTGAAAAGAACATATTTAGAAAACATGCCATGTGTTTTTCCACTTGGGTGACGGGTGACGACGGGCGTTGAAACACTTAGTGTATATTAATAATAATTAAACAAATATATCTTTATTACTTACATATTTGTGACACTTACGATTATACACATATTTTTATACAATTATATTTCACTGGTACATTGGTATCTGAGAAAGACATATTTAGAAAACGTATAAAAATTTGAACGCAGCGGGACTTGAACCCGCGCCTCTTGAACGATTTTCAAGATGTCTTTTTCAATTTCCTTAGTGTGCGAATAAGACTTTACAAAATGTTAAAAAATATACATTTATATCTGAATACACAACTATTGCATGCAGTTCGACTCATTCCAATGCATTCCCACTGTGCCATATTGAAGGCAATTTGACATTAATAAGACTTTAATCACTTATCATCAAATCATAGAGTTCTTGTCATAATTTCAATGTTCCTGACTATAACTTTTAATAAAATTTACTTCATTATCTTTTCAATACAGTCTTAGCAATGGTATTAAGAAAGACATAAACAATGGTTATTATAAAATACATATTTAGAAAACGTATAAAAATTTGAACGCAGCGGGATTTGAACCCGCGCCTCTGGAAAACCGTTCAAGCGCTCCAAATCCCGCTGCGTTCAAATTTTTATACGTTTTCTGAATATGTCTTTCTCAATTTACTTAGTGTATACAAATAACACTTTAAAAAAATGTTAAAAAAAACCGGTTATTATGATTAAATCAAAATCAAATGAAGCACTTTAATAGTTGGTTGTTATAAAATAAAAAGCAATTGTTATGATTTAGTATATTCAATGTTGCAACAGCAGTCTCTAAGTGAATTAAGGGAATAAAGTAAATAAGTTTTAAAAATAAAAGTAATAGCTTTAAGTGTATCTGTCAAAATAAAGTGAAGTGATAAAAGTTTAAAGGTTTATTACTATACATGTGGAAGCGAGAGAGAGTTTCTTCTTACAATAGGAACACTATGCCAACGCTGTTTTGACCCGCTATTTACCGAACGATTGGCTCGAAATTCGCACACGAATCCACTGAAAATGCGTTTTTCTTAGCATTAGCCAGATGTCCTTGTAAGGACGATATCATAATTAACTAGCTATTTCAATTTTAATCATGTTCCTTATTTTTTTTTTACTAAATGCCATATTATATCTACAAGTCCATTATAGGGACATCTCTGACTATACACGCGATTGGTTGTAGGTTCGTTTCCCACTAGGGGAATGACTATATCAATTTTTTTTTCATTTCTCCGCTCTGTCATCAAAGACGAGATTAAAGATACGAGATAAAAGTAATGTCTCAGATTCGAGCAGAAAGTGGAGAACTGAGAGTGTTGACACTAGGTTCTTCTCTGACCACCCTCCTATGCGGGAAAAAATGAAAAAAATAGCTTCTTTGCTTGATTTCCTTGTAAATATTATCAGCATAATTAAACCAGTTGACTTAATTTTAAGCATGTTTTTTTTTGTTTTATTGTTTTTACTATTTATATGTTTACTGGTATTTCTTACCCCCCTAACTCACAACCATTTACTAATGTTTAATGTTCTACATTTTTATATTCTTAAGAAAGTACAAGTAGTAACCCACAATACAAGAAAATAGCAAAGACAACTGTATATACTAGTGTTTCTTTAGAAAAACGATTTTCATTTTTAAATATTGATCTCCAAGAGTTGACATTCTCAGGAAGCACATTACAATACTCACCTCAGTCTATTTCGATCCGCCCCTTTTACTTACATATATTTTATGGTTGCTTTACAGGATAAATAGTCTTTAAAGCGAAGCTATGGTTTTATATCGTCGTAAAGCACGACGGTGTTAGACTGTACATCGTAAAGTACCGCCGTTTTAACTATAACCTCCTTAGATGCAACTGTATTACTCATTAGAATTTAGTAAATCTTGGAAATTAAAAATATATATATATATTGTATTTTTATGTTATATATATATTTTTATTGAGTTTTCTGATATTAAGTTACAATGCTGACAGCATCTAGAATTAAGTCACTCCATTTCGCTTTCCGTACACTTGCTTCTTTCCGTACAATTGTTAAAGTAAATCTGATGTGATTATATCTGAGTACCCACGATCCTAATGCTTGTTAGTTTAGTATATAAAAATATAGTACAGGAATGTAGTTTTAATAATTTTACAAGTATAGAAAATTTATTATAGCATCTAAAATATTTTTTTCAAAAAACCCTTGTAACGCATATTTAAAACGTATGTATTCGAAGACGTTAAATACTTGCAACATTAGCCTCGGGAGAGCCGTACGTTCTGTCAACACAATATTTATGTAAAGCTCGCGTGCTCGCGCTATCGCGTGCGCTATAATCATTACGATCATTTTTACTTTCATTAAACGCTTCCATTGTTTTGTTTTCTTCTATAAGAAACTATAATAAACGTACATATGCCTTATCCTGAACAGAACTAATTTCATATATATTTTTAATATTATATGTACAGAATATACGTATGGCCTCTAGAAGAGAATAGAGATAGTTCCATTAGGGCAACCGTTGTATTTAAATTCTCATTTTCTTTTTACTTCATGAGTGTATTACGTATTGAGATACGGAATGATTTTGGGCGGAACGTGAAGAGTGTGTGAGAGTGTCTTGACACTAGGTTCTCTCTGTCAATCCTAGTATGCGTGAAAAAGCGTTAATCTATAATAAATATATAAAGGTTATATTACATCTGTAACTTGCACAAAAGTACAAAAGAAATTTAGGAAATTTCATTTGCTAACTTGTTACAATATTTTTTCCGGAAATACATTTCGTATTTGCGGAATGGAGTAATAAAATTGGATAAAAGTTAAATTATCGTTTAAGACGATCGCGAAATCTCAATCCCGCTTTCACGTAATACCTTCCAGACGGTGTTAAACTCAATTTCCATTTATCCATTATCACTGATAGGGGATTTGATTAAGCTATTATCAAGCACCGGCACCCCCTTGAACTGAAGACTCTAAACATCTTGGCGGGCGTGTTTTGAATAGGAAACCCATTACTAGGATATCGGCACGTGTCTTGGACTACGCAAAAGGAAAATAATTTTAGTATAATGCTGAAATTACAAAACATTTTAATAATTTATGGTATTTAGTCTTGATGGTATTTAGTTTTGTAATATAAGAAGTATAATAGCTGGATATCGTATATATCTACATGTTATCCAGCTTCATGCGTTATCCCGCAATGCAGGGTTGTAAGAGAGAACCTAGAGTCAAAACACTCCGATCTCCAATTTGAGAAGTCGAGATGTGTAAAGACGACTCCGTTTGTGGAGTGGCAGGATTTGAAAGTCTTATTTATCTTACCAGAGGCGGTAAATGAAAATGATTTAAATATCATAATTTCCAAGAGTCGCCGTGTCAAGATGGCCCCAATTTTCACTTATTTGGTGTTCATATATAACAAGCATTCCAATCAATGATGACGGTCCACGATATTTGTCTGACGAGATCAATACCTACGATGAGAGACTATCTCAATTATTAGTTAATAACTAAGATGCGCTTTAAGATTTGTATGGGAATAGCGTATAAAGTAAATACAATGATTTTTTTTAGAATATATGTCAAAACCATATATCTTATCTCATGTTATACTCTTATCTATCTTATCTTATAGACGTTAAAAAATATAAAATATTTATTTTACTGACCTACTGAACACATGTCTAACTCTAGCATTAACATTAAAAACATAAGTACATATACTTGAATATTAATGTAAAAGGCCAAAAGGAAAAAAAAAATTAAGCTCTATCTATTTATTTGTATGATACAATCATCTGAAATGAAAACTTCAAGTTTTCCCCCGCATGATAAAGGAGACCACGACACTCCCTTCTTCATTTTGAAATTGGTGACGAAGAAAAAATCAAATATTGAAAATAGTGTTACCGATTGTACAAGTTAGCTGTCTATCGCTATCAGTGTTCGATAACGCTTTATAGGAAGCGCTTAAATGTTAAAAGCTCATAGATTTATAGCCCACTAATGTTAGTGGTCGTTACCTACTGTAGATATTTATATCAGTCTTCTATAAAATTCTATTCACTTATGTACGGATTATTACTTTTCTATCGGATGATCTAGCCATCTTGGTGCAGTAGGATAATATCTGACTTTAAGCACCGATAGTTGTGGGTTCGATTACCATTTGGAAAGTTAGTATACTCATATTATTTTGAAATACCCGCTCTGGTAATACAAAGTGCGGCTTTACTTTATACAAGGTCTCTAAATCAGACTGGAAGTGGAGAACGGAGTGCTGTAATACTAGGATTTCCTTGCATCCTTGCTATGCGAGATAAAATGTGAAATTTTAAGAAACTTAAATGATGACTTTAAATAAAATGAACATCATCAACATTTCTGAGATAAGCCTAATAACAGTAAAATTAGTTTTTATCTATTTTTTCCCTTTTCTCTGTTACTTCACGAAATTGAGGATGAGAAAATTCGTACGTCACTCAGCTCTCCCGTTTTTCTCCCATTAGAGCTATTGCATGTCTAGTAGGTAGTAGGCAAAGCAAATGCAACCCTTGGTTTTATCAGGCCCAGCAAACAATAAAGTATATAATAATTTTTTTTTTGTACATTACCTGTATTATAAGACGTAAAGCTCGCAAACGAAGCTTTTAAAGGTTATATTATCTCCCATCGTCATACGAGTATTTTAGTGTATAACATATCATGCTATATACTTACTATTTAAATTTTAGATTAATAAGAATTACATTGCAAAGTTCTTATTTCCAATCGACAACCTTTCTTAGAACAAACTGATTGGAGTATCTGGACCTAGACTTTATTGTCCGGTAGTAGGGGCTGAAATTGAAAGGCAAGTTTCTATAAAAATTCGATTGGATTTTATGAGTTAAGCGAGAACGTGGGTCGGTGAAAACAGAAAATAGCTATCGTCGTATTGTTGACTCGGGCGAAGCCGTGAGCAGGTCGCTAGTATAATATAGAAGTACATTGTTATAGACCTTATAACAAAAACATAAAACAAATAAAGTACTTCTTAAATCGACAAGGAACCCACAACCTCAAATTGCCCAGTTTTAAATGTAATATACTCAGATTTTCAGTACTAAATTCGAAATAGCTTTTGTTATTTATACCTTATTTATATCAGCCTAAGGTATTTTTTGCATTGTTTAAGAGAAACATAAGATAAATTTCAGTAGATCCAGATGGGTCGGTAAAGTGGTCTAGTAGTTTAAATTGTAAGCACGTACAGATTTGTAATTGACGTATCAGTTCCGTCTCGTATTTAAATTGGATTGGGTTAGAAAATATTATAATATAGTATATGTTTATAAAAAGAGAAAAAATATAAAAAAAGTATAGAACTCGTATACAGGATTTTCATAGTTATCATTTTCGTGTCTGGACGAAGCTGCCAAGCTGTTAATTTTGACATATATGTTTAGATATTTATAGCGTAGTGTGACAACATCTCACAGTATACGCGATGGCTGTGGGAATGATAATACTTATATTGAAAAAGACATATTTTAGAAAACGTATAAAAATTAAACGCAGCGGGATTTGAACCCGCGCCTCTTGAAAACCGTTCAAGCACTCTGACCGCTAAGCCAGCAGTTCTACATCCTAGCTGGATGCGTTGAAATTCTTATACGCTTATTACAACTTATATTTTTTGTTAGAATCTCTGTAGAGATTTTTACAAATCTCTGCTACCCAAAGATTATTCTACGAACAATCGTTTGGCAAGAGAGAATGCTATTTATTAAATATATATTTTTTAACATTTTTTAAAGTGTTATTCGCACACTAAGGAAATTAAAAAGACATATTTAGAAAACGTATAAAAATTTGAGCGCAGCGGGATTTGTACCCGCGTTAAAAAATAAATACTTCTATTATTTTCATTTCTTCGCTCTAGAGTTACTGTTAGACTCGAAGTGCGGCGTAAAGTTCCGCCATTCAACACGCAATGTCTAGGATTCGAGAAAAAGCGAGTGAGTGATGACAGTATTTGAAACCGCATTTCTAAGATCGTAACACCCTAGAACTAATGGTTTTATAATGTTATTTGATTGACTGTAACTATTTTATGATAGTATCCGAGTAAAGAGGACTTCATGTTCCTGTGATGCTAATTGCTTATTTAGACTAATATTGACAATTCTTAGTAACGTAATTGTTCATCAATTTTTTAAAGTATCATAAAGGCCATCGTGGCGCAGTGCAACAGCGTCTGGCTGAAATCACGCTTGGCTGTGCGTTCGATTCCCACTAGGTGGAGTGATCATAAATTATTTATATTCATTTCTCCGCTCTGATGAACGAGACAACGCGCGGCGTTGAGTTCCGCTACTCAACAATCAATGTCTCAAATACAGGTGGAAAGTGGAGGACGGAGGGTCTTGATACTAGGTTCTCTCTAACTACCCTTAAAAAGCGTGTGAAGTTGTTTAAAGTTTACTAAAATCCACTCGATACCGTATCGTAAGCCCTAAAAGATAGAAAGTGACGGCTGGCGAGTAACTGGCCGGTAATAGTCGTTTGACGATTTATAGCTCAGATTGTATTCCAGTCCTACAGCCTTCATGGTAGATCAGGTGCACTTTACGTGGACTGGTGGGGAAATTTAGTAATTAACATTTTATTCTGCTGTTTTAGACTTTATTTATATAGAGACGGAGAGCGTATGTCGATTATATCAGAAATTGTGTACATAAAAATCAATTTTTAAAATTACTTATTAAGTGTTATTTATATCTTATAAACATTAAAGTTCCGTAATGAATGAAAATAAAGTTGAAAAAGTTTGTATGTGCCCTTCTTGGATTCCCTATGATTTGGTAAACTAGTAAATTTGTTTTTTTTTCTGTTACGTACAAAACAGTCTAATACCATTTAAAAATCGCATACAAATCGGTAGATTGAACCTCAACCCCCTTCCTAATCTAATCTCCAAGCCTCCAAAATAACTAAGCTATACGACACATCGTCTTTATGCTAATATAAAATTCCTATATCACAGCGTCTATTATGTTTATGCCTACCCGCCTTGCACCTCACACAGGTGTCTCTCACTCTTGTATCAAGGAAATCTTATGAAAAATGTATTCATGTAAATTGTAAGACCGTGTACACAATGGGCGGGCATAATTCAATCGACACGACGCGGGATTGAACCTGCTACTACTTAGCATATGAATGTATTCGCACTTCTTCTTATCTTAGGTGAGGGCTTTTGTGTGCAGATTTGTGGTTCGCAGAAATTGGCGAAAGTTTAATCAGTTTTGGTTCTTTTTCGGTGAAATGTTAATATAAATGTCTTGACAAATATTTTATTGAACGCTATTATTGTGTCTGTAACTTGCAACCTTCTAACTGCAAATGTATTTTGTTTGGTGCGTAAAAAAGTGCGTCAAGGACGCAGGGTTTGTCATTGAGCACGCCAGTTACAAGAATTTGTTGTTTTTATTTTCTATATGAAGACTCGTAGTTGGCACGTGTACTTACTTGTAAATTATATATGCTTAGACGAGTCAATGTTGTTCAAAACCTTGTTATGATTATCTAATTACTGAAGTATATACGGAAAAAATATTATTTTTCAGATATTAACCTAAGCAAACTTTAACGCATTTGTCACATATTCAGTGTAATACCTCATTTTTGTTTTTTTTTTGCTTTTTTCGTACAGCATGGTAGTCAGAGAGAAAACATTTCGTTTCTATTCTCCACTTTCCGTCCGAAATCGTGTTGAGTGGCGGAACTAAACGCCGCACTTTATCTTAGATACCAGAGCAAAAGAAATTAAAATATATTTAAAGTATAATCATTTCCCCGAGTGGGAATCCAGCCTGCGACCATTGCGCCACTACATGAATATTTTTTTTCATATCTCTTTATATTAGTGTTTCTAATATTCATATTAATATTGAATTCTATGGGATCATAAAGTTGGATGTAGGTATATTTTGGCCAGTCTAATATTGCAATTTCAACGGACACAGATTTTGCAATAAGCAACTGTATATGTAGAATACCACAACGAACAAAAGGACTAGTCTAGCATGGATGCTTGTTGGTGATATCGTTTACAAGCTTTGGCTAAGTTAAATTGACCTTTACCATTTGTACATGATTTATTGTTCCTTGTCTACGTACACTTTCTGTGTTATATTTTGTAATTTAAACCTGAGCGAATAACAGATTATTTTAAATCATTAATATTAGTAAAATAAGTTTCTAATACATGTGGTAGTTCCCGACTACACACGCAGTGGTTGTGAGTTCAATACACTCGACGGAATATCCGCATAGCAGGGTAGTTTGAGACAACTTAATGTTTAAACTGCTTTTTTATCTTATAATTATTAATAGGAGAACAATTTAAATATAATCATTCCCCCGAGTAAAGAGTGAACCCACAAATAATCGCGCTTACAGTTAGACGATGTACCACTGCGCCATGACGGCCACTATTATATAATATTTATATAAGAATTCTTTATTTTGTCTTTCTTTAAAGGCAAAGCGTGAAGTAACACCACCTAAGACCATATTTGGACAATACAAAATATATTTTATGAACAACGACCAAGGTAACTAGCGCTTTATATTTTTACATAATACATTGTTTACAGAAGTAATGATTATATCGATAAGAACTGTTTAAAAACAACTGTTTTTGCTTTTGGTTTCTTATCACTGGGCTCTACATACTACGCACAGCTGGGAAAGGAATGTCAATTCATAAAGATAAATCAAAAGTTATAAAATATATACTTTAAAACAACATTTGTAGGGGCACTGTATCAATAGGAGAGCTCACGTCCGGCGCACGCGCATATAAATCCTTCTTGTGTTAGTATCTCGATGTCAACTGCGTCGCTCTGGATACAATGAACCATTTCTTGTATAACTACAATTTTATGTTATCTTTTATGCAGTTGTATATAAACTATGAAACTATTATTTCCGAGAGCTTTAGTTTGATTATAGAACTTGCATTTTATTATAATTCTTTACAGTACAATTTTTACCATATGAAAAATTACAATTTAGTTCATACCTTACATGAATTGTACACTAAGACAAATACAAGACAAAGCGCCGCGTTGAGGTCCGCCATCCGAGTCTTAATATAGCATCTATAGGTGTGTGGAAAAAACGTCAAGCTAAAAAAAAAACATTTTTACACAACCCAATATGTTAAAAGCCTAAATTCCTAATGTGTCTAAAAAATGCATAAAGCATTGCATGCATAAAGCATTAAGGACAAATATCCTCTACTCTCTTAGTGGTTATCATTTATAATAATCTAGGGACGGTGAAGCTTTCAATGAGGTTATCAACGAAAATAACAACAGTATTTAAGTTTTATCGTATCAATACGGGACAGAAACTATAATATATTAAAAAAAAATGCTATGACCTAGCCAATGTATCGCAATGTATTTAAAGATCTTATCTTGAACTTACAACTTATTGCATATAATATCAACTAATAATCCAGCTCTTATTAATCATACCAGAGTTCCGTACAACTTGTTGAATTATAATTGCACGCAATGCCATAAAACTTGCCTTCACTCAAAAGTAACTGAGGCTAGTGTTGCACTCGCGTTGAGACTCCCACGCACTCGTATTGCTTAACTAAAATCAAACAATATTTCAATATTATCGTATATCAATAATTATTAATTTAAATAATAATATATTAAAGCCAATATACAGATTTTGTCTTAAAACATATCCTACATGTTTTCCACTACCTCAGAGAGGTTACTTTTCAACGTAAATATATATATATATATATATAGGTATATAACTAATCTTAAATATTGTTTATCCACAATTTAAACGGTTTTCTACTTTGACCCTACTAAAAATGGGACGATAATATAAAACTAAAATAAAATCAAGAATTAAAAAGTTCTACGACTTTCTACAAACACTTTGTTCAGTTTATGTAGTAAATAGAGGACAGCTACTTACAAATACTTACACCATTAATTAGTGTCTGACAAAAATAAAATGTACACGAGTACGCAATTTATAGTTGCAATGAAGATTTCATTAAAAAGCTTAATTCAAATAAAGATATCTGTAACCATCGTAACACGTAAGTTAAAACACACAAAACACAGAAACACAGCCACTGTAATACTAGGATATCACTTTAATTCTCAACAATGCCTCTTATTTTATTCTATACAGCTTATTTCTTCTCATTCATCAATGTTCTTCATTGATAAGTTTACGCCGCCCTACATGAGCTGCCTTCAGTCGGCTCTGAGCCTCGCGATAGAGCGGCCGCCCTTACGCACCCGCCCTTGAAATACACGTAATTAAGCGAATATTTGAAAGGCATTTTGTTTTTTTTTATTAGATATTTATTGTATACTATTGTCAATTTTTAAATATGAAATTAAATATGAAAACTGTGTGTTGAGCGAGATTTCACTTTAGCTACTGTGTTTTGAAGCAGGGCGGTTTGTTTACATCTAATGTTACGAGCTTTAACACATATGCTGTAGTTTTAATGAAACAGCAAATATATTTATACTCATTTTATCTTAAAATATCGTCTACAATTATAGAGTTGAGTGACTCTACTTTTTTTGTAATTGCGAAATGTCGCAGCTATACTTAAAGTAAATATTAAATGTTTTTAAATTTAAGTAAAACTATAAAACAAGGCAATAATGTTCAGTATCCCGTTAATTAAATAAAATTTTGGTTGAGGCTTGTGTAATACAAATAGTAGTTTTTGTAAGAACATGTGATTTTGTGAATTATGACAATAACTCAGTGCCAGTGCTATATACTCTACTACGTTATATATGGTGGTATATTTTGGTATTGGGAAGTGTAAAAAATTTAAATGATGAAGACTAATTATAAGGTAAAGTGTTATGTTTATTACAACTGTTGTACTTTAAAATTGTCATCTATGCTTATTTGCACGCAAAACATAACCTTTTATTATAATTAGCTGAAATAAGCTCCAAATAATAAAAAAGAACGAAATAAATAGAAAATATAATGGTATAAGGGTCCTTTAAGTACTCCTAACTTATCACCTATAGCTCAAATACACGTTGCTAAGGCAACGCGTATTTTACACGTCAGCGTCACTGGTTTATTTAAATCACCACTACTGTACATGGCTGGTTTTGCTATTTACCATAATTGACAGGAACGCAGCGCTTCATAGGTATTTGCATTGGTAACGAACCATTCACACCGTATCTTGGTTTAAGTGATATAAATTCATCACAATACCCTTTAGAGTAGTTTATATCGTTTTGACGTTAAGCTATAAGATGTATGTTTGTTTAATTTATAATATTATGTCAATATATATATATATATATATATATATATATTAGAACTCTTTATGAAATATTAGAACTCCTTACAGAACTCCTCCAAGGTATAAAAATATGATTTCATTATATCAATATAAACATATTTTCTTAAGTCAATGAGGGATTTGTTGGTTAATTAAGATTACAAGGCAGGAAAGGTAACATCGCTTATAAGCGAACCTTTCTAAAACTGCCCTTTCCTTTTATGTATTCCTTTTGTGATATATATTTTTTTTAAGTTTGAAATAATTGAATACAGGGTTAGTCTTACCGCAGATAATTGTCTCTAGACCACTATATATCACATTTTAATAAAAAAAATATATTTTTTTTTTAATTTGTAAAATGTTAATTGTCACCGCTGTTTTCATTCGCTTATATCACTCAAGTGTTCGTAGATTCTTACCTATATTTCGTAAATTCGAGTTTTAAATACACATTTAGTTTCATATTACATTTCGTATTTAATATGGATTTAATAAAGACTAAAAGTAACGCAGATACATTATTTAATTGTAACAGTAAATGTAGTAGTTATGACGTGTAGTTATGTGATCCCAGATTAGGCAAGGATACAGTGTCTGGGTTGTGGTTGACAGACAACTGATGAAACTGTGTGTATATTTCAATTCGTGGCTGTCGAGGTGCAATGTCTCGAAATTTGTCAGTGACTGGAAATTAGAGAGTCCTTAAACTAGGGTATCTCTAAACGGGAGAGCTAGAAAATTATATTAAACATATTTTAATAGTATATAAATATTCGAGCTTCGTAACAATTGCTTATGTTCCTCATTCAAATTTCTGTCCTAGATCGAAACTGAACCTATGCGGTCTGGTAGCCACTACAGTGCCTAAAGTCACTAACCACAATACAAGCGGGACAATCTCATTACTTATACTTTTATATTATAAAAACTAAAAATTTAAATAACAAATATTCATGAAACAAATAAAATAATTTGTTTTAAAGAAGATTCTCGTAAGCAATCATTTTTATTTTTAACTTTATAATATACCTTGTACTAATAAAAGTAAAAAGTCAAATAAATAGAAGGACTTTGTGTTTTTTCCCTGTATATAATTTAAAATCTGGTACCTCAAACAGAAATTTAAGTATTTTGTATTTTTGACTGTACATTTTTGTTTTGACAAAATTTTCACATTTATTAACAAGCAGATTTACTTTTTTAGTTCATCTTTCAATACAATATATACTTTGGTTTATGTGATTTTTGTACAACCCACATTCTGCCCCGCAGTTTAAGATAACTTTTGAGTTGTCCCCTTTCAGTTTCCGCTCCATACATTCACCGGGAGGAATCCAAAGCCGCAAAAATGAATTTGTTTTATATATTTAGCCCATTGAGATTTACCATTAATACTTTAACTTGAGCCTCCAAATACCTTGTTAGTTACCTAATAATAATTTCCATATTTCAAACATATATTTTCATTTTATTATAATTATTTTGGAATGCCAGTGCATGTGTATGTCCGTTTAGGGTACGCACAGTGCACGCGTCTATTAATACACGGAACTGTATGTAATAAACAAACGTGGGTTAAATCTGTCGCGGGAGAACATGTGCTGCGTTTGAACTAATGCTACTGGTACTATTTTACTACTGAATGTAGCCAGATGGAACATTTGCCATATGTCTGGACGAGATCATTTCGGATCCAAATCTCATTTAACAATTTTTTTACATATTTGTAGTTTCATTTCTTGTTATATTTTCCCGCGTTGGCTCATGTTTAAAATGTTGCAAAAAATAAAGTGAGCTGGATTTTTGCAGAAAACGGTAGATATGAAATGATATATGATAGATAATTCTAAAATTAATTAGCTGTCATTTTTTACATTTTATGATATATATTTATTAATAGTTACTTCTCAAATTATATACACATAGTAATTGATAATAGCTGTACATTTCCTTATAGTGATAATAGTATATTACGATAAAAAAACGTTAAACCTGTTATGTAGTGGGTTCGTTCGCTCTATTCTATTTTAAGCTTCTATATTTTGCACAATTTACCTAAATGAAGTTCATTTAAATATTCTCATTAAAATTGCGACACTTGCAAAAGAACTGAAATAATTATTTAACAATTTACATTTATCTTTTAATTTACTAGATGCAAGTAGCTAGCTAACACTGAATGCACGTCCGGACTCCACGTGACCACCGAATATTCAAAACATAACTCGCGCCCTTCCGACCCGTCTACAAACATACTGACTAGAACCCTGTTACTAATTTCTTGTTGAATATAAAAACGAGCTGTTTAGTATATAGAATTTTTAAATCTTATCGTTCTTTGTACTTAAGCTATTGTTTAACTAATAAGCCGCACTCAAATATGTCAATTAAAATTTAATTGTGTGTAGTTTCAGCTGCCAACACTGTAGAATGTTACATAGTAAAATATTTAAACTTTGAGTTGAGCGGAACTCGAATCCATCCATCGACGAGTCAATCACTTTCCAACTACTCCCTAACGGTATTTGGTACATGTATTAGCTTTTTGAAGCACAGAGCTTAGGGTATTAGTATTATTCACCAGAAAGAAATTAAAATAATTTAAATTAAAACTATTGTAACCGGATTAATATTAAATATACGAAATATATGCAATTAATTCAGTTAAAATAATTTCGTTTCAAAATGTTATATAATGCTTCTTATAAGTGGGAATCGAACCCACAACCAAGCGGTTACAGTCTCAGAGTCAGTCAGACTGCGTCACGATGGCCTCGTATATTTATATCCACTTATGTTAAACTAACATCAAAGCCATTCAATTTGATTTGTCAACTCAATGCAAGTAGCTGACCGCAACCAAACACTCCCTACTCAACCGGATACAGTATACATAACTCTTAACCGCCCTTCGCCCTCCGTCCTCCACCGTCCGCCCTCCGCCCTCCGACAACACCGCAGAAGTCCACTGCTATTATTAATTTGCCAAGTGATATATGAACATAGGGAACTGTTTATTTATTGAAGCTATAATTAAAAAAATATTATCAGTATATTTTTTAAATATATGTTTATATGAAAAAGATTGTGCTGTTTGTGATGCAGTTCTTATCTACTTACAGATGTTCTTTTCAGTAGTTTTTTTTTCAAATAAGTGCTCTGGACTTATTTTTAGCTCCGCGTTTTATTACTAAAAGTAAAATTTATATTATTTGTGTCTATATATACACATATGCTCTTGAAATACATTTGAATCTGCAATTATCGCAATGAGTTACTTGAGTCCATAAATAAATTGCGATACGCTACGTACATACAATATATTATCATACGCACAATATATTATCTTTGAATACGTAGACTCTATAGAAATATATATCTATGTCATAGAGTATTAAGATATAAAAAAAAAATTGGCTTCACTCTGCCAAACAACTACCAAAGACCAATAAAGCCTTCATTTCAAAACTTAATTGTACATTTTATGGACGCACATACAAATTATTGATGTGATATAACCAAATACCTTGGTCCTTCGAGCAGGTTTCCTACAGTTCTAAGAAGTAATTAGTTGCGGACTACAGGTGTGACTTATGACACTTGACTTGTCAAATTCCCTAATACTACCTCACTGAAGTCGGGACTAATATTAAAGTTAAGCAATTTAGTTCAATATTACATGTGTGAGAGTGGCATAGCGTCCAACTATATACACGATGCTTCTGGGTTCGATATAGGCTTGGGAAATAGAAGCAAATTGGCGTTGAAAAGTGAAATTTTAGTTCCTTGCTGCTGAAGTCAAGCTTCAGCTGTTTTTTTATCATATGTGTGTATGCCCATATTAAACAACAATGCATAATCAATTTCAAAATATACTTTATTCAAATTAGCATACAATAGAAAAGTGGCAATATTTTTTATATATTTTTTAAATCTTTATATTATATTTTAATTTTGTGGTACAAGCAAAAGGATAACAGCGAAGGATCGTTCCATAGTTCATTCATTTGACGCACTTCCCAACACTGCGCATAGATTTTACCCACATTAGAAAAAAGTTACCTCAATTTGTCGAATACAATTTGAATCTAAACCATAATTATATTATTTAATTATCGTACACATTTAAATTAAATGAATTATTCACTTAATAATTTTTTTAGTTCACACAAATCACTTAAACTCACGAGAGCTGGAGAGTAAATACTCGTCCGTCCAACCCTTCAGTGACAAAGCAAATTATAGAGGAAACCAATTTCGCCGCTCACTTCTTTATGCAAAGTGCGAGGGGTGCGATATTCTATTAAGATAACGTTCTTTCTCCGCCTTTATTATTCGCTCTGCCATATTTTCGCCATATTTTCCTGGCATCTGTCAACGTGAGATACGATTTTTGAGTTTGAAGCCAATGAGAACGTCTAGAAGTGTCAGGAAATATTTTATCAGGATACATTTAAATTTTAGTCAATGAAATATTATATTAAAGTTTATAAAATAATTGAAAATTTTTATTTTAATTTTTTATATGTGCCCTTAGTTCCTTAAAATAGATAAAAATTGAGATCTTATACAGCAACATGCCCATTTCCACTCTGCTTTCGGGATTAGAATATAAAGAGCTTTTGATAATATACTTGCAAAAAGGAAAATTCACAAACTATAAAACTGAAAGTAAATTAAAAATAAATAAAATAATAAATGAACGACAAAAATGATAAATAAAAATGATTGTACACAAAAATATGAACTGTTCTTCATACTTGAATATGTCGGGAATTAAATATGTGTTCGCAAACATACACAACCTGGTTTACGACTTATTGAATAGGAAGTGGTTCGACGGAAGCGCTGACGTCGTAATCTGGTACCTCATAACATTTTTACGGAGGTTTCTATCAAATTGGTTTTTCTTTCAAGTTAATTTTGCTTGGTAGAAAACTTAAATATAATATACTCCAATAACTTTAAACTGGTTTCTTTCCTTCAGACGTAGATTGTTTAAACGCTTATTTTTTAATTCCACTGTACGTAAATAACTCCCAGCTCTCTGCTTCCTTTAAAGAAATTGCGTTTTGAATGGAATATTTATGGGACAAAATAAAAATACAAATATCTGCTTGTTTTCTTCCACTTAGTAATTTTATTTTAGGCTTATGTAGGTTCATTGAAATATATATAAATATTCATACAGTTCACGCTTCATCATATCATAAAGTTCTAATTGCATTGCGGTATGCAATTAGTACTGTATAATATATCAGCCAGATCTCCAGTTTTGTTCATTTTAAAGACATTGCTTAGTAGTGACGGAGTTAAGCTTTGTGTAACGTGTCATCACACAACTCCCAACCCTCCAAACTCTACCAGGTACATATGTAAGAGTATGACATCCTCGGAATATTATGCATATGCATGCAAGTGCATATCTTACTTAAATATAAACCAAAATATATAATTTTAGTGTATAATATTTGTTGTACGAATACCAGTTAGTAACACGGGCAAAGAGAACGGTAAAGTTCATAATTTGGCGAGTTGGTCTCGTGATTTTCGCGTTAGTACCGCGAGCGATCTCAAAGTTAGTTCCGCCGATTTTAAATGAAAGGAGGTCACAATCTTGCACGCATATGTGTAATAATAATATAAATAAGTTATAATTTGTTTTTAATAATGTTGCGTGGAGGATATTTTATATAGTTTTATCAGAGTGACAGTTGTCAGTTATAGTGTCAAATCACTCTTTTCTCTTTGTTTACTTGAAGTCTAAGCCTACTTGTTTTGATCAAACACGAAATTTTAACATAGAAAATGATTATTATAGATAGGCACGTACGAGTATATTGTAGAGTTTATGTAAAACAAATAAATAACAGGGTGACAGCGTCTGTTGTATATAGTCATGGGTTTGAGACCCACTTGTGGGAATTATTATATTTAAAATATTTTTTATTACTTCACTCTCGTTATAAGTCTTGGATTCGGGTGGAAAGTGGAGAACGGAGTGTCTTGACACTAGAACGGGAAAAACCGTAAAGCCGTATGGTATTTAGACCCACAATGCTCATTATTACATTAAAATTCATTACAATTCTATTTAATTCACTATTCACTAATAAACCTCCTGCTTTATTCATACGCAAAAATCAAATTTGAACTTGCTTGACCAATCTCGTCTATTCTTCAAGGCATATGTTTCCCTTTCTGCGGACTGGGCGCGGTTATTTATTACGACGTAGCTTATATTTTTAGCTGATCGAAGGTGAATGCACTATAGATTGCAATCTAACCTTTGGAATTTCTACATAAGTGAATATTTCCTTTGAGCCTGACTCACCTAATCTAGCAACACATAATGTTTTGAATTCTAGCGGAAAGTTAAGAAAGGAGTGTTTTCACACTAGACTATCTACTTATCCTGTTATGTGACAAAATATGAATCAGTAAAAACCTGCTTTAGTAGATTCTGATTCTATTAAATTTGCTTTTATTATTCTGTCCACGAATACTATACTGATTTGAATGGTTTTCAAGAGGCGCGGGTTTAGATCCCGCTGCGTTCAAATTTTTATACGTTTTCTAAATATGTCTTTTACTATACTGATGTTAACGTGTGAAATTAAATACTGTTGATGGTCACTCGAGAGGCTTACCATAGTCGTGAAATTATTGCAAAATTGTTTGTTTGTGAAATGTTATGCGGAAGAATGGCGCGAGAGGTATAACACTGAAATCTCTTCATAACCTACTAAAAGATCTCGGCCAGTCTAAAACTATCATCAGTTCGTTTCTAGCACGTTTTTCGAAAGCGGTATTAGTAGGATCTTTTTTAAATTTGCTTAGATAGAAAGTAAAGCTGGGATAGTGGAGTTGAGCGTTAATGCATTTTAAAGGGGCCCCTTAATCTTACAATTGGGTCACAAGTCAGAGGCACTGCTTCGAGCTCCTCTTTCTGCAACGCATAATACTTTATCGAAACACACACGATACACACAACTATTGAGCTGAGTAGTAGGTCTCAACCAGTTCAATACCACCCTCCGGATTTAAAATTGGCGTCAAGTAGTGGCTTTCTGCCACTGTCTTCTAGTGAACCTAACCAAACGCTGGGCTGCTGCTATAGAAAGCAAGGGATAGAGCTTGGCAGTTAGGCCTTTGATGGCCAGTGTGGCACGGATTTTGCTCTAATTACATGCCCGTGAACGCTGGCGTACCCCAAGGCTGTGTGCTGTCCCCTACACTGTTTCTTCTGCATATCCATAACATGTTAGAGGATCCTAGCATTCATTGCTATGCAGACGATGGCACGATGGACGCCGTATATACCGGCCCTGCAGATCTGTCCCGGGAAAACGTCGACGAGTGTCTCTTCTGTTAAGGAATCCTTTGGAAATGTCTCCTTATGGGGTGAAAGGAACCTAGTTCAATTTAACCCCCCCAACAAATGTGCGCGTTAACGACTAAGAAAACCCCATTTGTCGTGTCGCCAGTTTTAAGTTTTAGAATCAGCATATTGGGCCTTAACGTTACGAGTAATTGCCAGTATCGCGACCATCTGAAAAGCAAGGCGAAGTTGGGCTCGAAGAAGCTGGTGATCATTGCCAGAGCAAGACTGTTTTACCTATGGAATAAAAAAAAATACATAAAGTGACTCTGTGTCTTATGTTTACTTTCTATTCCTAAGCTTATATCCTTCATAGATTATAAAAGGAAATCTCTTACAAATGTACCGGAAATACCAAACTTTTGCTCAAATTATAATTTAACATAACTTATTTACAATATTCAAATACACAGTGTCCTGTATCAACATATTGTGACAGAACCTTTTTGTTTCAGGTAAGCTTCCGTAATTAATTCGCGTCGGTCCACCGCTTAATGTATGCGGAGCCATGTCGAGGAGTGACAGCGTCAGTTGTCATTGCCACTGCCTTTCGCGTTACAGTGAGTTGCATTTTATTTTTATTTTCATATATTTTCTGTGTTTTTTAAATAGCATTGTCTATACATTCTCTTTTTTTTATTCTTCTAAACAGATAGAGAGTAGTATTTACTAGTCGTGTAGCTTAGTAGTCAGAGAGAAATATGTGTGAAGACATATCTAGAAAACGTATAAAAATTTAGTCTTTTTAACATAGTATATCATCGTGGTGATGGTACAGGGTCACACTACAAACGCGATTGGTTATAGGTTCGATCTCCATTCGGAGTAATTATTATCGTTTATCCGCTCTGGTGATATGACAAAGCGCGGCGATAAAGACCACCATTCAACCCGCAATGTTACGACTTTTGTGCGGAAAGTAGAGAATGGTGTTTCTTGATACTAGGTTCTCTCTGACTACCCTACTATGCGTAAAAAATCGTGTAGCAAAAAAAAGAAAAATATTTTATTATTATTATATTTACTATTTATATATTATGAGTTATATATTAAAGATATTTTACTTATAAGTTTCTCTCAACTAAGATTCGAAACGAAATTCAAAAACAAGTTCTCAATTTTACAACAACACCCTGGTGCAGTTATAAAAATAAATATTTTTGTGAAATCAACTCTTTAAAGTAGTACTTTTACAAAGTAAAGAGGGCAAGGCATTGTTTGGATAGGACCAAAGATAAGAGCGCCGAGTTCGCATGTTGACAGGAATACTTGTTGATTGTTCAGCAATTTTAATTTTGCTATCACGCAACAAATAGAGTAAAGACCATCCGTTGTACGATGTATATGTAAATATAAATATTTAAAACAGTTCAATAAATATTTTACTGTTTATTTATTTGTTATTATATAAGAAACACCCACTACCAATATTCTTAATCTTTTTTATCAATTGAAGTGGACAGAGAGAAGTCAGGTTACTCAGTACTCTCTGTACTACTTGTAAAGAAGTGAAGTAATTTGACGAAACGAGAGATTAAGATAATCGCCTCCAAAAAGCATATTTTATGGGTATGCGTATACGCATCTATAATACAATTCCACGACGTATATGAGATTTGCTACTGCAGAAATAAAAAATTACTATTGTAAAATAATATTTAAAGGATAAACATGTGTGAAAATATGTATATGATTTGAGTTGAGTGCATGTTAGCTTCCACTATATTAAATAATAAAATTGTAACTTTTATAATAGAAAAGAGCTAGACTCTACCTGTAAAGTCTACCTTTGACCACGGACTACTAGTTTCATAGTTTCATTTTGAAATTTATGTTAATTCAAAAGTGCTTGCAAAAGTCTATTTTAATAAAGGATGACTTTTAGTACTCACATCCGTTGAATTTGGTATGTAGCTTCCGTGTGTGGAGGGGAATTTAGGGGAGCCCTAAGCAGCATCTCTTGAAATTCCTACAGGGGCAAGAAAAAAGGGAATTTACGTTGTAGAGAAGTAACTAAGGAGCATAAGGTCTACGCACATGAAGGTGCGGTTGATAACCCACAACAATTGTGCTAGACTCAATCTGTTAGTCAAATCATATTAGGTTCGATTTATCGCATCTTTTTGAACCAAATATTTTACGAGAAAATAATATGAATTTACCTTTAAATAATGAAATTAATTTTGCAAAAACACTTTGTAAACGTCGTTGCTCATTAAACACCTAGACCACTATAAATAAGTATTTATAAATAAGACACTACTCATTTTAATGTATAGTTCGACAAATAGAGTGATAGGACACTAATCGCAAGTTTTTATTTCCCATTAAGATATCATGGTGTTCATTACTAAACTAAAAAACTGCATTTTGTATTAAAAATACATAGATTTTTTTTCTGTTTAAATTAAATTCCCATAGTAAGTATAATTTATCGAGGTAATCGGAACGCAGTTTAACAGTGTCTGACAGTAAACAAAATTGGTTGAAGGTACGATTTACACTCGACAAAATGATTATGTTAAAACTATTTTCGCTTGTCTTCTCTGAGATGACAAAGAGCGGCATTGAGTTTCCTTACTCATGCAATATAATAATATGCAATGTGTCGATTTAGAAACTGAAAAACTAAGTGTCTTGACGCCAGACTCTTTCTCTCTAAAAAAGATATATTTAGAAAACGTATAAAAATTTGAACAAATTTTTTACAAATTTCTGCTACCCAAAGATTATTCTACGAGCAATCGTTTGGCGAGAGAGTATGCTATTTATTAAATATATATGTTTTAACATTTTTTAAAGTGTTTGTCGCACTCTAAGGAAATTGAAAAAGACATATTTAGAAATCTTTCTAATTATCTTAATATGCAGGAAAAAGTGTAAAGCTAAATAATAATACAATGTGATGCTCCATATTATAACCAAATATCTTACATAAATATAAAATTTATAAGTCTTTAATAACAAAATTCTAAGCGCCTAACAAAGACCTAATGTAATTTTGATGGCTCTACGTGTCCTTAATAGAGATGCAAAATGAATAGTCTGTTATTGCGAGAGTGTGGATAATACGGACATTGAGTTCGATCACGTTTATAATTTACGCATTTCACGCGCTTTGCGGAATTGGCAGAGAGATAAAACATTTACATAATACATTAAGGGACATTTATTTTTTTGTAAATGAGAACTTAGTGACGTCATATTCCGTTCTCTAATTTGGGTTGGTTTTTCAACCAACCGGCATAGAAGGCATAAAAAAGACAGCATTGTGTCTAGACATTCCATTCTCCGCATTGCACCTAAGTACATGATACGTGTGAAGTGGCGGAAATCAACGTCGCGACTATTTTTCTCAAAGACTAATGAGCTTTCGACTAAAGGAATAAAACAGGAATACTGCTCAATGTTCATATGTGAATTCTTGCTCTAAGGGCTCTAACTAGCTTATAAGAAAGTCCGTGATTTATGAATGACAAACATCGAAGTAAATTTAGCGTTTGCGGAAATTCTACGTTTAAATATATTTCATCTCTAACGTTCGTTTGCAATTTCCCAAATTTGAATTTTTTTAGTAAGAATTCTAGAGTTTGTAAAAATTTTCGAAGCTTCTATTCAGTTATATGTAGCCAGTTCAAGAGTAAGCTCTGCGAGCAGTCTGGTGGTTTACAAAGAGGTCGTAAACCTCTTTGTAAATGTATACTGTATTATAAGCAAGAAAACCCAGGGACAACATCTAGTAGTAATATATAAGACTACGTTAATTATATACAATCAGAAATCTAAAATTGAAATAAGTGGGGACAGTGATCTTTATCTCGGCCGCTAACTTATCATCTTCAGTCAGAGAGAACCTAGTGTCAAGGCACTCCGTTCTTCGCTTTCCACCCGAAATCTAGACATTGCTTAATGGGTAGCGATCTCAACGCCACGTACTATTCATTTTATATTAGAGAGCGGAGAAATAAAAATATTTTGAATATAATCATTCCTCTGACTAGAAATCGAACTCACAACCATTCGCGCTTACAGTCAGACTCTGTCCCATTGCGCCACGATGACCTCTATCATACAACAGCCAAAATTGAGTTATTTCAACAGATTTTTGAGTGTAACGCGTGTTCCCCTCAAGTGGCAGGCACCAAATGAGTTATCTCTGAAAAAAAGAAATCAATAATTCATTATCGGAGAGCAATAAAAGTTGCATTCGTCGCGTGGCGCTAGGGTGGGCACATTTGCAGCTAATGTTTATAATACAATGTTGAGGGGTTGTTAGGGGTTCAAATAATATGATATATTTAGACTCTCATTCTGATTAAATGTAGATATAGTTGGAGAGTACCGAGTTACATAGTAAACTGTTTGTATAATCTAGTTTAAATAACTAAATTTTACAACGTAAAATTATTTTAAGTTAAATAATTAAGTTTCAAATGTATATTTTAAAAAAGTTATTTTTGTTTAGAAATATTACTAATAGTGTACTTTGTGTAATTAGTCCTAGATAGAATTTTACTTTGAATAGGAATTAAACTCGCAATCATCATCCTCTATCGGATAGTTCCCATTTTAATACCATATCTATGAAAACTAGGCTTTAGACATAACAAGCTCGACAAAAGGCTCTGCCACTCCAATCACACACCAATCATGACATTTCAATGAAATATTAATAGCTTAACTAATTGACGTTTCAATTGACAATTTCGATTATATTATATTTAATAAAAACTCTTACAAAAAATAAACTTAAACGCAAAACTTTACATTGAACTTATTTATCTTTATATATACATATTATATAAAAAAAAACACTTTATGTTAAGCTAAGCTACAAGTGACAAACGACAAGGTCAGCGCTACGCAGCGCGTCGTGTGCGAGTACAGACTCACTGTAGTGAGTCCGTAGAGCCGTACTGAATGAACGAGGGGCGTTGGACACGGGGTGGCTTTGTATGCTGGTCATGTGTTTTTGATACTTGATAATATGGACAGAACGTTTTAATTCTTTATGCATTGTTTGTAAAGCTGAGTAAGGGAGAGAAAATAGAGTTTTGTCACTTTATTCTTTAGTTATTGCTTAGATAGGGTTATTGTATGCTTATTGCGTTGACGTCTGAATGTAATTTTGTTTGAGTAGCCAAATATATAGCCTTATTGAAATAAAATAACCAATTGCTTTAGTTAAGTAATAACATACAGATTGTTAAGTTAATATATATATATATAAAATATCATTTAATCAAACTACTATATCATCAACCGAATAACATATGATCGTATATATATTTGCACATATTAAAACAGCAAAAGCTATGACAATTTCAAAAGTTAAGTTTCAAGACTACTCGCTGTATTTTAGAGTTGCGAGCACCCCGACTGCAAGGTTAGGTTAGTTCAACGTGGCCGCCCAGACGCGCCACCGTGTCGGGTTAAATTAATAAATATTAAATAAAACGTTATAAAATATATAAATATTTGTAAAAATAAGGGAAAAAGTGTAAATTTAGACTCTACATGTGAAGTTTTCGTACTTATGGGTGTTAGTGGTATTCGTGTTTAAAGAAATAAATATAAAACAATTATAATAGAAAGTTTATTAAATAATGTTATCCATATAACCAAGTGATTTTAAATACAGTTTTAGTGATAAAAAATGTCTATAAAATGCATTTGACAGGCAATTTAGTTTTTGGTCTAGTAGCAGTGTTTATTTTGGAGCATCAACAATAAATTTTCATTAGTCAAATTATTAATTAAATTGCCAATAACATAAACTGTCCACTTACAATATATATAAGTTAGGTTTAATTTGAAATAATGTTTTTTATCGTACTAACTTTTGTTTCTTTATAATGTTATATGTAGAGACCTCTATAAATACATATGATATGGATAGAGACACCATTGTTGGCGCTATCACAAGCATCAAAAATCATATCACTGTCGATAGAAATGGATTTTTGCGCTAAAGAGATTAGTCTTTTCTATTTAAACTGTTACGTACCGTTCACGTATCTATGTAGGAACATATAAGGGTGAGTTTTGCGTGATTTAACAGATGTAAGGGATGCAGAGTGTTTACAAACAGTGCATCGATTTCACATAAACCGCCGGCACTGTACTGGGTTGTGACTGGGTACAGCGGTTATTTAAAATATCGGGAAAATTATTAATTCAGAATGAAAAAAGAGAGATAAGAAAAAGGAGAGAGATACATTTATAATTTGCTCTTTAATTTTCTGTATTATTATGTGTATAGATTTTTTGAGTATCGTCCATTTTATTTTGAGGTGATCAGTGAGTAACCACTAGTTCTCAACTTAGCTCGTTTATCGGCAATAAAATAACTTAATATTTACAATAACTATGTAACAATATGGTTATTAACATAATTTGGTTAAAATTTAATTGATTTGGGTAACAAAAATTAAAATATATTCGACCTCTACCCCTCTCACTGTGGCCTCTACATTACTCGGCGCCGTGTGGATCGGCCTTTACTATGACTCACGTTGCAGACGGTTATTGCATTACAAATAAGAAACATGCAAAAATTAACTTTACACCTCAAATATAAGATTCAGAGTCCCTTGGAAGGGAATACATTGAAAAATTAAATGTGCGTTTCTATCGTACTTCCGAACAATGCAAAATGTACTTTATTTTTATCACACCAATGCTTAGAGTCCTTTAAGTTGGTATTTATTTGTAAATGTATATTGGTTATTTTAAGCTTTATATCTAAGCCAGTAAGGGTCAATATAGTTATACTTTACAGACATTTCACGGGTTTTCCTTGGACGCAATTAAAATTTATTAAAATTTATTGTACTTTATTGAATTTAAGGAATGCAGGATTAGAGCCATGTCTTAAATGCTTTTACTGAGACTAAGACTTTGTATTCATAAGTGCTAAATAGTATATGTTAACTTTTTTTTCTTTTTTTTTTAAAGAGTTTATGCTTTATCGTGGCTTTTATTTTTAAAACAGGTCTATACTTCACATATTTTTTATTAAAACATGTTCATAATAAATCAATATATACATGTTCGAAGAATGCGATATATATTTTACAAAAGTGCTTTAAAACTACTTTTCATATTTTCAAAGCTAGCTAGTGTTTGATTTCTAACATATCTTCGGTACGGAATGATAGCCTAATGTTAAGACACTCCATTCTTCAGTATCCACTTATTTTACACAAATTGCTTGAAAGGCCACAATACACATTGTTTTATCAATCTGAGGAAGTAAGAGCCTCTTAAATATAATCCTTCCTAATATCAAGTATGAATGAAAATATATCAGAATTTAAGACAAATTTATATACCTTTACAAGTACATTTACTCACTTGAAAATAACAACCGTAAAACGTATGCAAATGCACATTTTTAATTTTATCTCCGCCAAACACTGAATTAGGGGTTCTCACCCCTTCTCTTTCGTCAATTCAATTTTGAACTTTATATGTAGACCAATAACACTCAATTTATGTCGTAACAATTGTTATTTGGGTTTGTTTGTTTGAAAAGTTATTGTGTTGCTCAATAACGAATCTTATTGTATGCCAATAAAGTGGTATTCAGATCAATAATCAAAATCTACATATTCAAGTTCAATTTGGCTACAATTATAAGTGTGAAAAATCTGCAAAAAGGCATGCGTACAGACGAAAAAAGCTGTTAAATGAATGTAGACTAGGTAACAGTTACTGATAGCTTTGTGGTTGATAGACTAACGTTAAGACGGTTCAAATACATACATCCTATAAATTGGACAAATTCTTTAAAATTCTTATATTCGTTTTTATAATTGTAGATTGATTTGAAGCAGTTTGGACGTTACTACCAGAATGCGATGATATTGGGTTGGAAGTCTTGGTGATAATAATTGCTTTTAAAATAGCAGCGCGGGATTCTGTCATAATTGTTGAAATTGTTTGTCCTACAAAAATGTTTGAATATTCGTATAGGTATGAGACACACAAATATAAATAATATTATTAAAACATTTTCCAACAATACCAATTGTTTCAAGCGCTGCGTTAAACCCATCACTCAAAGCTCAATGTTTAAATTTTGGCGGAAAATGGAGTGTTTGTTTGTGTTCATTAGATTCTCACTCTAGAGTCTTTCTTTGCAGCACCGGGCTTAAAAGCGAAGACAATAAGATATAACGAAAAAGCTCCTATGCAGAAATTGGAAAGCTTACAGCTTAAGTTAATCTTTTTAATTACTTAAAGCTCTATCTTTGTAGATCATAATATATTCTAGTGGCGGTAAATCACTTGCTACGGGGACCCTCCCTAGTACGGGGATAGTATTTATGGGTGTTTTATAGTGAGCTGAACGCTATGTATGGAGGATTAATTGGAGTATTGATTTAATACTGTGGAACTGTAAAGAAAGTGGCAAACGTTGTTTTGTAGAGCCTCGTTTTGTGAATAATCTAGACTCGTTTTAGAATGGAGTGACTATACACTGCCTTTTTAAAAGTCTTTGGACTCTCTTTTTTTATTATATGTTATTAGAGTCTCTATTTATTTTTTTCCATATGTTTCATCTGTAGAGTGCCAGTATTACACATGTAAAACAGTCAATAAAACTTAAGTGAACAATATTCAATAATAACAATTTGCTAACGAGATATACGAACTAGTCCGGGAGGGGTGCGCTACAATCTACCGAAATAGATCAAATAAATGATTATTATTGCAGCATTCGAAACACAATACCACAATTATTTGCCTGTGTGGCAAGAAAATTGCTAGTTTTGCATTTCGGTAATTTAGGAAAAATATGATGGAGAGATGAATTACAAGTGAGGTTATGAAATCAAAATTGTAGGTAAAACTCTGTATTAAATTAGTTTTATTTGTGACATTAAAAAAACAACAGTTACTATAAAATTTAAAGCTAAATTGAAATTTAAGCTCCTTTTTCAGCTTTCTTTATTCGTAACGAGAAATATTTATTCTATTGAATTTGCACACATATTTAGTCTACGATATGCAATATTTGTTTTCTCAAGCAATTGCTAATATTTTCTATTAGGAGAACATGAGTTTTCACGATCGCAGTAGTAATTTAATAAATTTTATTTAGTTTTCCAAAATAAGAGAAGAATACTAATTAAATAATTATCCCAGGCATTTCATCCCTCAAACAGGCAAGTGTCGGTAAGCTGTAAACAGCCGGGACACCTCTGAGAGGGACGCTGGAGCTGGAGCCTGGAGAGACACTCGCGTTAACTAAGAGGGCTTTACTGTCAGAGCTGTGTCGTCACCTGATATGACATTCATTTAAACATTTATTTTAAAATTTATGCGTTTTGGTACACTTTGGTTAACATGTGTCTGTATATGTAAGTAATGTAATAAAAAGTTTTATGTTTTGAAGCATAATGCCTTTAATATTCTAAATGGAACTTCTGCTATGTTTCAATGATGATAGATTTTATCAACTATTCATATATTTATTAATATATTTTTTCTGGCAAATGAAAAGAATATAAGAACATATACTTCTATATACATGTTTGTTTTTTTTTAATCCGCTTTTGAAGCAACTTTAATTTTAGCTGTACAATACTTACCTTTTAATAAGCAAATCATTTTACAAGTAACCTGTTTTTTTTTACTTTTTTATACAAATCAAATATTAAATTATTATACCGATCCGTAACTAGAGTATAGTAGAAGTGTTTGTAAATTCATCAGTTGTTAATGTTGGAAACAGCAAAGGGGCAGCCGCGCCCTCAATCTACAATGATGTTTTTAAATTAACTTAGACGCCATTCCGAAATGAGGAATAATGCTTTAATCTAAGTATAAAGCAGATTTTCTTATTAAAAATTATTTAAATTTCTATTACAGTGAATAATCCTACTTTACACATTGTTATATTTTATTTAAATTATATACTTACATCTGTATCTATGTTAAAATTCTTTAAATTAAATATAATTAATAATTATACAGATTAAGCGCCTACAACTTCGTTTATGACTTTATAATTCGAGCTCGATATAATTTTCGTATTTCTATGTTCTACGACGAAAAAAACCATGAAATTCCCACAAGAATGTCAAAAAATCCACTCTTCTTATTCTCCCAAGGAAACTATATAGTTGGCATATGCCAAATAATAACTTATTAGGTTCAGTGCCTTAAGCTGTGTATTGGCACGAGTTATGTAAAGTAATGGAAGAGTTTTATGTGCATATATTGATTGTAATAGTACAGTGGAGCTCACTGGTGTCTGTAAATCTCCTTGGTGGATGTCTAAGGTTAGAGTAGCAGAGTTATGAGGCCAAATAAATATTTAGAAAATAATTTCTTTGATTTTCACGATTACTACACATTTTCACATAGGAGGTAGGCAAATGCCACCTCAGTCTACCTGTGACCACGGACTACTGTCAAGTGTTCGAAACGTCGGGTTCTAAAACGCGATTAATCCGGTTAAAAATAGTTTAATTTCAAAATATTTAAAAAGTTTTTTTATTTGCACGAAACTCTCTCTCTATATATTTGTTAAGCACTTAGAAAAGCGGACAAAATGCAATAAAAAATATTAAATCCGAATCAGGATTAATTAAAGGTGCTACGGTGCAATTGAGATACGTCTTGACGTATGTTTGAGCATTGAAATTCGTTATTAGTTATCCCGAAGCAGACCATAAGTGGAGAACTAGTATTATAAAATCTCTCTCTAACTAAATTGTGACTAACTAAATTATCAAATGCAACTAATCTAACTAAATTGTGACAATAAACAACCATGAATCTTAAAATTCGTTGCCTGTTCAAACATTCAGTATGTGGTACAATAAGCACCCCATGAGATGCTTTGTAAATCCCACTAATGTATACAGATTTATATTGTTTGTGTACTCTATAGGTATATATATATATATATATATATATATATATACGTTAATTTACATTAGCATTTAAGTGACTTTACGCCCTCATAGCAAAGTGGTAAAATCTATATTTAATAAACGTAATTTTATTTATAAAAGTTTATTTACTTATATAATTGAGGCCATTGTGGTCCGAAGTCTGACTGCGAAATTATTGTATTGCAAATATTTTTATTCCTCTGGTTAAGTAAAGTGCGGTGTTAAGCTCAGCCATTCAAGCTATTTTGTATATATAATTTTAAAATATGAAGCAGGATAGGAAAATATGTAAAAAATAAACAAAGCCGCGTAAGATATATAGTTTATCATTCTGTAAGGGGCTTAAGATTTATTACCGTCAAACTCTATGAATGAAAACTTCATTTCACCTCTTTCTAACGTTTATATTGAGAGAGGGAAAGAACACAATCGATGTTGAATCAAAATGGGGAAGGGCAATTATTAATATTTTCCAAGGGCTTCAAAATGGGCGTGAGATAATTCAGTGTGTAATATTAATAATAAAATATTTTTTTGCGTCAAGCCGGCGTCTAGCACTCAGACAAAGCAATTTCAAGAATGGAGTTTAGTTTTGCTTGTGCGTTGTCGTTGTCTTAGGTCGTATTAGGGTATTATAGAATACTAAATATTAGAACATATATTTATTTATTTTTAGTTTTATTGTTTGTCACTATGGAATGGGTATCTAATTCTAGAGCTTAAATTCTCTTCAAAGATTTTTGTTCAATATAAGACAGTAGCTCGCCAAATACGTACGAAATACAAACGTATTATGCTATATATATACTCTGATATAATGGTCTTGAAGCTAAGCGTATAAATATGATATAAGTATTTAAAATCTCGTATTTGAAATGGTGGACAGTTTATGAAGTTGACAGTTTATGTTATATGAAGATATTGTACATAAAAAAATACTTTTTAATTAGTTTCAGAACATTTTATGTATATGAAAGTGACAGAAAGAAAAGACTATTCTGAATAACATGAAATTTCATCTCGAACTATAATGAACAACAAACTCTTGAAACAATAAAAAACCATAGTTAGGATAATTAAAATGGCAGAACACTGGTCTTGGCTGACCGGTGCCAGCGAGGGTGATCCCTCAGAGTACACCTATAGTCCACCAACACGACCGAGTCGCCCTCCACATCGACCTCTTGTCAAACTTGCTACTAGTGCCCATCTACATACCATCGGCAGGTAAGATTATTTTAGATATAGTGGAACTGCTCACCAGGGATTTTTGGAAGAATTACAAATGAATTACGGTACATATTTTCCGATTTATCAGTTTATTTGTTTAGGAAATATATTGAAGCAGTCAGATTACCACTGCCGGTATCCATTTGTTTTTATATTATGTATTGTCAATTATATTTATAAAATGTTATACTAGCACCAAGAAACTGTACACAGTTTCATGTCATGTTTGTTAGAGTTGTCTTTGGTAATACGACCATACTTGTTGATTATTAGTTACTGTCATATTTGAAAAAGACATATTTAGAAAACGTATAAATATTTGAACGCAGCGGGGAATTCAACCCGCGCCTCTTGAAAACCGTTCAAGCGCTCTGACCGCTAAGCCATGCGTTCTAAATCCAGCTACGTTGAAATTCTTATACGCTTATTACAATTTATATTTGTTGTTACCATCAGAGAGGCGCGGGTTCAAGTCCCGTTGTGTTCTAATTTTTATACGTTTTTTAAATATGTCTTTTTCAATTTCCTTAGTGTGCGAAAAACACTTTAAAAAAATATGTAAAAAAAAAAATACTGTCATATTTGTTTCCTGTGCCTTTGTTACTTTGAATATTTTTAGTATATAGTTCATAAGAATTTAAAGCTGTCAGTCAGTCGAGTCTGAGACATTGTAGACAGCGGAGTAATAAAGTGTAATAGACTATATGTAATATTTTTATTGTCTCTACTTGCCTCATTTGACTTAAATTAAAGTTTTAAGTCAAATGAGGAAAGTAGAGACAATTGAGTCATGACAAAGACCTTCCTCACTTAAATTTGACTTTAAAGACGTCTTAAAGACATCTTTAGTTGAAATGCGATGCTATATGTAACTAAAACAAGGATTAAGAAATTTAGTTGATATTTGAGTATATTTACAAATTCTATATCGATACTTTTTTATTATTTCTTTATATACTTGACAAATCTACATTTGTTTTAATATAATAAATGTTCTGTAAATAAGCACATGTTTAAAATTGTATACGCTTATTTTTTTAAAGCATTGTCGTAATACTTTAAAGAAATTTACATTTTTAGCTACTTAATATGAATTTGGGGTGTTTCCGTTTCCTCAGTGCAGACTGCGCTGACAGTTTGATAGATGAATGCAGTTACTTTAGGGAAATCATTAAAGGCACTGAGAGGTTCTACATTTTGCACGTCACATGTTATTCACCTTATTTATTATATCTTTGATTTGTTTGAAGCAAATTTAAAGAAAAATAATGTATATTGTTTATGTAAGTTCGAACCCATGACGAATATAATATAATAACCACTGTATTAAAAAAAAAATCAAGTCTCTGCTACATACGAATTGATAAAAAGATGCAGAGAGGGTTCAAAAAATATAAGCTCTAATATTGTCTCGACTGAGAGATTTTTCCAACATATTACCATTCTCATAAGATTTTTCAAAGTAATCTCAGCGTATTTCAGTACACACTCGCTTCATTCGCCTCACGTAGAGGTGTCTGGGGAGAGATAAATATTTTCCACAAAATCGCGATCTATTTATATGTAAATTTTTATATTTTTCCAAATATAGAGTCGTTGTATGTTTGTCGCGTTCAGTTTTATTGTTTCCCAAATAATGGTGCTCAGGTGTAGAGCGTTGTATAGAGAGGTTGACGTGCGTGGGATATGTCAGATAATGTACACTTGGAGTTCGGAATTTAGATCCGGAAGAGAAACTGAGCCTCTACTTATATACAATTATTTATCTTTGTGAATTGCACTTAGGTGGGCTTATAACAGTCGGGACAGATATTGCCTGAACTACTATGTATATAAACATATATAGAAATGTAGTTTATATTGGGTAGGGTCAAAAATAATGATTTTATCCGATAGGAATTATAAAAAATAATAAATGTATTAAAAAATAATTAAATACGTCTAGTTTATTTGTTACTACCCCCTTAAAGCACCTTATATACAGAACATATTAAAAAAAATACGTGCACGTGTCAAAACTTGTATCATTTTTCTCGACCCCTGACGGCTGTCAGTACCTGACTCATTACAGCTTGACGAATTGTTGCGTTAATGATAAATGATAGAACTTTTTGAAAGAAATAGTTGTACAGTAAAAGCAATCCGTCAGAGAAATTACGTTATCAATTGCTTGCAATATATCGTGTGAGCAAAACATTATACATTTTTCTCATATTATATATTGTATTATAATTTATTGAATGTTTATTGACCTCATAGTCAAACAATTGGGTAGTGATTATATACATGTGGGTATTGGTCCTTGATCTTTTCCCAGGGTATGTTTTATTTAAGATATATATATTATTTATTTATTATATATTGGATCGGGCGGAGGAGGATATAATCAAAAGGTTGATGCAATAAATATAACAACGAAAGGCATTGTGAAGTACAATCTGGAAATGAAGCGGCTATGTCCTACTCTATATCGGTAACGTCTATCACGTCCAAATAGCCTTAACCTTAAAAAAATCCTAATCTTGAATGTATCTAAATGTGTATCTAATTACTAGTAATAATAGATAAGAATAATTAATTATTAATGTAGCTGAATTTGTATAAGTTAATTAAGTCGGCAACTAAAATGTTATAAAAGACCATGTCAGAAAAGTAGGTAGTAAATATTTATATTGTCATATAACTCGAGTCCTAATTTCAAAGATGAAAATAACAATTTTTTTTTTTTTTTTTTTTTTTTTTTTTTTTTTTTTTTTTTTTTTTTTTTTTTTTTTTTTTTTTTTTTTTTTTTTTTTTTTTTTTTTTTTTTTTTTTTTTTTTTTTTTTTTTTTTTTTTTTTTTTTTTTTTTTTTTTTTTTTTTTTTTTTTTTTTTTTTTTTTTTTTTTTTTTTTTTTTTTTTTTTTTTTTTTTTTTTTTTTTTTTTTTTTTTTTTTTTTTTTTTTTTTTTTTTTTTTTTTTTTTTTTTTTTTTTTTTTTTTTTTTTTTTTTTTTTTTTTTTTTTTTTTTTTTTTTTTTTTTTTTTTTTTTTTTTTTTTTTTTTTTTTTTTTTTTTTTTTTTTTTTTTTTTTTTTTTTTTTTTTTTTTTTTTTTTTTTTTTTTTTTTTTTTTTTTTTTTTTTTTTTTTTTTTTTTTTTTTTTTTTTTTTTTTTTTTTTTTTTTTTTTTTTTTTTTTTTTTTTTTTTTTTTTTTTTTTTTTTTTTTTTTTTTTTTTTTTTTTTTTTTTTTTTTTTTTTTTTTTTTTTTTTTTTTTTTTTTTTTTTTTTTTTTTTTTTTTTTTTTTTTTTTTTTTTTTTTTTTTTTTTTTTTTTTTTTTTTTTTTTTTTTTTTTTTTTTTTTTTTTTTTTTTTTTTTTTTTTTTTTTTTTTTTTTTTTTTTTTTTTTTTTTTTTTTTTTTTTTTTTTTTTTTTTTTTTTTTTTTTTTTTTTTTTTTTTTTTTTTTTTTTTTTTTTTTTTTTTTTTTTTTTTTTTTTTTTTTTTTTTTTTTTTTTTTTTTTTTTTTTTTTTTTTTTTTTTTTTTTTTTTTTTTTTTTTTTTTTTTTTTTTTTTTTTTTTTTTTTTTTTTTTTTTTTTTTTTTTTTTTTTTTTTTTTTTTTTTTTTTTTTTTTTTTTTTTTTTTTTTTTTTTTTTTTTTTTTTTTTTTTTTTTTTTTTTTTTTTTTTTTTTTTTTTTTTTTTTTTTTTTTTTTTTTTTTTTTTTTTTTTTTTTTTTTTTTTTTTTTTTTTTTTTTTTTTTTTTTTTTTTTTTTTTTTTTTTTTTTTTTTTTTTTTTTTTTTTTTTTTTTTTTTTTTTTTTTTTTTTTTTTTTTTTTTTTTTTTTTTTTTTTTTTTTTTTTTTTTTTTTTTTTTTTTTTTTTTTTTTTTTTTTTTTTTTTTTTTTTTTTTTTTTTTTTTTTTTTTTTTTTTTTTTTTTTTTTTTTTTTTTTTTTTTTTTTTTTTTTTTTTTTTTTTTTTTTTTTTTTTTTTTTTTTTTTTTTTTTTTTTTTTTTTTTTTTTTTTTTTTTTTTTTTTTTTTTTTTTTTTTTTTTTTTTTTTTTTTTTTTTTTTTTTTTTTTTTTTTTTTTTTTTTTTTTTTTTTTTTTTTTTTTTTTTTTTTTTTTTTTTTTTTTTTTTTTTTTTTTTTTTTTTTTTTTTTTTTTTTTTTTTTTTTTTTTTTTTTTTTTTTTTTTTTTTTTTTTTTTTTTTTTTTTTTTTTTTTTTTTTTTTTTTTTTTTTTTTTTTTTTTTTTTTTTTTTTTTTTTTTTTTTTTTTTTTTTTTTTTTTTTTTTTTTTTTTTTTTTTTTTTTTTTTTTTTTTTTTTTTTTTTTTTTTTTTTTTTTTTTTTTTTTTTTTTTTTTTTTTTTTTTTTTTTTTTTTTTTTTTTTTTTTTTTTTTTTTTTTTTTTTTTTTTTTTTTTTTTTTTTTTTTTTTTTTTTTTTTTTTTTTTTTTTTTTTTTTTTTTTTTTTTTTTTTTTTTTTTTTTTTTTTTTTTTTTTTTTTTTTTTTTTTTTTTTTTTTTTTTTTTTTTTTTTTTTTTTTTTTTTTTTTTTTTTTTTTTTTTTTTTTTTTTTTTTTTTTTTTTTTTTTTTTTTTTTTTTTTTTTTTTTTTTTTTTTTTTTTTTTTTTTTTTTTTTTTTTTTTTTTTTTTTTTTTTTTTTTTTTTTTTTTTTTTTTTTTTTTTTTTTTTTTTTTTTTTTTTTTTTTTTTTTTTTTTTTTTTTTTTTTTTTTTTTTTTTTTTTTTTTTTTTTTTTTTTTTTTTTTTTTTTTTTTTTTTTTTTTTTTTTTTTTTTTTTTTTTTTTTTTTTTTTTTTTTTTTTTTTTTTTTTTTTTTTTTTTTTTTTTTTTTTTTTTTTTTTTTTTTTTTTTTTTTTTTTTTTTTTTTTTTTTTTTTTTTTTTTTTTTTTTTTTTTTTTTTTTTTTTTTTTTTTTTTTTTTTTTTTTTTTTTTTTTTTTTTTTTTTTTTTTTTTTTTTTTTTTTTTTTTTTTTTTTTTTTTTTTTTTTTTTTTTTTTTTTTTTTTTTTTTTTTTTTTTTTTTTTTTTTTTTTTTTTTTTTTTTTTTTTTTTTTTTTTTTTTTTTTTTTTTTTTTTTTTTTTTTTTTTTTTTTTTTTTTTTTTTTTTTTTTTTTTTTTTTTTTTTTTTTTTTTTTTTTTTTTTTTTTTTTTTTTTTTTTTTTTTTTTTTTTTTTTTTTTTTTTTTTTTTTTTTTTTTTTTTTTTTTTTTTTTTTTTTTTTTTTTTTTTTTTTTTTTTTTTTTTTTTTTTTTTTTTTTTTTTTTTTTTTTTTTTTTTTTTTTTTTTTTTTTTTTTTTTTTTTTTTTTTTTTTTTTTTTTTTTTTTTTTTTTTTTTTTTTTTTTTTTTTTTTTTTTTTTTTTTTTTTTTTTTTTTTTTTTTTTTTTTTTTTTTTTTTTTTTTTTTTTTTTTTTTTTTTTTTTTTTTTTTTTTTTTTTTTTTTTTTTTTTTTTTTTTTTTTTTTTTTTTTTTTTTTTTTTTTTTTTTTTTTTTTTTTTTTTTTTTTTTTTTTTTTTTTTTTTTTTTTTTTTTTTTTTTTTTTTTTTTTTTTTTTTTTTTTTTTTTTTTTTTTTTTTTTTTTTTTTTTTTTTTTTTTTTTTTTTTTTTTTTTTTTTTTTTTTTTTTTTTTTTTTTTTTTTTTTTTTTTTTTTTTTTTTTTTTTTTTTTTTTTTTTTTTTTTTTTTTTTTTTTTTTTTTTTTTTTTTTTTTTTTTTTTTTTTTTTTTTTTTTTTAAAAAATGTTAAAAAAATA